>CM035139.1:55061335-55661335 GCA_020205605.1 Panax ginseng
TTTGCCGCATGTTCAGGTCTTTCTGTGTGAAAATATACTTCAGACTTTTATGGTTTGTGTAGATCTCACATTTTTCTCCATAGAGATAGTGTCTCCATATCTTCAGTGCGAACACAACCGCTGCCAACTCTAAGTCATGAGTCGGATATCCTTTTTCGTAGTTCTTAAGTTGCCTTGATGCATACACAATAACCTTGCCGTTCTACATAAGGACACAACCTAATCCTTTGTGTGAAGCATCACTATACACCACAAAGTTTCCTGTATTATCCGGTAATGACAACACAGGTGCCATACTGAGCTTCTTCTTTAATTCTTGAAAACTTTTTTCACATTTCTCCGTCCAAACAAACTTTATAGATTTTCTTGTAAAATTTGTCAATGGAGTGGCAATCTTTGAAAATTCTTGAATAAACCGTCTATAATAGCCTGCCAACCCCAAGAAACTTCTTACTTCTGATGGAGTTTTTGGTTGTTCCCAATTTATCACAGCTTTGACTTTTGATGGATCCACAGAAATCCCATCTTTATCGATTACATTCCCAAGAAATTATATACGTTCCAGCCAAAATTCACATTTAGAGAATTTTGCGTACAACTTTTCCTTTCTTAGCGTCTCCAACGTCAAACGTAAGTGTTCCACGTGTTCCTCTTGAGTTTTAGAGTACACCAAAATATCATCGATGAACACCACCACAAATTTGTCCAAAAATGATTTAAACACCCTGTTCATCAAATCCATAAACATTGCAGGGGCGTTTGTCAAACCAAATGACATTACTAAAAATTTGTAATGTCCATACCGAGTTCGGAATGCTATCTTCAGTACATCCTCCTTTTTTACTTTCAGTTGATGATACCCACTTCTCAAATCTATTTTTGAGAAATAGCTAGCACCCTTCAATTGATCAAACAAGTCATCTATTCTTGGAAATGGATATTTGTTTTTAATAGTGACTTTGTTCAATTCTCTATAATTAATGCAAAGACGCATTGACCCATCCTTCTTCTTCACAAACAACACCGGGGCTCCCCACGGTGACACACTCGGTTGAATGTACTTTTTATCTAGCAGCTCTTGTAGTTGCACCATTAGTTCCTTCATTTCCACCGGGGCCATTCTGTATGGGACCTTCGATATCGGAGCGGTTCCTGGCGCTAAGTTGATTACGAACTCGATTTCTCGGTCAGGCGGAAGTCCTGGCAAATCCTTCGGAAACACGTCCACGAACTCCCTAACCACCGGTATTTCCTCCAATTTCACACCCCTCTCCTTTTGAGTATCGACTATGTAAGCTAAATACCCCACACAGCCCTGGCTCAATAACTTTTTGGCCTGCATCATTGTCAGAGATTTCATTTGTCTAGGCAATTTGCTACCATGAAAAACTACCTTTGACGGAGTCATAAGGTTTACACACTTCTTTTGGCAATCAATTATCGCTCCATAAATGAATAGCCAATCTATTCCCAATATCACATCGAACTATCCGAGTTTTATTGGGATTAAGTCTACTTTCATAACATTCCCTTTTATATTCACCCTACAGTTCTTGTATACGAACCTAACAGGAATCACTTCCCTATTTGTAATTTCTATGTTTAAAGGGAATTTCAACTCTTCACAAAGTATTTCTAACTTCTTAGCAAAATCATCAGATATAAATGAGCAAGTAGCACCCGAATCAAACAATACATATGCATTTATATCATTGATTGGGATAATACCTGACACGACATCTTTTGATTGCACCGCATCCTGCACCATCATGTTGGATGTTCTGGCTGTGGGCTAATTTGTTGTTGTAGGTCCAGCAATAGCCAGCGCACCTCCACTAGCATTTCCCTTGCTTCCATTTGTCTCACCAGATCTCTTCTTAGGGCATTCACGAGCAAAGTGATCTTTGGATCCGCACGTGAAGCACACATTCTTCTTAGCTTGAGTGCAATTTGGGGCGATGAGTCCCTCCTGGCCACAATTGAAGCATACCCGTTTCCCCAGCAAACACACTCCCTTGTGAAACTTTTCGCACGTAGCACATGCTTCGAACTTCTTATTTTGCTACTTTCTCTGCTGATTTTTAGCTCCTCCATTCGCATTCCACTTCCTCTTCAGGTTGTTGTTGCCATTTCCACCGTTATCACCACCACCATTTTTAGCCTCACCTTCACTTTTCTTCTTCCTCTGTTATTGGTTATGTTTTGTTACTGCCTTGCCTCCACTTTCAGCGATATTCGCCTTCTCCATCACCACTGCAAACGTCTTAAACTGGAATAGGGAAACCCTACTGTACAACAAGGGTTTCAGTCCCTACTCGAACCTCTTCGCCTTGCGCTTGTCTGTACTGACTTGATATGGCGCAAACCTCGCCAACTCGTTGAATTTTGCGGCATACTCAGACACCAACATCGTTCCCTGCTTAAGTTCCAAAAACTGAACCTCTAGCTGGCTCTTCGAACCTTTCCCAAGTCATCACTCCTGGTCCTTCACGAGTTTTGTTGGCTGCCACCAATAGCTAGCCTCCTCTTTCAACATAAACGTTGCAAAAACAGTCTTCTGGTTATCCTTTACCCTAGAAACATCAAAAACCTTCTCGATTTCCATAATCCAAGTCTGTGCTTCAATTGGATTCATGGACCCTCGGAATTCTGGTGGTCCAACCGCCTTGAAGTCCTTAAACGTGGTACCTTGATTCTGAGGTTGATTTCGCAAAGCACCCCTCAGTAACATCACTAGCTGTTGAACCAGGTTTCCTTCCACATTATTGTTATTTTTCGCAGTGGTTCTCCATTGTGGTGGTTGACATCTTGAAGCAATTTTCTGTTAAAATAAATCCATTAGCTTTTATTCAACCTTTTAAGTATTATATACTTAAGTTGCACATCATAAAAGTTTATCACATAACACTTAACACTTTGAATAAAACAATAACTTTTATTCATTCATCATCTTTTAATTAAAAACATCAAAACAATAGCATCACTGCTATTTACATTACTTTCCTGAACTATAACAGTTGCAGGACAACATCATCATCATCTATCCCATTGGTTATATCATACCCGGGACTTACATTTCGTTTATTTTCTAATCACATGTCAATTACATATCACTACGATGTCCTACTAAGATACTGCGTAGCCTTACGACGCTCCTCCCCCATAATTCGGAACATTGTCCGGCTATCCAATATGTATGATGGTAGTCTCTCAAATTGAATCGGATAACCCATGACTCGATCTTGAGCTCGATTGATCACGGTGTTGAATATGTTGTTCATTTCTTCCATCTTCCTCCTCTTTGCTTGTGCGTCTCTCTCTGCCATTCGGGCCCGTTGATAAGCTTCATTGTACGCATCTTTAGCCCTTGCCCTCTTAGTAGATTCCTCTTTTAGTTTATTCTCCAGTTCTGCAATCTTCTCCATCAATTGCTCATTTTCCCTTTCTGTGTGGATAAGCTTCTCTTCAACGTTGTTCAGTCGTTCTTCTCGATCTTGGATCTCGTCGTCTTTATGTGCCATCGAGGTCTGTTGTTCAGCTACTATCTCCTGTAACTCCTCGACGATATCTTGAAGTTCCACATTGCGGTCATACACCTTATCGTATATACGGGCAACTATCGAACTAAGTGGAAGCTCTTCCTCCTCGTCCTCCTCATCCCCTGATTGCGGTAGCTCCATGGGGTCTTCCTCATCCGTCTCTATCTCGTCATCCTCATCAGGTACTCTCTTCTGCTCAACTACTGTGACTGACGAAACTGTTTCCCGTGGAAGTAGCTGTTCCCAAATCACCTGAATATCTCAAGGCTCCTCCTCTCTAGTATGACTGGATCCTCTTACATTAGCCATCCTGTCAACCAAAGTTTAAGTTTTAACTACTAATCATTACTACTCGACACTCACGAGCACATAAGTTGTAATCACATAAGCAGATAAGTATTTCATTAATTTCTCTTTCCTAAAACTCGATAAGAGTTCATCAACACTATCTTTTCAAAGGTTACTTCCTAAGGATTTTCCCCCACCTAAGGTTCATAACCTAAGGATTTGATAGCAACCTGTGACACCCACAAATCTAGGTACTTCATTCCCACAAGATTTGGTGCTCACTATTCAAACATTCATACTTTCTACCCAAATAAATAATAATTAAACCATAAAATCCTCCCTTTAAATAGGGTTACATAATTAAACTCAAAACATCCCAGGTTATCTAACCTTTAAACGTCATTCAAATGCGGAATTAAATTATTACATAACATCATTAAAATAAAGTCTAAGATCATCATAATAAATAAAAGTACAAATCAAAGATCACTTGTACAATTTTCCTTTCCTTTTACTAGTTGAAGGTTCATGTACCTTCTCCACTTTAGCTGCAATGAGTTTATAAATATGCAAGACTGAGCAAAACAATTTCCCACTAGATATAATAATGAATTAACAGGAGGATAACAACAATAACTGCCTACGAATAGGCTCATCAAAACTAGATAGTACTCTAACAATGATAATTAGGAACTGAAATCCAAAATATGGAATAAACATAACTGAGGGTCATAAGACCATGAACTATGTCAACAGTTGTGAGTAATCTTTCAACTCCAACTTTAACAGTAATAAGACTATAAGGACTCCTCATACTTAGGGGGATCAACCCTTCGTACCATGTATTGTGCACAAACATTTAACCCTACGCGTAAGTTATCCCCTAATAATAATAGGGTTGTTCATCTCAGTATTTAGAGCACAAGTCCGCACCAAAGAGAGTTTGGTTTGGATAAGCTTTTAAGGGTAATTTGAAGTTCAACGAACATCAACTATAAGACTAGTTGAATTAATAGTGTTTGAGAATCATAACAGATATTTAATAACAACATAACTTAGAACAATTGAGAATCATAAATGAACTGACTATACATGTTAAACTCATGCTTGAAATAACTATAGAGCATAAGTATTTAACAAAAATGAAGAAAATAGTAAACCTTTGCTTGAACAATAAATAAGCTAAGGTTAGAGTCTTATAACATTTAGAAATGAAATTACAGATTGTACCATAACCAATAGCAAGCTGAAACTAAAAACTTGCCCAACAAGGTATTAAATTAACGCAAGGGTTAAAACAGTTCAATAATAGAGACGAGAGTTCAAACTGTGTTCATTATACAAGAATATAACTCAAGAAACTTGCTTAACCATAAACAAGTTAGAGTAAATCAACAAAATGAGAATTCAAATAGCATTAGAGTTAAAATTTGCTCGAATGAGCTCTAGGGAAAATTGTCTTATTAAATCAACAGCTGAAATAGGAAGCTTGCTCAAACAAAGAATAAAGCTACATAATGTAATAATGGAACTAGCTCAACGAAAGTAAAGAATTAGGAAACTTTCTCAATGTAAAAGATAGAGTTTAGAAAGTTGCTCAATGTAGATATTGAGTTAGAAAACTTGCCTTGAACGTAAGCTATAAAGTTAAACTCACGATCACCTACACATAATTTTAGAACCACAATACCTATTAGATGTGCTAACATACCATAACATTTTCATTTCTAGCTAAACTTGTAATTGAAGCACAAGTCCTTCATTACCATTTATACTTCAGAAAATCCAAGTGTTTTACTTCGTAACACTTATCTAACACTCATTATGTATACTAAGGTACCACATAACACGTTCTCGATTTACTAACCATTTTTGTGACTTTGAATTTACTAACCCCAATTTACTATGTTATGTTAACCTTAACATTACACGTTTAACATGCTAACACACTTTCAGACCATGCCATGTTGCTATCTCAAATCTGCAGCAGCATGAAAAAACCGTAATCTCAATTAGGGTATGGCGCAAATGCAAATTGCCATACAAAGGTTTGGGACCGCAAGAATGCTACGCCATTTTTTACTCAGCACCAAAGCAATTGCTGCTACTTGTGTTCAGACAGACGCAGAGAGGCTAATGAACAGTAGCCAACTTTAGCCCAACAAACACAAATTTCACCCACCAAACAGTGAAATTAACACGTAAAATAAATATAAAACTATCATAAACATGATTGCTCACCTATTCAATCACTTAGCACAATTTAACAACAACTAAAGCTATTTTAATTTCTCAATTTTCATGTTTTTCATAAAAACTCAATTTTCTTGATATTCATTCTAGAAATCATCACCGTGAATTCATTATTTGGCCAAATCACTCCATTTTAATTACGTTATGTTCGTATCTCAATGAACTAACATATACAAGTTTCAATTTATAATTTCACACACTAATTGACCACTAAAATTGATACTTTTTATGTACATATGAAAAAATACATATAAACATACACTGTCGAAATTTTCTTCTACTGTAAACCGAGATTAACATGCAATTATTGTTTAACATAACATATAATCATCATATACGCATGTAATCATCATAACTAATTTACCTCACAACAATTCGGAAAAACATCATTCACAGAGTATAGCAAACTTCACCGAGATACTCATAAATAATATCAAAATAGTAGAACATACCTTTTGTTGCTTGACAGAAATTCTTGCTAAGCACACTGGAATTGATGTGAAAATTCCTAGACTTTTCTCCAATTCTCTCTCAAGTTCTCAATTTTCTCAGAACTCAGTACTCTCACACTTGAAAGAAATAGAATGTGTAATACAAATAACCAACTGATATTCAAGCGCAAGAATAAACTGATACCCCTTAATAACCCTACTAAATGCAAATTCAGTTACTAACGTATATAATATAAATATATTATATTTATTATTTTATTTAAATTTTAAAAAATTAGAAATATCAAAAGCTATAAGGCTTGTTTGGCAAACCATTTAAATTTTAAAGAATTAAAATACTTAAGCCTTGTTTGACAAAAACTAATTTAAACCCTTTTAATTTATTTTAATAAACACTTTAGTTTATAATTATAATCACATATTATATTTTAATTAAATATAGCCTTTTAGCAAAATCACAAAATTATAATTTTCATTATAACTTTATTTAATAATTTAATATACCATCTCAATTATTAAATCAACAATATAACATCTCATGTTATTTTACAGCTCTCTAAATTATAAATTAATTTAATTTAGAAAATTCTCTAATAAATTTAGATTCATCAATTCAACAATAGACACCAAATAAAAATTTATATTATTAAATAAGTATTTAATATTACAGTTTGAAATTTCGGATCGTTACATCTTTCCCTCCTTACAAGGATTCTGTCCCCATAATCACAATTCAAACAATCAAATTATCACATAATCAAGCCCCTGAACCCAAATGAATCTCGATTTCATAGACCCGTTTAACAGTGTCACATCACTGGGTCAATGTGCAAACCTTTTCTCGATTGGGTTGGTTCAACCAGTTAAAAACACCAACTGTCGACTCTTACAGTCAAATCGTCGACATATACATGTCGGACCTTTTTTACTTGTTTTTTCAAACAAATCCCACATAAAATTAGAACACCAAAGAACAAGAACAGAAAAGGGACAAATAAAAATCCCGACGTCGACAGGTGGTGACTCTACTGGGAACTCCAGTAAGAGGGCTTAAGCCGCTACTACAAGCTTTTTAAAATTGTTATATGCTTGTGTGTGAATGTTGCATTTATATTTTTGATGAATATGTACGAATGCATTTAATTACTGCACTGCAAAAAATCTATCTATGATATTAGTGCTTCACACATGTCATCATTTTTCATAAACGGTGAGACACGTTATATATGAATATATGTTGTGTGGTTCCTGCACCAGGAGGCTATCCTATCGGTGTTTGATTACTGGACTCGTAGGAAGACTAATTCCAATGAGGCTCAGGAAAGGCACCACCCAGATTCACTCTAGTTGAAAGATCGGATTAACTTCCTGTCAAGTAGATTGTGATGATCTCACTACAAAAAAATGGGCCTTCAGCAACAAGCGATTTTCGTTGCTAAAGGTGCCAAATTTCGTTTCTAAAGGGTTTTGGCAACAAATTTACTGTCGTTGCGTGTTTTGTTGCGCAATGAGCGTTGCTAATTGTTCCGCAACAAACATATTTTTTTCGTTGCCAAAAGTAATACATTTTGCAACGAAGTTTGGCTTTCGTACAGAGACATCGATCCTTTCGCAACAAAATGTATTGTTGCAGAATAATTAAAATGTCATTGCTAAAAACTCCATTTCGTTGCAAAAGCCTGCTAATTGGCAACGAAATGAACTTTTTTTTTGCAATGACCATGCATTTTCGTTGCAATTGACACCATTTTGTAACGACATTTCTCGTTGCAATAAATTATGAAAATTGTTGCCTAAGCTTGCTTTCGTTGCGAAATGTAAACTTTTTAGCAACGATTTTCGTTGCTGATTATATTATTAGGAAATTACATTATGCTGAATCAGCAACGAAAAATGTTTGTTACTGGTTATTTTTCAATTGCAACGAAAGTTGTCGATTTGCAACGACATTATATGTTGTCGTTACTTTATATGTGCAACGAAAGTTGATATGATTTGCAACGATAAAAAATGTTGTCTTTTATTTTAGTATTAGCAACAATATCCTCTCCGTTGTTATTAGTTTAATTTTTCGTTGCCAAATATTATATTTTTAATGTCATTAGCAAGAAAAATTTGTTGCTAAATGTATAAAAAATTGTTGCTATATTAAAACTTATTCAATGCTTTGGTAACAAATTATATTATTTCCAAATCAAATTTGACATTCTTTTTGTGTACTTGGCTGGCTCAATGTCCCCATAGCAAATAAAGACAAAAATACAAAAAACTAAAATATTATTAACTTAATAAAATCATCCACTACATTAACCATATAAAGTTACCACAGTTATTCAATCAAAGTATATATCTACATATATAGAGAGGGTACACTTCATAATTTCGTCCCTTGTTTTCCGTAAACGTATAATCTTGAAATTTGATACCCAGTATTGTAAGGCGGTGTCAGAAGCAGTCTTCCTACACATTTAAAAATAAAAGCTAGTCAGGAAAATGAAGTAAATAGGTCACCATTGGCACTTAGTGCCAAAATTAATACACAAAGACAATAGAGTTGCTACGTGGTACAATGTCAAGGCTTGGCTTCTATTTTATAATACTTTAGAATACCACCAATTTCTTGTTCAATTTGAGTGACTAAACAATAAATATGGTTGGCACATCAATGCATAATTACTCTCCAACCTGGTTATAGCACAAGTTAGAACAAGTACTCCACTTTCCATTGCCAAAAATATTTCCCATCATTGCATTCAATTTAATAAGGGGATGGGTTATCTTCAAAAAGCATGCAAAAATACTTGAAAATGATATCTTGTGAAAAGCATTTATGAGATACTTGAAAAATGATATCTTGTGAAAAGTAAAAATCTTCTTCCTTCATGAACCTGAAACGTAACAGATTATAAAAAAACTATGACTACGTACCAAGACATATTATACGGTGGAAAAACGTACAGATAAGAAAGAACATTGTCACATTATCTGTGCCTGTCAAAAACTAGCATATATTACAGTTTATATGGTAGAATAAATATTCACTCCAAGATGTGTTTAGCATCAAGCTCAATATTAACTTCCGTTTGGTTCTTCAGAAATAGAAATCTACATTCTAGAAGTGAAGCAAAACTTACCTGTGACACCCCCAAATCCGGGTTATCTTTAACTCGAATTTGGTGCTTGCGATACTAGAATACTTGTTCATACTAAAAGAAAACTGTCTTATATTACCTAAACAGTGTACTTAAATCCCAGGTTCTATAGACCTTTACATACAATACAAACCAAATCTTATTACACGACATAATACTAACAGTATTTATTACATTCATTTCTTAAGTTCACTTAAGCACAAGCGCTTAATAAATGACTACTCAATAACTTTGTCTTTTCCTTTGTCTTTTCTAGATGGACCAGCAACCTCAGTTTTAACTGAAAACATTATATTTAACGCAAGGGTGAGAAACAGCTTGCTTAGCAAGGAAATAAGCAGTTAAATATAATGGAACAAAAATATCTATATCAAAGAGGTTACAATGCAATAGATACAGAACAATATAATTCTTTACAAGTGTTTAGTTTATAGCTTCCCTTAAAATTTTTATCTTACTAACTGCAGCTAACAGAAAATAAAAGGAAGCATGCCCAGTTCAACATTCCACAGTCTTCTTATTGCTTTTCTATGCTAGCAGCTAAGCTTGGCTTGGCCTTGTAAGGCTCAGATTAAGCTTGGTGTGACCTTAGCAGCCTCACATTTCTCAAGTCAAACATAAATATGCTATTACAAAATTGCTAACTTGGCAACTCATCGCCACAAATGAGTAACAATTCTGCTATTCTTCTTTAACTTGTTATCCCATTAATTTTTTTCTATGTATGATCAAGACCGCCAATCACTATTGCTATTATTGTTGTCATCTTTTGCTAATCATTATTTTCTTGCACACCTATTACCATAAGTTGTTTGAGTCTGCCAAAGTCTTTGCGATAACATGTCATCATGCTACATCAAATATAGATTTCTCGGAATTTTTAAAATATATTTACTATTTTTATATGGCCAAAAGCTATTAATATTTAGACATTTATCATAAATTGTACTTTTGTTCAAAAATCCAAAATTTAAGGTGGTATACTCATATATACATGTACTCCCAATAAAAATTTCACCAATTTTGGAGTTAACCACAAAGAGTTATAAGGGTTTACTTTTAAAATAGTCGTTTCCCATAAAATCCATAAATCTTAATCTATACATCCAAAAATCGCCATTTTTGACACAATCTAGAAAACTCATAAAATTATCATTTCAAATTTTTCCGAATTTTTGAGGTCGGAAAAATTGAAAGCGCCTGGCGTAAATCCCTTTTGAATAAAAATACTATTCATATGAATACAAAGGATCATTCACCATGCATGCGGTAATCCACATAGGCAGGTTATTCCAATAGAATAATAAAGAATGGAATAACAGAAGAATTCACCATGCATGCGATAGACCGCCTGCATGTGTTATTCTCAATGAATAATAAAGAATGGAACCGGTCATTACGTAAACCGCACGCATACGATATTCCAACGAATAATAAAGAATAGAACCATGTCATTTGTAAACCGCATGCATAATTTATATTCCAATGAATAATAAAGAATGAAATCAGGTCATGCATAAACCGCACAGACAGGATATTCCAACAGAATAATAAAGAATGGAATAATAAAGAATTCACCATGCATGCGATAGACCGCACAAAGAGGTTATTCCAACAGAATAATAAAGAATAGAATAACAGAAGAATTTAACCATGTATGTGGTACTTCGCATAGAAAGGTTATTCCAACATAATAATAAGGAATGAAATAACAATAGCTCTCTTCATGAATATGAAAGAAATAATACCCCTTACCTCAAAAGAAGACTGGATACTAGAATAGTGAGGTAACAGACTTCTCTTCTTCTTTCTCTCTATAATTTCTCTCTATAATAATTGCTCTATAGCTTTAGTGAATTGGTGAGAAATGAAGGAAGAATGAGCTTCTATTTATAGGAAAATATAGTTTCGATAATTACACGTTTTGGGGCTCGAAATATTACAATATAATACCTTCAACTTTTCTTTCATTTTTAATTTAGTCCTGCAATTATTATCAAACTTGCACCACCTCCCCTAATAGTAAATCATGTGAATCAATAGTTTTAGACAAGTGAAAATACGAATTACAGTATAGTACCTCCATCTATACCTCTATTTTTAACTTAGTCATGCAAGTATTATCAATCTTGCACCAACTCCCCTAATAGTAAATGAATGTGAATCAATAGTACACACATGTGAAGAAATAGTTATATAAGCATGTGAATTAGTAGCAATTAATTGCTCATTTATTCGATTAATTACCCGATTTATCAATATAACCCCCAGACATCAATTATCATCGGAATAAATGTCGATTTTCACTAACACTAATAATTCCAACACAATGGAACTATCAATTTCATCTTTAATCAACACAATCTTATTCATCATTAATATTATAACTCACAATATTTAACAACCAGGTTGTTCCCAGGAAAGAGGGGGCTTTTCGATAAGGATTTCTCCTTATTGGCGCACAATTAGATGACCAAACCTCTCCTTGACAGAACTTCTAGACATTGTAAATATTGCAATTTAATAATATGAATAACTTTGTCGTCTCAATTATTGATTTAATAATATATCATATTATGCAGATGATACTGTGACAATAATCGAATCAATAATATGAGAGATATGATGCAGCAATTACAATAGCAATAACTGAGTATAACTGAGTGACTTCTTACGTAAGAATCAATAATAAATACCGTGTGTTACTATGCAACCACGCGTATTACTGTACTTTTACTACCGGGTAGTTCAACAATTTTAACGGTAACACTTTCACCGTTATTTTTATAAAAAGATAATTATGTCGTTTTCTAACTACGACAATACTTCCGTTGTGGGGTCCACCAATGATTGTGTCGTCGTACAGATATTCCCCGACAAAAAGAATATTCCCGGACCAATCGAATATTATATAACAACTTGCTTACTTTGCAAAATTTATAAATTTTACCCACAACTATAATATTATATCAAATCCATACCATAATATTCAAAAAAATATTTTGAGAAATTTAAATCTTTATTCATAAAATTTGGGTCTCTCACACACACACACACACACACACACACACACACACATATATATATATATATATATATAGCGACAAATTGCTGAAATGATAAACCGAGCTGGGATTGAGAAACATCATATCCGTTTACCGCTTTTATATATATATATATATATATATATATATATATATATACATTTCTGTCAGGCCTTTCGAGGCCTTTTACTGCTTGCTGATGAGATGACCTTTCTCCACAAGGACTGTAACTTTGATGAAAAGTTGGACTCAGACTTGACGGAAATCCAAGAGGACATTGAGACACCTTAGGAGATTAAGGAATGGGTCACAGACAAACCTCAACCTAACCTTGACCAAACCACTTCTTTCAATCTTGGAACATTAGAAAGCCCTAAGCTAATCCAGATTGGTTTAGACCTAACCCCAAACCAACGGAATAACATGGTTGCGCTACTAACCCAATTCCAGGATGTGTTTGCATGGTCTCATAAAGACATGGTGGGTTTTTCAACTGACATTGTCCTTCATCGCCTTCCCATTAAGGAGGGATTTAAGCCAGTCAGGCAGAAGCTCAGGCGATTGAAACCTGAGTGGAATTTAAAGGTGAAAGAAGAAATTGTGAAATAATTTCAACATGGCATTATCATGGTGTCCACATATCCGGAATGGATATCCAACATTGTTCATGTGCCTAAACCAGGAGCAAAGGTGCGGGTTTGTGTGGATTACAGGGATCTGAACAAAGCTTGCCTTAAAGATAGCTTTCATGTGCCCTTTATCCACATTCATATTGACAATACTGCTCAATACGGGATGTACTTCTTTGCTGATTGCTTCGCGGGGTACCATCAAATTATGGTCGTTGAGGAAGATAGTGAGAAAACTGCTTTCATCACGCCTTGGGGAACCTTCTGCTATAGACGATTGTTATTCGGCCTCATCAATGCCAGGGCAACCTACTAGCGAGCCATGATGGCTTTGTTCCATGATTTAATGCATAAAGAGATAGAGATTTACGTGGATGACATCATTGTCAAGTCCCGAAGGGAAGAAGACCATTTGGACCATCTCAAAAAGCTCTTCAACAGGTTGTGTAAATACAACTTAAAGTTGAATCCATCCAAGTGTGCCTTTGGCGTTAAATCAGGCAAATTGTTAGGTTTCCTAGTCAGCCACAAAGGGATTGAGCTGGATCCCACCAAAATCCAGGCCATCAAGGAAATGCCCATTCCTCAAACAGAGAAGGAAATACAGAGATTTTTGGTAAGAATCAACTTCATTAGCAGATTTATCTCTCAACTCACAGCAACCTATGAGCCCATCTTCAAATTGTTAAGGAAGAACTCCTCCATGAAATGGAACGATGAGTATCAAAAAGCCTTCCTTACAATCAAAGATCAGCTGGTTAATGCTCCTGTTTTGGTACCTCCCAGGGATGATGTTCCCCTGTTCATGTACCTGTCCATTAATGACAATGCTATGGGTTGTATGTTGGCGCAAAAAGACGATAGAGGCCAAGAACGAGCTATCTATTACCTCAGCAAAAGATTCAACAGCAGTGAACACAAGTACACTCTGATTATGAAGACTTGTTGTGCTTTAGTATGGGAATCCATGAGGTTACAGCATTACCTCCATGGTCATACAACCTATCTCATATCCCACGTGGATCCTCTCAAGTATGTGTTCGATGGCCCATATCTTGAATTGTTTGGTTTATCCAGTTTGCAGTTGATCCTACAAAGAATTTGACATCGCCTATGTGTGACGCAAAAGTCATCAAAGGTCAAGGAATTGCGGATCAATTGGCCGTCGCACCTGCAAGGGATTACAAACCCTTGGAAACATATTTCCCCGATGAAGGGGTAATGGAAGTTCAGCAACACCATCAGTACGATGCATGCCACACATGGAAAATGTATTTCGATGGAGCTGTTAACACAGAAGGTTATGGAGTTGGAGCAGTTCTAGTATCCGGTATGGGGGAACAATATCCCGTCGATGTTAAATTGCAGTTTGTCAGCACCAACAACACAGCTGAGTATAAAGGCTATATCATGGGGCTAAAACTTGCCTGTTCAATGGGCATCAGGTAGTTAACCGTCTTTGGGGATTCTGAATTGGTAATCAAATATTCCACATGAATCTATCAAACCAAAGAACTACATTTGCTGCCTTACCATCGGCAAGTTTTGCAGATGGCTTTGGAGTTCGAAGAAATCTCCTTTTCATACATTCCTCATAATAGGAATGATTTTGCGGATGCACTAGCAACGCTGGCCTCCTTGATTCACATACCTGACAAGGAAAACATGCCAAACATCATATTTACCCTGCAAAAGGCCCCAGCCTATGGGAACTATGTTGGAGAAGTATCGGATGAGTTACCTCCCACTACTACAAAACAGTAAATAGACAACGCAGAAAAAACGTTGTGGTTTCAGTCAGAAAAACGTCGTGGTTAAGGGTGTCATCTATTTGACACCCTTACACATCGTTTTAAAAACGTTGTAGTTAAGCACAATACACAACGTTTTTTAGGAAAAAAATGTTGTAGATTTTTTTCAAAAATTAATAAATGCTTAAAAACGTTGTAGAAGGTATGATTCCACAACGTTTTTTGGATAAAAATGTTGTTGTTTAGTATATCAGACAACGTTTAGGCATATTTACACAACATTTTTAAAATTTTGTAGATTAAAAAAAAGAAAAAAAAGGTTGTTGTTCACCTACATTACCAATACACTTGCAATATGCTAATGCCTGAAAGATTAGCATATTGTAGCCTAAAAGATTAAAATAGTTGTAACTTCAATCATTTATCAAAGATTCCAAGTAATCCAACCACACACAATTCTACAGTTTCGACAAACACCATAATGGAAAACCATAATTGTTGTTACATCTTAACATACAATAGTCGAAGACCATAATTGTTGTTACATCTTTACATCTTCCATAAATTTGCACATATTACACCACATCTGACACCTTTTAGCAAGGTTCTTTTGTGAGTAAGGCATCAAAAATCACTAGAATTTAAGTACTACTACTACTACCACCATTGATATAAATTAGATGTGGACAGATTGGAGTATTACTTGAGCAAGGAAACCAATGATCAATGTTCCAAGCAAGAGGTGAAGCTGGATCAGCATGATAATACAGAACATTGCCATATTGATCAACCCCGAAAGTTGTAGGATCAAAGCCAAAGATTCCTAAAATTTCCAAGAGTGAAAATGAGTTAGAACTTTGAATGAAACTTCAATGCTAATTAATGAACATGTATAAATATATTAGTAGGACAATGAACATGGCTAGAGAGATTAGAGACCAGCTAATAAGAAAATATATATATGGCTAGAGAATCCATAATGCATAAAGAAACCAAGATATAGTTACTATTTATAAACCCACATAGACAGTCACATTTGCCAATTTGAAATGCTACATAAAGAAATCTCCTCTTTAGAATCGAAATAGTTTAAAAATCAATAGGAAGCTACTTGGGGCCAATGTCCTTCAGAGCACAGATCTGCTCCTCTCCGCAGACATCACACTCACAACCAAATCTTTCCCCTCAGCAAAACCATCCTTGATATGCACCAAGTATATAACCATCAGAAATCCATACGAAAAATACATCATACCAGAAAAGAAATACAAACGTCAAAGCACATATATAATGAACCAACAAACATTCACCAAAAACTGAAAAGTCATCATGCTAGGAAGTGAGGACAATGAAACATATCAATGTTTAAGGATCTTATAAACGTAGATGTTTGCATTCTCTTAACCAAACCTTTAAGTTGGCGATAAGAATCGAACAGTTAGCGATCGCGATTTACAAAGCCGCCAATATATACAATCCTTTAACACCCCAAAATTCACCATAAGAAACCAAAATTCACAAACATAACTTTTTAAATGAAGAAAGAGATAAAGAATAGACATACAAATCTATCCTCTGAAATATCAATCAGCTGGTAGTCTGTAGGATTGACATGGGGGACCTACAAAATAGAGACACAATTAGAAAATTTAATATTCTAAAAAAAATTATAAGAAAAATGGGGAAAAAAAAACTAGAACATGTTCTTACATCACAGATGTGAGAAGAGGGTATGATATCTTCAAGCTTTTTTCCATTAAAGATGTCAATTCCAACAAAGTGACATTTAGCATGGCCATGCTTGCCAATCTTAGACGTAGAAACTTCTACAACTTATTAGGAGTAGTTAGAACAATTCAGTAAGCCAACCAAGAAACCAGTGTGAGATAACAAAAGCAAAACATATAGCCTTAGGCCCTTAGTAATGAGGTACATGAGTTATATAATACAAAACAAGAATTTAAAAGGCACAAAGAAGAAAAAAATTGATTACAACAGCCACTATCATGTAATATCACCAGCAATTCAGATTATAATAATTACGATATCATTTTGGGATATCCGAACCAGAAAGACAAAGTTAGATTGTTTATTAAAGAAAAAAAGAAAGAAAAAGTTGGAAAAGTTGAATTTAAGTTCAAGACGGCAGTCCTATCATTCATGTCTTAATGATATATTTATACATGTTCATTAATTTTAGGAATGCTCAAAAAAATGATATATTTATACATGTTCATTGCAGGATCAAATCATAACATCTATCTATGTAAACCTCATAGTAGGACATCTCAGCCACACTCCCTGTACTCTGGCACCAGACCTGGAAGTTCATTGCCACCCTGCAGTATCATCCATCCTCTAAATAATTTCATGGGAAAAAAATTAAGTTACACTCCCAATTATTTATAAAGAAGGAAAGAATCTATAGTACTGAAAGGCTAAATTTGACCAAATTCAATCAAAATGAAATTGAGGGACACTGGTGAAGCACCAAGTAAAAGTCAAACTATTTACATAATTGAACATATAACTACATATATGATATGCTCCTCCACGAAAAATAGCTAAATCAAACTATTTACTATTCAAAACCTAGTCTATACACACATAGATTGTTCAAAAGTAAAGCTACAACAGACAATAATAATCAAACAAGAAGGAATCAAAGACTGATTACCTCCCTGTTTGCTTCAGCATATCCAGCATATTAGTCTGAAAAACATGATCGACAGCTTCAACACTAACACAAGTACCACTCTATGGCATCACAAACACATCCAATTAAAGAATTTAGCAAAAAATAAAGGGGCTTTTGTTACCTTTGGCTCGAGAACCAAGAGAAGATATCAGATCCAAGTTATTTAGATTTCATAAGGGAATCATTGCCTCCCCATTTGTTCTCCACTGCCAATTGAAGGGCTCTCCATTGGGATAAAATTGTTGAAATTCCTTCTTTAAAAGAAGAAATGGCCTGCGACTTTAGAGTACGAAAGGGAGAAGCTCAATAATGTCAAATCTTCTTTCCGAACAAAACGAATCTTCTTAAGCACATACCTATTTTATGCTGAGCAAGACTGTGAAAAGGGTTTTACTTTTACCCTTAGATGTTTATCCTTTTCACTTCATCTCCTTCAGAGAAGCACCCCAAATTAGATGCAAGCTTAGAGAGGTTCAGGTTCAATCGCCGAGCTTCTCTAGGTGCTAAGGTTGACTATGTGCTTCGTTGAACCGACTATCGATCGATGTTAAAGGTGTGCCCTCCGCTTGTCTTTTCCATGGATCTAGAGATTTGAGAGTTACAAGAAATCTAGGCAAACCCTAGCTTGTGTTTTCTAGATGGAACGAAAAGAGGCTAAACAAAGAGATGAGAGATGCGAAAGAGATCGAATTTAATTTTAAATTTTCATTTAACCGCCTTTTTTTAGCTCCGTGTTTTTCTTGATAGATAACGTTTTAAAAAAACGTTATCTAGTTAAAACCAAAAAAATGCCCTTTTAAATAGATAACGTTTTTGCATATATATCTACAACATTTTTTTAAAAAACGTTGAAAATAAAAACAACGTTTTTATAAAAAATGTTATGGTTTAAGTGTTGTCTATTTAGTACTTTGTACTTGTGTCCCATCCACAACCCTTGGTATCAGCATATCAAGGAGTATTTGCGAGATGGATCTACACCCGCTGAGGCGAGCCTGAATGAAAAGAGGCGGATCCATTGACTTGCTATGAAATTCTATCTGAGCGAAGATGCACTCTACAAAAGAGATGCATGATTAGGTCTTCTCAGATGTCTGTACAAAGACCAAGCTAAGAGGCTCATGGATGAGGTCCATGGTGGAGTATGTGGCCCCCACATGGGCAGACCCTTACTGTGACACCCCCAAAATAGGTATACATCACCCATTCTGAGTCGCCAAATACATGGTACATAACTTAAATACAAACTTAAATATACAACATGAGCTGTGAGTTTTAATACAAATATTGTCTTCTAGACAATATTCAAACTCAAAATAAGTCCTCATTACATTTATTATCACACTATTTAATAGAATAGTGAGGACTACTAATGCTATCATTTGGACCGTCACTCCGTTCCCCAAGTAGTCCCAGCTATATTCTCATTTCTTGAAGAGAACAGTGAAAGAAAGGGTGAGCTCAACTAGCCCAGTAAGAAATATTATGACTAAGATAATGCAGAATAATTTATCGTTAGCCTTCAACAGTGTTAAACTGATCAAATATAATAAACATCAAATTTAACTGTAGTGGAACAAGCAATCTATTAGAAGAGTCAAGTAGAGCATAAAATCTTCTATCTTCTATGATTTAAAAGGTTTATCATCCATTTTATCGCTGAGACTCAACTTAATAAATAATCCACATCATCGAATCACCCCTGCACTACGGCCAAGGATATTCTTTAGTATCACGATCACAAATTATCCATGCACTACGGGCCAAGGATATTCGTGTATTCATCAATGGTCATGATCATGCCAACAACTGTTCATCAATGCACTACAGGCCAATGATGACTTTTACCACATCTTTTGTAACATTACGGTCATGATTATACCGAATAATCCCTGGTCATAATCATACCAAGTCCATCTATGCACTACAGGCCACAGATGACTTTCAATATAATATAAGCATGATGATGATGACAATGATATAAGAATTCAATAAAACAAGTTCACGGATAAATTTTAAAGATTTATAATTTAATTTATCCAAAAATCAATAATGTCCAAATTGTCAACATGATACTACTTTGTGGAGTAAAATTCAAGAATAATATTGTACCAAAAAAATGATTTGGACAGAAAACGAATCAATTTTTATCATGAATAGTACCCCAGTATGAAAAAGTTAAAACTTATCAAGAATGCCCAGAATAATATTTCCATGAAAAGATACTGGATGAAGCGCAAATATCAAGGATATTCTACTAATTTCATATAGTTTAGAAGCCAAAACTTTAACAAAACGAGTATAGAATTCAAAATCTGAAACGACATAATATTACTTACAGACTACAGAGTATGGAAGAAAATATTATTTCAAGCGAATATTAAACAAAAATAACATCCCTTACCTTGAAAAGAAGAGTATTCTGACTGGTATAGCGGGGATATTCTTGAAGAAAACTTTCACTATTTTCTAAAGTCAAAGCTTTCTAAAACTCGAAAGAAATACGCTCAATATTATAGAAAAAGAATTCTCTGATTCTGGTGTGATTTTCAATTCTAACTAAGCATCCTATTTATAGGAGAATGGAAGAAGTACTTTATAAGAATTTTTTCACATATCGAAATAATTAAGTAAACTCATGGACATCATACGTAACATTTGGTTGATTGAATTTCAATGAAATTATCTAATACAAACAAAAACTAAAATAATATATATATATATATATATATATATATATATATATATATATATATATATATATATATATACACTGCTTATTTGAAATTTACTCCCACCCGTGAACATTTGCTAGATTCTTCCCTCAAAAGTCCTCCACCGTGTGGGCCCCACCATATGTCATCATCACATGTGGGCCCCACCATTTATTATATATATAAATATACATTGAATAACTTTTTACCGATTATTTTGAAAAATGGGTAAATGGGGGTCCAAATAATATGCCAAACGTCATAAAAATTACCTCAATGTTTTTTGAACAACATTTATCATCATTATTATAATTCACAATATTTAACAACCAGGTCATTCCCAGGAAAGATGGGGCTTTCCGATAAGGATTTCTCCCTATTGGCGCGCAATTAGGTGACCAAACCTCTCCTCGACAGAACTTCTAGACATTGATAATTATGCAAATAATAATATGAATAACTTGTCATCTCAATTATTGGTTTAATAATATATAAAATATTAATAATAATTAAATCAAATAATGTGAGATACTATGCAGCAATTACTGTAACAATAATTAAACAAAACTGAGTGACTTCTCACGTAAGCATCAATAATCAATACCGTGTGCTACTATGCAACCACGCGTATTACTTTACTTTACTACCAGGTAGTTCAACAGTTAATGGTAAAACTTCCGCCGTTATTTTCATAAAAAGATATTTCTTTCGTTTTCTCATTCCGACAATAATTCCGTTGTGGGGTTCACCAATGATTGTGCCGTCGTATGAATATTCCCTGTTAAAACGAATATTCTTCGACCAATCGAATATTATATAACAACTTGCTTACTTTGCAAAATTTATAAATATTACCCACAACTATAATATTATCTCAAATCAACACCATAATATTAAAAAAAATATTTTGAGAAAATAAATCTTTATTCACAAAATTTGGGGTTTTACACTTACTTGTTAAGAAGATCCTCAGAACAGGGCATTATTGGCTTTCGCTCAAAGCTGACTGTGATGATCACGTCAAGAGGTGCTATCAATGCCAATTTCATGGGAATGTTATCCACGACCCTCCAAGGGAACTCCAAAATATGAGTTCGCCATGGCCCTTCTCAATATGGGGAATGGATGTGATCGGGCCCATCGAGCCCAAAGCCAGTAATGGACATCGATTCATATTCACCATGATTGATTACTTCACCAAATGGGTAGAAGCAGCCTCCTTCCCCAGGGTTACTAAAGAAGTCATCATTGCTTTCATTAGAAACAATATCGTCTATCGATATGGACAACTAGAGGTCATTGTGTCATAAAATGCAAAAAACCTCAACAACAAAATGATGGAGGATTTATGCAGCAAATTCCACATCAAACACCTTAACTCCGTCATCTACCATCCAAAGATGAATGGTGCTATTGAAGAGGCTAATAAAAATATCAAGAAGATCATGTAGAAAATGTTTGCCAATCACAAAGGATGGCCTGACCTCTTGCCTCTTACTTTATTAGCCTACAGAACTTTACTGCGTACTTCCACTGGGGCAACCCCTTACTCATTAGCCTATGGGATGGAAGCAGTGCTCCCCATAGAGGTGGAAATGGAATCCCTCAAAGTGTTGATGCACGCTCAGCTGGATGAAGACCAATGGGTAAAAGACATGTATCACCAATTGTCTCTAATAGACGAAAGGAGAACCGCGACTATCTTCTATGGTCTATTATATCACCAAAAGATCTCCAGATCCTACAACAGGAAAGTCCGGCTACGAAAGTTGAAATAACACGACTTGGTTTTGAAGAAGATCATTGACAACCAAGATCAATCTAAGGGAAAATTCGCTCCTAACTGGGAAGGCCCGTTTGTTGTCAAGGAAGTATTTACAAGAGGCGCTCTCAGACTACAAGAAATGGACGGCGATGAATTTCCAAAGCTTATTAACTCAGACACCGTGAAACGGTACTATGTCTGAGGTTACCATCAAGAAAACATCATGGCTTTGGATCATCAGATCACCAGTCATTCCGATTTTTTAACCCTTTTTACATACTCTTCTGCCCCTCAGGGAAAATACACTTCAAACCAGCAGCCTGGGTTTCACCCCATTTCAAACCATTCACACAATTTCGGTTATCCCCCTAGGGATTGAACCTTTCACACCTGCATTTTATCCTGAAGACGGGATTAAACTTTTCTACGCTTGCAGTTTGTCCTGAAGACGGGATCAAACTTTTTCCACACCTGCAGTTTGTCCCAGTCATGGGATCAAACTTTCTTCTCCCCGCAATATAGCCTGTACATGCGATTCATAATTCTCTTTAGCTGCAATTCGTCCTGAGGAGCGAACTACGTCGACCTGATCTCCCTGATCCCCGGGAATACATAGGCAACTATATTTTATATGGCCTGGTCGCAATAAAAAAATAACAAAAACATTTCTAACCTTTCTCTACAAAAACAACAAAAACACTTCTACACCCTTCTTCATCAATAAAGCTTCTACACCTATCTACCCTTCACATTCAGTGTTGAACCTCTTACAACAGGTTCGAACTACGCAGACCCGATCTCCTCTTCAATAGGAGTACGTAGACAGCCATTTATAGTTCGGTCTAACCCCTACCAGAACAAAAATACTTGTCAAATGGTACTAGGATCAAACTTCAATCCACCACATTTCATTGGCTTCAGACCAAAGGGATGGAACTACCTAACCTTTCCTCACAAATAGGAGATTCGGCGACCATCTAAGCTGTGGTTGTGCCTCAAAGAGCAACACCAATCTATAAGAGATCGAATTAACTAGGCTTCTCACAAATAGAAGTACTGGCAACCATCTGTGGTGCGGTCAATCTTAGAGTGGAAAAGCCACACCCCTCTCCACATTTCCATACAGAAACCAGACCCAAGACACCAAAGATGTAGGGATACACACAGATCAATGATCAATTCTGAAAGATCCTGTGACATCTCAATGTCCATACATCAAGGATAAGTTTAGAATGCATCAAGATCATAAGCCCTGAAGAAGCAGGCAGATATCAAGCAAATATCAAAGCACAACTGAAAGGGAAGTAAATCAAAATATATTTCTCTGCCATATATAATACTATTTGATATATACAATATGTGATGTACATGACAAAATGGCTAAGCTAGTCTGTGTAGAAAAAGTATAAGCTATATACGAATCTGTATGTATACGGACTATCAGTTCTAACATAGCATCCCTCTACAAAGAAGGAGGTAACGCTGCAAGCTCCTACCCAATGGTATCTACACGAGCTAGCAGATCCGAGGCTAACTGCATGGTGGCATGATGCTCATCAATGTATACACTCATATCGGAAAGGATGCCAGTCGTAAGGGATCTCACCGAAGTACTGTCTGTGACGGCCACATCCCAGGCAGATAGGGCAGCATCGTGCTCTATAATCAATGCATCTCTTGCTGATATACCCTCGTCTCTCTCTAATAGAGCTGCCTCTCTCCCATCAAGAGCTGTCAACATCAAGGCCCTAACCTGATCTCTCTCAAAGGCCATCAGATGTAGACTTTACTCCAAATATTATGCTAGCACTCGTAGTGGGAGAATCCATCACAAATGCTGGCAACCCAGCAGTCAAATCCTCCTCGATGGGAATATTAGCCTCCTCCATAGGCTCCTCATCATCGGAATGAATCCTCTGCACTGTGGATATTACCGCGGCCGATACAGTCTCTATCCCTATCCATGAGAAATACTCTGCAGAACAACCCGAATGGCTGATGGAAAACTCAGCTAGCTCTCGCTGATCCCAACAGGCATACAACCTGGATCTATCCTCTGCTGATAAGTGGAGAGAAGTGAAGCGCTGACTCGATGCTCCCTCAAAAGGATGGAAATCCTGAAATTGGTCAAACTGACACATCACGGCCAGTGGGTGGTAAGTAATCATGCCTCTAAAACCAGCTAGATGGAGATAATCCATGCCCGGAGCATGAGTGATGAAACTGTAGGGTGAGCTAAGCCCTGTACATGGTAATATAGCGAACGGATCTCCGATCCCTGCCAGGAAAGCTGATCAAGATGCAGCGTCTATATATTCCGCAGGCTGAAAGGAGTACGACATGGCTATATCATGGGTGAAACAATACCCATGCTGTCTGAAAGTGCCAATCGGTCTCAAGTGTGACATAAACCACACGTATAGCATGACCGAGCTGCATGTAAACACTCCTATCGGATAAGTACAATAGTATGTAGCTGACCTCAGAGTCTCTGCGATGATCATCGGTATGATGGTGTGACCCTCCCTGAGAGCTCTCACTGCAATAATGACGTCAATGTCCAACTTATCCATGTATCATGGCATGTAGACATACGATAGTACGCACAATAGCAGTACATCCACTCTGGCCAAACGCTAATGATCGGTGTGGTGAAATCCCCGGAATGTCGTGCATAACTATCCTCTGAGCCAAATCTGTCAAACAGAAAATGCTGGGATATAACGTGGCCAGATGTGAGCTCATCCTGCACCACCCTATGCCTCAAGCCAGTGAGGATCATGAACTGCCTACTCATGTCACCAATCGCCATATGCACGCAAGGTTTGTCCAATGGCAGCATCGTCAAACGTGCATACTCCTCTAGAGTAGGAGTCAACTCCTGGTCCCAAATCGGAAAACCTGCCTCTCCAATACCCAATGCTCCAGCATGCCCTCCACGAATCCTGTGGGAACCTAAAACATCAACAGGGTCATAGTATACAGCAACAGATGATCTACAGTCACCCTGTCTAATGGTGACATGCTATCATACCACGATCGCATACTAGATGCCACCAAAAATGGTGGGGTATGATCAATACGGCTAATTTTCGAAGAAGACATCTGTACGGGCCATGTCATAAGACCATCTAGGGGTCAATGCTGAATATCTTTGGACATACATACATATGCATAACATAATAACATACATGATACAATAGATGGCAATATGATATAGGGAATAGAAAACTATACATATATTCCTAAGTATATCATCATCTAATACATCTCTGTACAGCTAAAATACAGGGAAATGGGGAAAAACTGCCTTACATCTAACAGAGGCCTATCAAAAGATATAGCGAGAATGGGGCGAAGCTACCCAATGTCTAAATAGAGACCTATCAAAAGAGATAACGAGAATATACATCAGAAGAAGTCAATGGTGTCAATGTCTACATGCTCAATCCTGTCCACCTGATGTAACTCCTCCTGAGTCACTTGATCTCTATCTACAGGGATGTCAGGCCTATATAAGGGAGGATCTGCACCGACAAAACCATATGGGTCACCTGAGGGGCTAGGACCAAAGCTAGATGGATCAAAAGTATATGCCTCTGAAGGATCTCTACGTAAGTGTCAGATAAAGAAATGTGCCCGGTCCAACTGTCGGGTCAAACTATCAATCTGTGTCACATGAGTCGGATCTCTGACACAGGCTAGCCAATCCATCATCATCACAGATAAGGGTGTAAACGAGTCGAATCAGAGCGAACAGAGAGCTACTCAAATTTGACTCGAAATGATAAATTCGTACTCGAATTCGGCTCGAATTCGAATTATATTTAAAAATTCCTACTCAGATTCGATTCGACTCAAATATTTATTACTCAAATTCAATCTGACTCGACTCGAATATTTATTCAAACTACTTGCGAACTTCAAATTCAAGGTCGAATTCGAATCTCCACATAATAACTAGTTTTATAATAAATATAATTATAAATTGAATTTGTTATTTTACTTAAAAATGAAAATATATATTTATTATTACACTTTACAAATATAAAATCACAATTAAAATTAAAAACAAAACAAAATAATAACTAATTATCCTAATTTGATTTAAATTTGTATATTATAAGAGAATGTATTGAACATCTAATCGAATATGTATTAACCGAGTATGTATCAAATCATAATTAAAAATTCAAGTAGTTTGAACCTTAAACGAGTCGAGTATGACTTTGCTCAGATTCTACTCATATTTTTATTTGAACTATTTTTAATGCTCAGATTTGGATCATATTATTAACGAATCCAAGTCTTGCTCGTATTTTTTTGAGTCGAGCCCGAATCGAGCCCGAACTGTGTTAGCTCATTTACAGCCTTGATCACAGATCCTGGAACCATATCCCCCATGAACTGAGTGGCACGGGTCTGGGCTCCAATGGTACGAGGGAACCACAAATGCTGGAATATCTCCTGAGTGCAGGGACCCTTTGATAGTGTGAAACCGTCAATCCCCAACAATGGGATATCAATAACGGGTGACTGCGAAATAGGCCAATAACGCCTGGCAGGAGGCAAGATTGGCATGCAAATCTCTCCTGTAGTGCTCCTGATAGCACGCTCTCCTAAGTAGAGCTTCCATCCTCCATCTGTGAAGAGAGGAATCCTAAGGGTGGAAACCACGTGCTCAACACCAGTTGGGTACCCATCCTCAAATCCAATGCTCAAATGCTCCCCAAAGTAGGGAACCCACGTGATGACATCCGCTGTCAACAACTCCAGCTGTAGGAGGTAATGAGTGAAACCCTCAGCAACAAGGACCTCCGCTAGTATGGAATGATGCCATCTCCGTCCTCGTGGATAGGTGTCTAAACCCAACACGCTCACAGGATGCAAACATGTAAGCCTCTTATAGGCCCAAAACTGCCAACACAAAGGCAAACATCTGCTGTCAGTCAACACTCTTAACCTATACATGGGAAAAGACAAGAGAAATACTCACCAGCAGAAATGGGTAGAATCCTAACCAAGCCTCGGTCAAGCCCTGCGATCGCATATGCATTCCCCAGAGAAAATAGGCGAAGGTATAGGAACCCCAATCATAATCTCTTATACGGTCCACGTGTCGAGTGGCGCTGATCAAAGCAAAGGACACCGTAGAAGAGTTATCTGCTATAAAGCAGCCCCCAATGATCATCAAGAACAATCGTTGAAGAATGCGATCCCTGACTCTCACATCATCTGGTATGGGCTCACTCAATAGCCCGCTCATAGCATCTACACTCAAAGGACTCAGACGCGTGCAGGTCCGCCTTGCCAGCGCCTTCCGTCTGAACTCCCAACAAGGATTTGACGACGGTATGGGTAATATTCACAATGCAAGGCAATGGATCCCCTCCAAACTCCATACCTGTGATAAACCACCAATCCATCGGCGTCATCATCACCTCACGCACCAAAGAAATAGAGTGGTGAGTCCGGTGAAACCAAATACAGACAATGCCCTGAGGTAACCCCAGGGACAACAACGGGGAAAAATGGAAAAGAACGTCCCGAATCCCCAGTCATGTACAATTGCTCTATAGTCATCATGCAAAGCCTGATATAGAGAGTTGATGCTGAACCAATTCCCTCGAGGTTGTGTAATGTTGGGAACCTACATCAAATGCAGATCAACATCAGAATCCTTTAATCCTCATCAAAGGAAATAAGGATGATTAAGACCTAACTTTATACCTCGTTTGCGTGCAGGTAGACTGAAGGATGTCGACTCAAGTGGCCCAGAAGCTCTGGGTTCGCCACTTGAATACCTGGAAAATCCCTACACGTTCAGCAGGAGCAAGAACCTCAATTGGTACATCCTCCTCCTCGTCCTCTACGTCCGACACTTCAACTCTGATGGGACGTATCACCGCATCCACCAAACGACGAGGCTGTCTGATAGAACGGGGTCGAGGCACTTCAGAAGCCCTCTTCCGTACACCAGAAGTGGTCCTACGGGAATTACTCGGCTGATCTGGATCCATAATATCTTGACAACAAGTCTCCAAATCACCTCAGAAAGGGTGTGGTAATGTATAACATGGAGCTTGTCAGAATGCATTTTTATGACTACATGCATGCATGCATTATTTTAACATACGTCTACAGTAGAGTTAAAAATGCATGACTACCCAATGCCTACAATTTGGAAATTTTTTGCCATAGTCCCCTTTCTAAATGGGATTATCCACATGCATATAGGCATGACTAGGTGGCCATTCAGTAGCACACCTACCCACAGTCATATACATCCTACATGCATTAATATATCACAGTAAAAAATCTGTAAGTGTAGTCTAATTACCAAGATTATTTTGCTTTTCTACCTTTACTCATTTGTCCTCAAATAGGATAAGAAATGACCATAAAAGGTGCCAATTTGACTATTTTAAAAGTCAAATTTTTTCACATCATTATGTTCAGCATAGTTTAAAACTAACATTTACTGTGTTGAATATTTTTTATAAAGTCATATCAGCATGCATATTCACTACTATGTGTCTAAGTGCATTTCATGTGATAAGTCATTTTCTAACGGATAGAAACTGGAAAAGAATACATGCATATGTTACCAGGATAGTGAAGAACACTTGTACGGTGGTAGAATGTGCAGAAAGTAGCCCGAACTCAGCAGGTCTGAAGAAGAGCTCTTGGATTTCCTTCGCGGCGCTACTTGAAAGTGACTTATGAAAGCAACATGCAACCTTTACATAGTCACAGTTGGCCGTAGGTCCATATGTGGCTATCGCGGGTGTACCTACAGCACCCCTACATGGGTCCCACACCTTCAGCTCGGTCCAGTTTGAGTTGTAAAGGAGGTCTCATAAGCTGAAAAGGCCAAATCAGGAATAAAAATGCTACGCGATTGAGCGAAATAGCCTGGAATCTTGGTTTTCACGGGCCAAACTTTGGCTCCGCATATCACTCATTGGTATTCGCCTGAATATAAGGTACACTATACCGATGAGCTCAGATTTTGCAAATTATTCTCGGCAATACCTCACACAGGTCTGATGCCTCCAAACTTAGGGTCGTAACCCTAAGATAAAGTATCCCCGGCGGGGGTCACAACGCCAAAGTCAAATATTGATAAAGTATCCCTGGCGGGGGTCACAACGCCGAAGTCAGACATTGATACAGTATCCCCAGTGGGGGTCACAATGTCAAAGTCAAACATTGATAAAGTATCCCCGGCAGGGGTCACAACGCCGAAGTCAAACATTGATAAAGTATCCCCGGTGGGGGTCACAACGCCGAAGTCAGACATTGATAAAGTATTCCCAGCGGGGGTCACAACATGATTTAACCATTGATATACGCGTCAATAAAAGTCAAGCAACCTTGACATACTCCCCAGCAAGGGTCACAACGCAATGCAATTATTGATACACACATCAATGAACGTCAAGCAGCCTTGACAGTTTTCCCAACAAGGACCTATCAGGTGATACACACATCAGCAAAGGTCAGGCAGCCCTGACAATACATACTATTGGCAGTAACTCTAACATGACCATGGTATATACTGGTAACACAAACCAGAGAATACCATCCTCATCGAAGAGGACTGATGGTGGAATATGTTATACACATCCTCAAACAGACAAAGCTTTATCCCCATAGATCTCTTATACACGAGAGGCACCTCTATGGATTAAAGGTTTGTATCAAGGATCAAGGACTTTGGTGATAGCCCCAATGTCAACATCCTTGAAGACTTGGATCGTATGTCCAAGACATTACTGATTGTCATCCCCGGCAGGATTAACAAGGAACCGTCAATCATTCATTCATGCACCAAACATTTGCATCATGTTGCTGCACATAGCATCATGTTTATTTTGTTGTATTTCAAGTGTCTAGGATTATTTATCCTATCCATGCCTTGAATTGCATGAATATGATAAAGAGGGGCATCTGTAGACACTCGAAATTTTTTGTACACCTATTACTAACATTGTAGGAAGGCAGATTCGTCTTTTAGAGATAAACCTGGAAGATAGCTCACATCCATTCAGGATACTACTGGAAGTTCAATCTCAACCCCAGAACACACACTGGGAGTATCAATTCCAACCTCAGAGATAACCCTGAGTTTTATCCTTGGAGATAACCCCAAGGAATGTTATTGCAGTTTCGGCGAGAACTCCAGAAATGCTTGTTTCAAATTCATGCGATTAGCTTTAATCTCAGACCTCCTACCAAGGCACTCATTCCAAAGACCCAGAGATAACACTGGGAAGACAGGCATACTTACAGATGACCTTGCAAAATTCAAACACTTGCAGCAGTCCAATCTCAGTTGTAACCCTGAGCAACGTCTACTATCAGCTCAAACTGGAGATAACCACGGTGAAGAGTCAAATCGTTATCTTGCCACCTCAACCCCTGCGCGTCGTCTCAACATTTCATACATACATTTCTACACAACAATGTCCCACAAGAGCCAAGGAGTTCCAATCCGGAGTGACTATTATGTGTGGCAGCACACCGGATAGAATTTGAAGCTTGAAGACCATGGGTATGGTCCCCTCTTCCTGACTTTGTACAACCTCTAATCCCATGTCACTGCATAACTCTCGACAAAAGCGGTCCAAAGAAGGTCTTGTACACCTCGTTCAGATGCTTGAATTGAAGTTCTGCAAGTTTGAGCGGACATCACAGTGCACGAATGCATATACTTTGAGACGGCGGGACCTGCGGAGCCCGAGGCACCCCGGGCAGCTGTAGGTGCATCTGCAGCTGCCGCAGGTGCATCTGCAGCTGCCGCAGGTGCATCTGCGGCTCCCAGCTCTATAAATATAGAGCTTGGGGTTTCCATTTGTAAGAGAAAAGGAGGCGAGGAAGCCCTGTCCAATTTGCTCTATACACACCCCATATTGAGTGCTTTCTCATTTTAAACACCTGTTGGTTCACATATAGCTATATTTTACCAGCGGGAGCTGAGTGTTTATCCATCTAGAGTCATAGAAGCCTGCCTTGGCAGCCCACTATAAGTCTTCTCACACTCTATAAAGCCATTCTCTTCATCTTTGCACACACTATTCTTCACATTGAGAGTCATGTTGTGTGTGTATGTCCAGACTTCGGTCTGTGGTTTTTATTTCTGTCTGTATATATATGTATATATTTTTATATATGGACTAACATTATCGAGTTATGTCTCGATTGAGCCTAGACTTATGTTTGGAGCGTTTACTTACTTATATATATATATATATATTTACATTTCTGTTAGGCCTGGAGTTTATTTCGAGGCCTTTTACTGGTTTCATTACATTTCGTCCCGCCTGAAGTTTACTTCGTGGCGGTTGATCGTCTTTAGTGCTTTATTTACATTTAGTCCCGCCTGGAGTTTACTTCATGATGGTTGATCATGTCTCTATATATATATTTACCGCTTTTATATATTTATATTTTTGATCCCCCATGGAGGTGCTTCGTGGTGGTTGATCATGTTTGTATATATATATATATACAGCTTTTATATATATAACTGCTTACTACTTTTCATATAAACTACGGCATCATGTGAGCCTAGGAATCATGTGATCACCGATTCAGTCTACTGAATCTAGATTCGGTTCTCGTGATGGACTTTTTTCAGTTGTAAGCAGCTTGTACATTATTTACAGTGTTTGAATTTCCTTAGATGGATGTCATGCCTATGAGGAGTTAGACACTGCTGTATATTATTTTCTCAAAGATGCTTCGTATTTCGAAAAATAAAAGCAAACAAGCCGAACATTTAATAATAAAATGGAAGTATGAAAAGGTCTTAATTACTATTAAGCACGGGGTTTAAAAACCCTCTTTTACAAAACTTCACTGCTATATCATATTTAAAACAGAATTTTTTATACAAATTCAAACCCTTTGTATATAGGTGCGAACGAGGCCTCACATTACTTCTAAATAAATGGCACATTGATCCACACACACACACACACATATTCATATAACAGTTTCTTGAAAAGTGGCGATCACTGTATAATAAGGATGTCTGGGGTGCCTAACACCTTCCCTCCTCATAATCAAACCCCCGAACTCAAATGAATCTTGGTTTCACAGGCCTATTTAGCAGTGTCACATCACTGGGTTAATGTGTAAACCTTTTTTTGGTTGCGTTGGTGAAACCAGTTAAAAACACCAACTGGCGACTCTTACAGTCAAATCGTCGACATTACACATGTCGAACCTTTTTCACTCGTCTTTTCAAACAAATCTCACATAACATGAGAACACCAAAGAACAAGAAATGAAAAGGGACAAAATAAAAATCCCAACGTCGATAGTGAGAAAATTAATTTTTTGATTGTGTAAATATATGAAGAAACGAAAACAATAGGTTTTAAACAAACTATTTTGGTTGAGAAACGAATTTACAGTAATTTGTTTTGCTAAGAATGTCTAAAAGTGAAGAAATAGCAAGAACAATGAATTTAGAGGTTTTAAATTTGATGTTTGTGTAGTTTATGTTGTTATAACATGTTAAAAATATTAGTTTATGTTTCTGTAAAGTTTATGTATTTTATATATGCTAAATTTATTGTTAGAAAGGAGTTTTTAGGCCAATTTGGCTTTGTTCTATGTTCTTCACGAACACTGCTCATGCGTCAGTAATCAATCTGCCATGTCGATGTCGCAGCGCCAGATTACAGAAAGAAACTAGGCGCCAGATCGCCATTCAAAGGCCTATTGATGAGTACATGCACTGCAGCTCCAGTTTGTGTGAAAACAAACGATGTATCAGTAGTGCTAGACCAATATATACATCGCCGATTCCCAAAGCAGAACTCTTTATGCCCCTTGATTAGCAATTTGGCCTAGAAATTTAATTTTTAATTATACAATTTTGTAATTTTTGATACAGTGTAATGTTATGACTATTAAAATGTGAATTATCATATTGTGGTGTTGTTGTAATACCAAATATGAAAATTATTATTAAGTAATGAATCATGTGGTAACTGAAGAGTTGTGTTATTACATTAAAAGTGTGGTTTAATTTTTTGGTTAAACCTAAGACTAAGAGGTGTAAATGAAATAGATATTCAGTTATGTATTGTGAGCATGTGGTAATTAATTATGTCATTATGACATGTGTATAGGATATTTGGGAACGTGAATTATAACAGTTTAGCTTACACGCAAGGCAAGTTTCTGAACCTTAATCTCTATTTGAGGTTATCCTACCTTACTTATTTTATGCAAGTTTGCTATCCTATCTTGTTTATGAATTACGCAAGTTCTTGAATTCTATTGAGCAAAGTTCTTAATTTTGTTTCCTTATTGGAAAATGTAACCTTAGCTTATCATTTTTGTTCAAGAAAGATTTATTATATCTTTTCAATGCTTTGAAATTTATTCTTAAAGCAGGACTTTTATGTTTTATAATATTCATTTATGATTCATAACTACTCTATAACATGTCGTTGTTAAACCCTTGCATTGTCATTAAACTTTTCATTCAACTAATCCTTAGTTGATGTACGTTGAACTCTAAATTACCCATGAAACTTATCCAAACCAAACTTCCTTTGGTGCGGACTCGTATATTAAAACTGAGATGAACAACCATATTATAGGGGATTATTTACGTGAAAGCGTTAAGATGTTTGTACACAATACATGGTACAAATAAATGATCCCCCTAAGTACGAGGAAGAAGGTCTATATAGTCTAAGGACTGTTAAAGGTTCAAGTAGAAATACTTTTAACCTGTGACATAGTTCATGGTCATGTGACCCTCAGATGAATTTCAATATCAGTCCTTGATTATCAATACTATAAAAATGTTATTCAATTCAGTTAAACTTATTCATTTCCAGTTATTGTGTTTCCTTTAAGTGAGCAATTGTTTTGCTCACTCTTGCATATATATAAACATTGCAGCTAAAGTTGAGAAGGTTGATGAGCCAAGCACAAGCAAAGGGAAAGGAAAGATGAACAAGTGTTGAAGACTTTTTAATTTATTTGAGAATTATGTTTTCAGACTTGATTAAATTATGAGATGTAATTAATTAATTTTCTGCACTTGATGAATGTTTTTAAGGTTAGACGACCTAAGATTTATCAGATGAACAAGTGCTAAAGACTGGCAAAGATTTATTGTTTAAATTTTATTATGTTTGAGTAGTTAGAAATGAATGTTTGGACAACGAACACCAAATCATGCAGGAATGAAGTACCCAGATTTAGGGTGTCACATTTGGAATAGTACCAAAGATGCCTGGGAGGAATGGATTCATCATAAATGATGATGATGAGGTACACATCATTGAAGATGATGATCCAGTTACATATGATGAGGTAAAATTTGTAGAAACTCAGAGAAATGGGTTGAAGCAAGTTTCTCAAAAATGGAACATTTGTTTTGATGAGACAATTAAAAGAGTTTAATTTTATCAAATACAAGAATGAACCTAGTGTGTACAAAAGGGTCAGTGGGAGCATCGTGACATTCCTAGTATTATATGATGATATACTACGGATAAGGAATGACATACCAACGCTACAATCAGTAAAGATAAAGTTGTCTAAACATTCCTCCATGAATGATTTGGGAAGAGTATCTTAATTGGGGATACAAGTCTATATAGATAGATTTAAAAGGATGTTCAGCTTAACCCAAGAAACGTATATTCATCTGATGCTAAAGTCGTTTAGCGTGGCAAACTCCAAGAGATGTCTCATGTTGATGAGTCATGGAGTGAATCTCTCTTAATAATCCCCAAAGACTCCTAAAAAGAGAGATCACATTAGTAACAATCATTTCTGCAATGAAATGTACGAGACCTGAAGTTGATCGGTCATATTCTGGAGAAGATCATTGTAACACGGTGAAAACATCCTAAAGTACTTAACCGGCACTAAGGATGTGATCATAGTCATGGTGGGTCTGAATTAAAACTAGTGGACTTAACATACTCATGTTTCTAGACAGACCAAGACGACAGAAAATCCACTTTAAGGTAAAGTGTTACCTTAAACGGTGGTGCAGTGAATTGGAAAGGTTTTAAACAGCAAATAGTTACTGGTTTAAGTGACAAAGACAAAGTATATAACTGTAAATAAAGCTGTAAGTTGATTGTTTGGATGAAAGGTTCATTACAGAACTAAGAATAGTTCCTAAGCCTCATCTTGGATCTAAACATGTGTTGGGGCACATTCATTTGATTAGAGGAATCATTGAAAGATGGGAAATAACTATAGAGTTAGTGAACTCTCAAGAACAACATTACATATCCATTAACTAAAGCTTATCCAATAATAGGATGATCGTCACTTAGAGAGGAAGGGTATGAGATACCATGGAGATTGGCTTTAGTGCAAGTGGGAGATTGAAAGTAGTATATAGACAAGCCAATCATGTTTGATGATAAAGCATATACTTTGTAACAATCTTATTCATTTATTAATAAAACAATTATTTAATTAAAGGCTTTTATTTTATCTACATGGTGCTGTTTAATAATATGTGATAAACCTATAATTTTGAGCAATGCTTTTAGAATCATGATAATGATCATGCTAATGAGATCTAAATTCTTAGATAGCTCGCAAACTAAAATTGTTCCCAATTGTTGAATTACTAAAAAGGGGATTAGTGAATCTGGATAGATTAGTACATATGTTGCTTGCTCATTGGATGAGGATGATTGATCTCATGATCATTTGTATGGAGACATTAAAGCAAGTATGTAGGTGCTTATTAGAGAATAAGTTCACTGAACGTGGCTCTCTAAGGAATACCTAATGGAGTTTTATTTGCCTGTCAATAGGAATTCCTGAAGTGATAGTAGTACAAGTTATCTTTATACTTGAGATCATCATAGTATCTTGTGTATAATGAATTATACTTTGACTTATTCTTTAAGACCCTTAGGGTATAACAAAGGGTATGCTTGGGTGTAACAAGTTATATATGGAGATAATGAATGATTAATAAAGAATCTACCGCTTCTAGTAAAAGATGATAATGTCTTATGTGATTCGATAAATGACAACCTAGTAGTCCATGGCTAAGGCAGAATAAAATTAGGAAGTAGTTTCTAATTTGCATTATTTGGAGTTGTGCATTTAAGAATCAAAATATATATAATTAAATAAAATAAGACTTGATAGTTATTCCATGTCTTTTATTTAATTAGGACATTGTATGGTAGAATGATTGAATTGTACGGTAACTATTTAATCAAAGGTTCTTTTGTAATAAAGATTTAATTTTATTTAAATATTATTTTTGAATAATAAGGTGTTGATTTGATATAATACTTTAGTTATGGGTGGCATGTGCAAATTTTGCAAAGTAAGCAAGTGGTCATAAAATATTCGTTTTTTTGGGGAATATTCATTTTGGTCAGGGGATATTCTTTTTGTTGGGAATATTCGTACGATGGCGCAATCATTGGTGGATCATATTAAGGAATAATTGTCGGATATAGAAAGCGACAGAAATAACCTTTTTATAAAAATAACGGCAAAGCTTTTATCGTTAAAACTGTTGAAATACTCGATGATAAAAGTACAATAATATGCGTGGTTGCATAGTGGCACACGGTATTGAACAATATCTCTGATTATTGGTTCTTACGTAAGAATTCACTCAATAATTGATACAGTAAAATTGCACAGTCTTTCATATTATTGATGCAATAATTGTTACAGTGAAAATTGAATATTATTTTATATTATTGATTCAATAATTGTCACAACATAGTAACTATATTATTAAAATAATATTATTGGATAGAATTATTGATAATGTCTAGACAGTTCTTTCGAGGAAAGGGGTTAGGTTATATAATTGCGCGCCAGTAAGGAGAAATCCTTATCGGAAAGATAATCACTTTCCTGAGAATGATATGGTTATCAGTGTTGTGAATCTATAATATTAATTAGAAATAATTATTTAAGAATTGTAATTAATTGATGAATATGGTAAGTAATTATTTATTCAATTTTGATATAAATGGAGGAATTTTAGAATGAGACAATTGTCGAAAGTTGTTATATTCTTTATGAAACCATAATTTTCTTCTCTGATAATATATTTATATATTATTATAATATTACATAATAATAGTATAATGTGATAATATAATAGTATAATTTCTTTATGATTTAAATGGTAATATTATTATATTTTTTTGGCATTTGAATTAAATGGAGTGAAGATGATCAAATTGAATTTGAAATAGTTTTCAAATTGAATTTGAATTCTTTTATTTTCAAAAACATGTGATGAAAGGGGTGGGTGAGCAAGTTGATTTTGAAAAGCTTGGTTTCAAGTTAGGTGTACTGGAAGAAAAATCCTCCGTATGCAAAATTTGTCAGAAGTGGTGTGCTACCACTTTCCTATAAATAGACTGCTTAGTTAAACAATGAAACTTACACCAGAATTAAAAAATTCTCTCTATATAATATTGAGCGTATTTCTTGTGAGTATAAGAATATTTTTCAGTGTTGATAGCAGTGCAAGATTTTCTTAGAATAATATTTGATATTCCAGTCAAATCTAGATTCTACTAAGGTAAATTTTTTTCGTAAAGGAGGTTATTTTCTTTCAATACTCGTAAATGATATTATTTCCTTCCCTATTCGTAAGGGATATAATTTTCTTTCATACTCCATATTACACAAGCGATATTATTTCATCTCGTATTCCTAAATTTAAACTTACTTTGGTAAGTATTGTTTTTATAATTCCTGAAATGATTAGAAATTTGTTAAGGATTATGCTTCATTTAATATCATTTCACTGGAATATTGGTCAGAAAGTTCGTATTAAATTTTGAATTTTTTTCATATCTGCGTACTATTCATACGGTACTATTCATGGGCACTATTCATACGTTTATTCATACGGTACTATTCACGAGTACTGTTCACAACAGAATTTAATTTTTTTTCTTTGTCCAAGTTATCTTTTATAAATCTTATTCTTGAAATTGAATCCATGTTATGGTCTCATTTGATTCATTCTTATGTCATTATCATAATTCTCAGACTTAAATTATGTTGAAAGTTATCTTTGGCCTGTAGTGCAAAGATGAACTGTTGATTGATGAATATCTTTGGCCCATAGTGCAAAGATGAGCTGTTGATTGATATCTTTGGCCCGTAGTGCAAAGATGGACAGGTGTTTGGCATGCTCATGACCACTGGTGATACAAACGAATATCATTGGCCCGTATTTCATGGATAATTCGTTAATGTGAAATATTTATTTATTGGTGTTACAGGGATAAAATATTGATGATGGAATTTTAAATCATAGAAGACAATAGACATTATGATCTACTTGACTCTTCTAATCGATTATTATTTCCGCTGCAGTTGACGATCTAAAACTTGTTGTCTATTGTATTCTATCAGATTTTTCCCTGTTGAGGACTAAGGATAATTTGTTCTACATTATCTTAGTAATAATATTCTTTACTGGGCTAGTTGAGCTCACCCTTTTTCTTTTTGTTCCATTATCCTTCTCAGGAGGCAAGAATATAGGTGGGACTAGTCGGGGTGTGGAGTGATGGTTCAAGATGGTTATTATAGCAGTCATTACTATTTTGTAAAATAGTGTATCAATAATTATAATGAGGACTTTATTTGAGTTTGGATATTATCTACAGGATAATATTTGTATTAAAACTCACAGCACATGTGTTGTCGTATTACAGTTATATTAATATAATTTGTATTTAATTTTTGTACCATGTATTTGGTGACTCAGAATGGGTTGTGTGAACCTATTTTGGGAGCATCACAGTTGGTATCAGAACTTAGGGATATGATCACTGATTGAGATATGGGGTTAGAACTAAGAAGGGAGAGGCGAGTAAAACCTTCGCTAGTGTGTCCTACCTAAGCTTATTTGTTATTGGTCAGTCAGAATATAGGGATAATATGTGGCATGTAAATTTCTTTAATTAACCCTTGTTTTGTGGCAGTGTTTTAGAATGGCATCTAACAATTTTGAGATGAGCAATGGAGTACATGAGACTGTTGAGACACCGATAATTAACAATCAGGATAATGTGCATCAGGAAGACAATAATCCTCATATAAACAACAACATCGACCAAATGATGGGATGTTTAGGAGCTTCCTAAAATTCATGCAAAACCAGACGAGAGAGACTCATGTTCAAAATGGAGGTGGAAACAATGGTAACCCACGGCTTTTTATTGCCAAGCAATTCAAGGAGTTGGGACCGCCGAAGTTTTTGGGAAAGCCAGAACCACTTAAGGCAGAAGCATGGATTAAGCAGATTACCAAGATATTTGATGTCTTGGGATGCACTGAAGAGCAAAAGGTTACCTTTTCCACCTTCATGTTGCGTGGGGAGGCAGATTACTGGTGGGAATCCGTAAAATGTACTCGTATGTCCTCAATTAAGATGTCTTGGGAGAGGTTCCAAGAATTATTCAACGACAAGTATTTTCCAGAAAGTATGAAGGAGGTGGAATTCATCAAGCTGGAGCAGAAAAATATGGTTGTATCACAATACGAGGCAAAGTTTACGAATTTATCCCAGTTTGCATCCCATTTGGTAGACAACGAGGAGTGAATGGCGCGAATGTTTCTAAGAGGTTTGAAACCCGAAATTCGTCAACATCTCATCTCTCATAAACTCTGTTTATATTTAGATGTGGTGAGTAGAGATTAGTTATTGGAGCGGGATTATGAGTCACCAACCAAAAAGATAACAGAACCGTGAAAAGAAGATAATAGTCATACCAAAGGGCAACAATATCATCGAAGCAGTGATAGCCAACATGCCAGAAATGGTAACCACTTTGGTGGTAATCATGGCCAAGATAATAGAAGAAATGATTTAAGTGAAAATTTCAAGAAGAGAAGATTTAACAATGACTGAAAGACATCGGTCGCAACACCAGTAACATCAACAGTTTCTAAGGGAGGAGAAAGCCCGCCAGTTAGATGATACAGATGCGGAGAGGATGGACACATAAGTCTAAATTATTCACAACCTTCTAAGGTATGTTTTAGTTGTGGAAAAGACGATTACATAGCTCGATTTTGTCCTATAGCGAAGTCAAGTCCAGCTGGGACGGTGCCACCAAAGGCGGCCACGGACAAAACAAAGTCGGTGGTTCAAGGAAGATCGTTTGTCATGACGTCCCAAAAGGTGAGAAACCCAAACGAAGTTATCACAGGTAAGCTAATCATAAACTCTTGCGAAGTCTATACATTATTAGATATCGGTTATATCCATTCTTTTATTTCTTTTACTTGTGCTCAATGTTTGAAATTGACCCTTGAGAAATTAAACTTTGACTTATCTGTTGAAACTCCGTTAGGAAAAACCTTCATTACATCTACTATTTATAAATCTTGCTTGATTCAAGTTGGCACCATCACATTACCTGTTGATCTCATCTCTTTAAAGATACTTGTATTTGATGTGATTTTAGGGATTGCCTGGTCAACTACTCATCATGCTAAAATTGATTATTTTCATAAGGTTGTTAGTTTTCATATTCCTAACCAACCTGTTATGCGAATTCAAGCAACCAAACCACTAAAGTTAATCACTGTCATATCAAGCCATAAAGTCATTCTTTTATTGAAAAATGGATGTCAACCTTTCTTAGCCCATGTCATGGATTTGACCAAAAATACGTCAAATTTGAATATTATTTCTGTTGTTAATGAATTTCCTGACGTATTTCCTGAAGAACTTCCTGGCCTACCCCCAGAGCCTGATATCGAATTTTGTATTGACCTTGAACCCGGTACAAAACTCATTTCCAAAACCCCATATTGAATGGCTCCTATTGAACTTCAGGAGTTAAAAACCCAACTACAGGAGTTTTTAGATATTGGTTTCATTTGTCCTAGTACATCTCCTTAGGGTGCTCGTGTTTTATTTGTAAAGAAGAAAGATTGGAGTATGCGACTTTGCATTGACTATCGGGAGTTGAACCATGTCACCATAAAAAATAGGTACCCGTTACCTCGTATTGATGACCTGTTTGACCAGTTACAAGGTGCTAAATTCTTCTCAAAGATCGATTGTAATGAACGAGAATTTTGTAATTTATTTTAAATTATTTATTTATTGAGATAAATAAATAATTAATAAAATTATGGTGTGATAATTTTGTTAAGTGTGTATGTTAACTAAATTAATGAATGGTAATTTTATTATTTAAAGATTTAATTTAATGAAATAATTAAATTAAATGAATTGTGTAATATTTAAAGAAATAATTAAATTAAATAAAATGATGTTCTAGTTTAATTTAATAATTAAATTAGATATATAATAATTTATTAAGCATAAGTTTAATTATAATGAAAATTATAATTATTATAATTGTAATGGTGAGTTATTAAAATTATTGAATTAAAGTGTGACACAAGGAACTATATAATATAAGGATTATAAAAATAAATTAAAGAGGGGAATATTAGTATAGCCAAACATGGCCTTGTGGCCTTTGGCATAATATAACGAATGGCCTATTTGTTTTTTTTAACTGATGAACGTGGGAAGCCTTCAGTTTATATCTACGCGTATTCTTCCTAAGGCTAAAGAATAGAGAGTTTGGAGAGGAAGGGAAAACACAGAGAAATTAAGAGAGAATCAGAGGAAGGAATTGAGAGAGTGGAAAGGAGTTGGAGTACCAAGGAAAAATAAACAATTCTCTATCATTCTTATTCTTAATAATCAAGGATTCAAGGTATAATTTGCTCCTAATCTCCTAAGTTTTGGTTTCTCAATGATTATTCACTGTGAATTGAAAGTTACGTTGGATTGTTGTATATGTGTATATATGGCTTTGTAGAATCTGTTAATTATTATATATAAGTAATATTTGGTGATCAAATACGTGAAATTGGGTTGAAGGAGAAGACTTCAATAACAGTGTTACATGTATATGAAATGGCTTAATTGAGTCCAAAAGTTTATGTTTAATCCCTGTAATAATCTGTAAATTGATTGTAGATTGTGTTAGTACATTCAGAAATGAAAACAACGCAATTGAAATGGTGTAATTTGGTTAAGAAACAAAGATTTGGCTATTGATTCGCTAATGTGTTGAAATTAAGGAAAATGGCAAAAAAGTGATTTTTAATCCTCTAGAATGTGGTTTGTGATGTTACAATTGCTTTATAGATATTTGGTTTTGAGTTTATAAAGCTTATAAACATTTGGGTTTGGTTAATTGGGTGTTGGGTGAAGAAATTGGGATTTTTGGCTTAGAAGAGAGACTATATTTGTGTTTCTGGAAAACTGATTCTGGTGTCGAGCGTGGCAGGCTACCTCTGGGCGCGGGAGCACCAAATTCAAAGGTAGCCATGGAGCGACCGCGCCAGTGGTCAGCCAAGCCCAGTAATGAGATGTTAACAGTATAGTTGGGAAATGTTAACTTAACCTACTTTAATGATTGTAAAGGAACTTAAAACAGGTTATAAGACGTAATAATATATTGTAATCACAAAGTTGAAATTATAGATTATGAATTAATAAGTCGTGAAGGTCTGTGATGAGATGTCATGGGAATTGAAGTTACTTTGCAATCACCATGCCGTGTACTGAAATATAATTGAGAGTTCAAATTTGCGGTACGTGAATGATTAGAATAATCAAGTCTTAAGTTAAAGATTGTAGATTTCACTAAAAATGAAAAGTAAACCAATGAAGTTAGTGTTAATATAACTAATTGGTATTATGATCTTAATGGTATGTGTAGGATATTTGGCGAACGTTTGTAGTAATTGTGTAGCTTACACACAAGGTAAGTTTCCTAAACCCTAATCTTATGTTGAGTATATTCCTTGGTTCTACCTTATTTATGATTATGCAAGCTGTTGTATTCTAATTTTTTACATTGAGCAAGTCCCTAACTTTTATTTCTTGCTCTTCAAAGCATAAACTGTTCAAGTTCATTGTTTCAAATGAGATTTTCTAATTCCTTTGGATGTAACACTTTGTATATACCATGTCTATTCAATCGTAAATTGTTGATATTCAATCTTTGACTTAGTTGTTGTTGTTTAAACTTATGTTGTTGAGTTAAACATTCAAATAGTAAGCAAACTCTTATTGATTGGACTAATCTATATGATGAGTTTTCTAAAATTCTAGAACCATTGATAAGCTAGTTCCAAACTAAACTTTCCTTAGTGCGAAAATCCTAAAGTCAAACTGAGATGAACAACCCTAATATAGGGGATTATGTACATGTTAGCGTTTAGATGTTTGTGCACAATACATGGTATGAAGGGCTGATCCCCCTAAGTATGAAAGTTAAGGTCTGTATAGTCTAATGACTATTAAAGGTTAAAGTAGAAATACTTAATAACCTCGGGACATAGATCATGGTATTAAAGACCCTCAGATATAAATCCTGAGCTTGTTTTCTATTCTTGATTCATAGAACAAGTTCTCTATTATTCATTATTCAATGCTTAATCTTATGATGTTGCTATTATCATTCTTTATATTAGTGAACTCTTGCATTTAAACACTGCAACTAAAGTTGAGAAAATTGATGAGCCGTCTTCTAGTAAAGGCAAGGGAAAGATATCCAAATGATGAAGACATGTTTAGTTTATTTACTGAACTTATGTTATAAGAATTAATTTATTTTGTGATATATCCGCAGACTTATGTAATAGTTTAAGGTTAGATTACTTGCGATTTGATTTACGTTGATGTAACCCTATAAAGGGACGAATTATTATTTCAGCTGTTTAAATTACATAGTTATCTTTGATTATGGGTAGTTAGATGTAAATATTTTGGATAGTGAGCACCAAATCCTATAGGAATGAAGTACCCGAATTTAGGGGTGTCACAGGTTGGTATCAGAGCTTTAGGTTAGGAACCTTAGGTGGGGAAAAACCTTAGGAAGTAACCTTTAAGGAGACAGAAAATATAGTGTTGATAAACTCATATCGAGTTTTAAGGAATGGATTAAGGCATTCATTAAAGATAAACAATAAAAGACTTTATGTGCTATGTGTTAATAACTTATATACTCGCGAGTATCGAAGAGTGTCACATTATAAATAAAACTTAAAAATATTTTGTTTTCAGGATGTCTAACGTTGAAGGATCCAGTCAAGCTAGGGAAGAGATACCTCAGGTACCTAGAGATGAGGAGCTCCGAGAGAGCCTTTTCTGTTGGTCGCTGAGGGAGAATAGGAGGATGAGCATGTGTCTGATCTTGAGGTGGAAAACTCTGAGGAGATAGAGGTGGAGGATGAGGAAGAGGATCTTATGGAGTTTCCACCAAACTCCATATCAGCTGAGATGTACGATGAGTTGTATGATCGGAACATAGAATTACAGGATAAGATTGAGGAACTGAAAGAGTTAGCTGAGATGCGTTAGGCCACTATAGAGCAAAAGAATGCCAAGATTCAGGAACTCGACTCATGACTTGGGAACATGGAATGGAACCTAGTTCACACAAAAGGACATCAAGAGGAGCTGTTGGCTGAATATGAGAAGATGAAGACTGAAGTGGAAAAGCTAAAAGATGACTTGAAGGAGGAGTCATCTAAGCATACGAGGACGCTTGGATGAAGGCTACTTAGCGTACAGACCATGCTGAAGCTAAGGTTCAAACGAAGAAGAGCATAGAGAAGCCTTTCGACGTCTTAATATGCCAAGATATGAAGAATAATAACAATATGTGATTAAGTAGTTGAATAAATAAATTGTAAATCTCTTATTTTGAGATAAATAAAGGGGTAGTATGAGTATGAAATCCTGACACTTTTTTAGTTCAGGAAAGTGGATATTGATAGCAGAGATGCTATCCTTATTATGTTTGGAAAGTTATTGATGAATAAAAATATCAAAGTCTATTGCGATGTTATGTGTTAAGCTTTAATCTTAGTATGTTTAAAGTTAAACTTTAAGATATTCAAGGAATTGAGTAATAATCTAATAAGCGTATTTTTAACAGAAAATACCTCCTAGAAGAAGACAACCACACCAACAAACACCTGTCAAAGGGTTTACTAAGAATAACAATAACGAGGTCAACGTTAACCCGGTTCAGTAGTTGGTGACTTTGTTAACGGGAGCACTTGCGAATCAACCGCAAGCTCAAGTTACAAATTTCAAGGAATTCAAAGCGGTTGGGCCGCCGGAGTTTCGAGGGTCTATGAATCCAGTTAAAGCCCAAACCTGGATCATGGAAATGGAGAAGGTGTTCGACGTTGCCAGAGTCAACAAGGATCTGAAGACCGCTTTTGTGACGCCCCCAAAATAGGTATACATCACCCATCTTGAGTCGCCAAATACATGGTACAAAATTCAAATACAACTTAATTATACAACAGTCGTGTAAAATACGACAAAACATAATCTAAGAGTTTTAATAAGAATATTGTCATCTAGATAATATCCACACTCAATGGAGTCCTCATTACATTTATTGTCACACTATTTAATGTAATAGTGAGGACTACTAATGCTATCATCCGACCGACACTCTCTATTCTCCCGACTAGTCCCGCCACGCTTTCATTTCAAGAAGAAAAATGAAAAGAAAGGGTGAGCTCAACTAGCGCAGTAAGAAATATTATGACTAAGATAATATAGAATAAATTATCATCAGTCTTCAAAAATGTTAAACTGATAAAATGCAATAAACATCAAGTTTAACTACTATGAAATAAGCAATCCATTAGAAGAGTCAAGTAGAGCATGATTGATAAGTAGATTTTATACCTACTTATCTGGTATCTGTTACTTAAATTAGTTGCTTAATCTTATATTTCTTAGTTACTTTTCATGCATTTTGTGTTCGTTTTGTAGATTATATGCTTGGGAGCTGTGATTGCAAAGAATTAGTATGAAATCGCAAAGAAAAGCAATTCGGATATCATTTAGGCTTTCATTTTCATTTCATGTTTTTGGCTTGGAACTTGAATTACATTGTAGAGCTTCTTCTTAGCTTTCTGGAACAACTTGAATCATTCCAATCGGATTTTGGATGCAAGAGTTATGACATTTGTACCAACGGACGTCGAACGTCACTGTTTCGGGTGGTCATTTACATATCAGCCACTTCAGAGCCACTTTCAACATTTCTTCAGTCCTTATTTCGAAAGACTCAAAGCATGAAAGTTGTATATCTACGTCTCCTCTTTCCGGAGCATCTTGAATCATCGAAATCCAAGTTCGGACGAAGAAGTTATGGCCATTTTCCCAAAGGACGTCGGAACAGAAAATTTCCAGAAAAGGGCCCAGAGCTGGGGCGCCCAAACAAGGCCTATGCCCAACGCCGGGGCACTAGGAGGTAGTACGCCAGCGTCGCGCCCAGTACCGGGGCACTAGGGAAGAGTTTGGTCAAGCTTGGACGCGTTTTGTGGCAAATTTTGACACTTTTTTGACTCCAAATAGGATTGAGTTTGTTCCTAAGCTGAAAATTGGACTTGTAACCTATAAATACATGATGTAAGGCATAAAATAAAGGGGGATTAGAGAGGGAGAGAGGATTCCATTAGATTAGATTAGAGTAAATTAGATCAAAACCCTAGTTCTAATGAGTTTTGGAGATTGAAGCAACTTGGAGACCATTGAAGGTTCAAAGTAGGAGCAAGGAGGGAGCGTCAAATCTACAGATAATAGATTCTATCTTCTTATCTTCTTCTATCTTTATCTTTTAATGATTATTCAGTTGTGGATTCTTAGTTTTAATTCAATAATCATGAACTAATTCTTTGTTTGAGACTACAATGGATCTTATTGTGTAGTTTATTTTAATATGCTTCGCTATCAATTATTATGTTCTATCGTGAGGATTGTATATTGTGATTTGGACTTAATTGCTTAATTGCCTAGCTAACAATTACCATGATAATCTATATGAACTCGAGAGATGAAGTATTGATTTAGATCTTATCATGATAGCATGTGTTTGTGATTTCTGCATAGATGGAATTCATGATTCGTGTTTAGGATAGAGATATGCCTTTACGCCATATGTAATCTTATAGAGAACTTGTGCTTTAAATCCTTTTTAATTGTAATTCACATAGAGATATAGTGGATTAGTTAATTAGGGTATCTTGCTTAATTCTATCATCTGTGGATTTAAGTGAGTATGGGTATTATGCATCAAGAGATGGTTTTGTTTGCTTTAGTGTTCTTGATTAACAATTCATGATAGAGAACAATTGATGAGAAGTGTGTTAACTTAAATGAAGCAATAAGTGAAGTTGTGATCTTAAATCTCTGTAATCTTAATTTAACTAGTGGAATTTAATAGTAGTTTAATTATATAATTTGAAATTCATTCATTTAAATAAGATTGAGTTGGTTACGGGTTAGTACTTGGTGATTTTTATTAAACAATTCCTCGTGGGAACGATACTCTACTTTCACTTTATTACTTGTTGACCACGTATACTTGCGTCTTGTGTGTAACTAGATTTTACCCAACAAGTTTTTTGGCGCCGTTGCCGGGGAATTAGTTTAATATTTTTTACCAATATTAATTTCAATCAAATTAGTCTTAATTTAAACATCTTTATTTTTATTTTTAATTCTCTTCCTATATTTCTCTCTTTTCAGGTACCATGGATGACTTTACGTATCAATGGCCATACACGAACATGGCTCAACCAAGGGAACACAGGGATTGATGGACTTAATGCATTTTCTGTAGAGTCCGTACAAATTGAGGAAAATTTGAAGACGTTGGAGGTTATCGCAGCCCAACGGAGTCGAAGGATGGCAAACATGACTCAACCAAGGGAAACAGGGATTGATTGACTTAATGCATTTTTCGCAATATCAACACAGATTGAAGAACTTTCGAGGATGTTGGACGTTATTGCAGCCCAAAGGAGTCGAAGGATGACAGTTACGTGTGACTATTGTGCTAACAACCATCAAAGTCATCAATGCACCGTCAGTTTTGAACCGGTACACTATAGTGGTGATTACCTCAACAACTATGTTGATCCTAGTTATCATCAAGTTTGGGGGTATCACTCGGATTCTTCATGGAGCTATAATTATCAAGATCAATACTCTACTCCAAATCCAACATACACGCCGGAATTCTTATATCAACCTTCATTAAAAGAAGAAAAGTCAAAGTTAGAGGAACTACTGTCAAAGGTCATAGCAAACCAAGAGGAAAGGATGACGAGTCAAGAAATATCGAGCAATAATTTTCAGCACCAGATGGAACAACTCATCACCACTTCAACTAATGGTCCTCAATACATGGATTCCAAAACTAAGACATATAATTCGAGATTGGATGAATTGTTGTCCAAGTTCGTAGCATCAAATGAGGAGAGGAGGATTAATCAAGAGCGGTCAATTCAGAATCTGCAGAACCAGATGGATCAAATGCTCAAAGCCTTGAACAATTGTCCTTAAAATAATTGGTGTTATGACGAGGATTCCAAGATTGACGAAATGCCTGAACCAAATCTATAACTGGATGAGACAGGAGATGTTGAAAAAGAGGAGACAAGTGGGGATAATGAAAACAAGGTCAGAAAAGAACTAATTATGAGTACCAATGAGGATAAGCCGATGTTATTAGTGCCCCGAGTGCCTTCTCCGCCAAAGATAAAGGGTCCAGTTAGATTTTCAAAATCTTGCCCGCTTGGTAGTCATGTCGTAGGCAAAGCTCTTTATGACATAAGAGCGAGTGAAACAATGAAGCCGTGGTGGAACAAAAAAGAGAAGATAGATGAAGAGCCCATTGTGTTTGACAAACTACCATGCCCAAATATGATCACAAACACCACCTAGTTATTTTTCCTTCTTCATGGAGATTATACCGAATCAAAGCATGCTAGGTGACTTTGATGTTATGGCCATACTTATGGAAACCTCCCAAAGGATTATTTGTTATTAATGGATGGAGGGTTCCTCAACTATCAAAGAGGGATTGGATAGCGTTACCAAACAAAGTCAGACTGGAAGACTGTAAATCAAATGCTGACTGGGAGGCAACCCATGAATTTTTATAGTTATATGCTTTACTAGTTTATTTAGTAGATAGGAATTAATTTGCTTATTAAGTTCTCTTATAATCCAAAGTGCTATTCTAATCCATGTTATCTCTCTTCATTGCAGGTATTGGAGGTTCAATGGACAGGCAAAGCTTATGGAAAGGGAAGCCACCAGCCTGAGCCCATGACACGGTATCTTCCTTTCAAATTTCGATGTGGAGGAGTTTTCAGTTTTTGTGCCATGTCACCATCACCTCACGCTTAGCTAATTACACGAAAGTTCTCTTCTACTTAATGCTTTATTTTACAATGAGGACATTGTAATTGTTAAGTTTGGGGGAGTTAATTAGTTTAGTTTTGCATGTTTAATGTAGTTGTTTTAGTTTTGCATACGTTGTCATGTTTGTTTAGTTTAGGTTTATAATATGTTTGCATTCATGTAGTGTAAGTGCATAATAGTTTGTATAGTAGAGTAGTTGTAAATAGTTTTTATTTATGTCTATAAAAAAAATTCAAATATATATATATATATTAGTTAGTTACTATGTTCATCTTCATGATTCCAGCTGTTAGATAGTTACAGTCTATTTTGGCCAATGATGAGATTGGAATTAGGTAGACAAGTATAGTACTGTTTATTAGAGCTTTGATGTGATTTCTTGTTATGAATTGAATCTTTTTCTGTTTGAAACTGGTATAATTAAGGTTAGCACGTTAGAGACAACTTTGTTGACTAATTAAGTTTAAATTGGCACATAATGGAATTCTTAAGGATAATACTAGTTTGGATGAATGAAAGACATGAATAGGAGGAGATGATTGAATTTAGACAAAAACTTAAGTTTGGGGGAAAAATTTGGGGTATATAAGCTATCAAAAAAAAAAGAAAAAAATATGAATAAATTTCGTGGCTAGTCTTGTTTAGGGGCCTTTGTTACATGAGCAAGTACACCCGAGGGAGTGTCTTTACAGCTAGCGCCCTAAGGTCTTTATGGTCTGGGAGTCGTTGGTCGAAAGCTCGCTAAGGGGTAGCACTGTTAGCCTAATGGAATGAGACATTGCACAGTCATGGTTAAAAAAAAATAGAAACAAAAACAATAAAACGGGAAAAGAGCAAAAAGCCCCCGTAATGAAAAGAAAAGCATAAGTATCCCGGATTGGACTCTTGAACTTGGTGAATATTTAACTTTAGTTGGATCTAGCTTGTTCGTGAATTTTGTGAGTTTGCACTGTATGATGCCTTTAAAGAGATCTATTATGTGTTATATTTAGCATTATATTGGTTAGCATTGTTGTTGAGCACACACGCACTATACCAGTAATAACAGTTTAAGATTTGATGATTGACTAGGAAATTGTTGATTGGTTTTGATATGAAGTATTGTCATGTTTATTTCATTTCGCTGAGGTCGGTTGAATAGACTTGTTTTTGTCATTACTGCTGGATTCGTAGGCATGTAGATTAGTTGCATTGCATATCATTGTTGTTTAGTGTTTTTACTTAAGGACAAGCAAAGGTTTAAGTTTGGGGGTATTTGATAAGTAGATTTTATACCTACTTATCCGGTATCTGTTACTTGAATTAGTTACTTAATCTCATGTTTCTTAGTTACTTTTCATGCATTTTGTGTTCGTTTTGTAGATTATATGCTTGGGAGCTGTGATTGCAAAGAATTAGTATGAAATCGCAAAGAAAAAAAATCCGGACATCATTTGGGCTTTCATGTTCATTTAATGTTTTTGGTTTGGAACTTGGATTACATTGTAGAGCTTCTTCTTAGCTTTCCTGAACAACTTGAATCATTCCAATCGGAGTTCGGATGCAAGAGTTATGACATTTGTACCAACGGACGTCGAACGTCCTGTTTCGGGTGGTCATTTACATAGCAGCCAATTCAGAGCCACTTTCAACATTTCTTCAGTCCTTATTTCGAAAATCTCAAAGCATGAAATTTGTATATCTACGTCTCCTCTTTTCGGAACATCTAGAATCATCGAAATCGGAGTTCGGACGAAGACGTTATGGCAATTTTTCCAAGGACGTCGGAGCAAAAAATTTCTGGAAAAGGGACCAGCGCCGGGGCGCCCAAACAAGGCCTATGCCCAGCACCGGGACGTTGGGGAAGAGTTTGGTCAAGCTTGGACGCGTTTTGGGGCAAATTTTGACACTTTTTTGACTTCAAATAGGATTGGGTTTGTTCCTAAGCTAAAAATTGGACTTGTAACCTATAAATACATGAAGTAAGGCATAAAATAAAGGGGGATTAGAGAGGGAGAGAACATTCCATTAGATTAGATTAGAGTAAATTAGATCGAAACCCTAGTTCTAATGAGTTTTGGAGATTGAAGCAACTTGGAGACCATTGAAGATTCAAAGTAGGAGCAAGGAGGGAGCGTCAAATCTACAGACAATAGATTCTATCTTCTTATCTTCTTCCATCGTTTTCTTTTAATGATTATTCAATTGTGTATTCTTAGTTTTAAGTCAATAATCATGAACTAATTCTTTGTTTGAGATTAGAATGGATCTTATTGTGTAGTTTATTTTAATATGCTTTGCTATCAATTATTATGTTCTATCGTGAGGATTGTCTATTGTGATTTGGACTTAATTGCTTAATTGCCTAGCTAAAAATTACCGTGATAATCTATATGAACTCGAGAGATGAAGTTTTGATTTAGATCTTATCATGATAGCATGTGTTTGTGATTTCTGCATAGATGGAATTCATGATTCGTGTTTAGGATAGAGATATGCCTTTACGCCATATGTAATCTTATAGAGAACTTGTGCTTTAAATCCTTTTTAATTGTAATTCACATAGAGATACAGTGGATTAGTTAATTAGGGTGTCTTGCTTAATTCTATCATCTGTGGATTTAAGTGAGTATGGGTTTTATGCATCGAGAGATGGTTTTTTCTGCTTTAGTGTTCTTGATTAACAATTCATGATAGAGAACAATTGATGAGAAGTGTGTTAACTTAAATGAAGCAATAAGTGAAGTTGTGATCTTAAATCTCCATAATCTTAATTTAACTAGTGGAATTTAATAGTAGTTTAATTATATAATTTGAAATTCATTCGTTTAAATAAGATTGAGTTGGTTACGGGTTAGTACTTGGTGATTTTTATTAAATAATTCCTCGTGGGAACAATACTCTACTTTCACTTTATTACTTTTTGACCACGTATACTTGCGTGTTGTGTGTAACTAGATTTTACCCAACAATGATATCTACTATCTTCTATGATTTAAAATATTTTCATCAATTTTTATCGCTGAGACTCAGCTTAATAAATAAACCACATCATCGAGTCATCCCTGAACTACGGGCCAAGGATATTCATTAAATCATCAATAGTCATGACTATACCGAATAATCCCTGGTCATAATCATACCAAAAACTGTCTATCAATGCACTACAGGCTACTGAGGACTTTTACCACATCATTTATAACATTACAGGTCATGATTATACCGAATAATCCCTGGTCATAATCATACCAAGTGCGTCTATGCATGTAAGCTAAACATGACTTTCATCACAATATAAGCATGAGGATGATGACAATGACATAATAATTCAATAAAACAAGTTCAAGAATAAATTTTAAAGATTTATAAGTTAATTTATCTTGAAATCAATTACGTCCAAATTGTCAACATGATACTGCTTTGTGGAGTAAAATTCAAGAATGCTCAGAAGAATATTTCCATGAAAAGATATCGGATGAAGAGCAAATATTCAGGATATTCTACTAATTTCATGGAGTATAGAAGCCAAAACTTTAACCAAATGAGTATCATAGAATATATGAAACTGCAAATGGATTTTCACCCGCCATGCGGTAATCCACGTAGATAGATCATTTCCACAATTTAATAAGGAATGAATACGAAGGATCATTCACCATGCATGTGATAATCCACATAGTCGAGTTATTCCAACGTAATAATTAAGAATGGAACCAGTCATGCGTAATTACATGCATGCGGGATATTCCAACGAGAATAATAAAGAATGGAATAACGAAGAATTCACCATGCATGCGATAGCATTACAAGCGAGTTATTCCAACGTAATAATAAAGAATGGAACCAGGTCTAGCGTACTCATGCAGCATGTGATATTCCAAATGTAATAATAAAGAATGGAATAATGTAAGAATTCACCATGCATGATATAGACCGCATGCATGAAAGTTATTCCAATAGAATAATAAAGAATGGAACCAGTGTCTAAGCGTAATCACTTGACATGCGAGATATTCCAACGTAATAATAAAGAATGGAATAACAAAAGAATTTCACCATGTATGCGGTACTTCACATAGACATGTTATTCTAACATAATAATAAAGAATGGAATAACAGAAGCTCTCTTCATGAATACGAAAGAAATAATACCCCTTACCTTAGAAGAAACTGGATATTTAGCAGACTTCTCTTCTTCTTTCTCTCTATAATTTCTCTCTATAATAATTGCTCTAAAGCTTTAGTGAATTGGTGAGAAATGAAGGAAGAATGAGCTTCTATTTATAGGAAAATATAGTTTCGATAATTGCGCGTTTTGGGGCTCGAAATATTACAGTACAATACCTTCCTCTTTTTCTTCATTTTTAATTTAGTCCTGCAAGTATTATCAAACTTGCACCACCTCCCCTAATAGTCTGACCAAATCAAGAAATACCTTATAGATCTATGCACATGAACTCTTTGTCAGACATTTATGGGTAAGTTTTGGGTTACCCAGAATTGTTCAGTCATGGCCGGTCAAATGCCTTTGACCCTTAATAACTTGAAATCCGTACCAGATATGACCCTGATTTAAATTCCAGAACAAAGATCTCACAATATACTACAACTACAAACCTTTAAAACATTAAAAAACATAACAGGCACAGATCTATAAGGTCTGACATTAGGTTGTCAGACAACATAACAAAATTTTCCAGATTTTTGAAAACTTCTATTTTGTGCATATAAATGTTATGGATTCACTATATAGCAACCCCGATCATCTATTTACACTACAAACAACATGTTTAAACACAAAAACTTAACATCTAACATAGCTTTAATGATCAGATTCTAAATTTAGGTTTTATACCTTTCTTGAATTATGCTTGATCGTAGCTTTTCTCCACTGATCTTAATGATCTATGAGCCTTGTTAAGGACTGGTCCATTAATATAATTTGTGGAGTTAGAGAGAGAAGGAGTTGGTGAGGTGTTTGTAAGCAAATGACTTACGTCTTTGGTTTTCCTTCTCTTTAAACACATATATCTTTGATTCATGTATCTATACTTGCAAGGTGGCAAATAATGGCTGAGATTTTGGTCACATGGCTGAGCTTTAGTTGGTCACCAACTAAATTTTGGCAAGATTCTCAAGTTACTTATTAAAGAAATGAAAAAGGGCACTTAGGTCATTAGGCTTTTAAATTTAAGGGCAAACTAGTAACTTGTCATAACCCTTAGGATTTGACCCTTAAGGTTTTACCATTTAATTTTCTAGGATTTCTAACTTAGTTTAAAAAATGAAAATTTAAGTTACTAAAAATGTAAGTTAGGATTTCCTAATTAAATTAGGTTTCCTAATTACTTAGGACTTGTAATTAGGATTAACATTTCTTAATTAACAAAAAAAAACTTTCTTAATTAGCAATTAGGGTTCCTAATTTACAAATTAGGGTTTTCTAACTAATTTGTTAGGTTTTACCCTAATTTAATTGTAATTAATACACTTAAGCCTTTACAATTATCCTTTGAACCCCCAAATTAGGGTTTTAATGTTCTGAAATAGGATTTTGGATTCTCGAAACTGAAATTTGGGTTTCTAGAATTAGTTTCTAGGGTTTCTTATCAATCACTAGGGTTTTTTAATTGAACGATGACGTTCTGAATATATTATTAGGGTTTTGACACTGATATAATTTATTTGGTCAACCTTTGACCCTTAACCACAAACTGTACACATTCATGACCATATACACAGAACATATACACATATGCACTTAACATGAATAATTCAACCCCAAAATTTTTAAATTCACTAAATTCCTTCCCATAAATGTCAATCCATTCAATTATTTTCTGTCTAGGTTTATTATTCAACCTCTAATCCATCATTTAAGATTTTAATAATTTTCTAATTTCTCGGGTTGTCACAAAGACAGTACAATGGATAGACTTTGAAGACTTGAAGATCATGTCATGGACCCATCTTCCCAGCTTTGTACAACCTCAAATCCCATGTCATTGTGTAGATCTTGACAATAGATTCCCGAAAAGGTACAACACTCCATTGTCGAAAGCCCAGATTAAAAGTTATAAAGGTTCGAGCGAACAGTGCATAGCCAAAGTGCACGTACTTCGAGACAATAAGATTCACATGGCCTGGGGCACCCCGGGCAGCCGTAGGTAGACCTGCGGCTACCGCGAGTAGACCCACGGCCATCTGGTCTTTGAATATGAGCTCTTGGTAGCTCATTTGAAAAAAAAAAGAGAAAGGGAGAGAAAACTCTATCCATTTCAGCCTGTAAACACTGCTAGAGTGCTCTAAACTGAGTGATTCTTCTTTCTAAACACTTGTAAGCTCGTGTTTTACAATATACTAAAGTTTAACCGGTGGAAACCGAGTTTTCAATCGTCAAAAGCTATCTGAAGTCTTCTTGGCAGCCCACTATAAGATTTTTTAGGTTTTTAAGCTTTTTATTACTTCTATAGATATATATCTACTAATGTTGAGAGTCGCATTGTATGGGTATGCCCGGATGGTTAATCCGTGACTTTTTATTACTTATATATATATATATATATATATATATATATATAAAAACTTATATATATAGTGTCGAACTCGAACTCGAATGAGCCTGGATAGAACATCTGGTGCGTTTACTGGTTATATATATATATATATATATATATATATATCAATTAACAAAGAACTTTCTTCATCATCTTTGTTAATTACATTAACTCTTTTTGTGAAACACTGCTCATTGCAATTGTCTGCGCAAATAGTGACTTCTCCTGTATCACTGCTAGATGTGTTATTACTTTCATTACTAGGGGAACTAGAAGAATCTTCAGTATTACTGACATCCTTCTCAATTCGCATAGTTCTAGAATTTGCTCTGTGTCTTCACTAGAAATGTTCATGCTTTAAATAAAAGTCCTAAAGATTTAACAGTTTTAATTCAAAGTTCTACTACTGATGCTAATATTCAAGTTCCAAGAACAATTCTCTGGAAGGATATTACGCTTCCCAGTCAGTGGACTTTACCTAATGAATTACCCCAACAGCCCATAGTTAATAATTTATAAAATATTGAAAATATTCAACAATTTTCTGATGGAACTATTAAAATTAGTTTTGAACATACTAAAACACCAATAATTATTGAAGACATTTCCAGTTCTTCAGCCCCTTCAGTTATCCATACTAGAAGAGACACTGAAGTACTCAGTAATCCTTCAATCAAAGATTGACTAGGTCGTCTTTATTGGGAAGGGGATATCTAATCCATTCTAAAACTTTGTTTAATGGTTTATAATTGATGACGAGACGAGAAACTCCTCTTTTGAAAGTTCTTCTTCTCCCACTTCTTCTGTGATGCCCACTCAGTCAGATTTTGATATCCCCATTAACAATCAATTAAGAGTCATCAAAAAGGAATTCGTTTTAGACTGGGATAATCTAGTAAAAGATTTTAATGCTAAATCTAATAAAGAAAAAAGACATCTATTTAGATCCAATCACCCCACAGAAAAAGAGCGTGATAAAGTAATAAACAGATGGAAAAGATTTATTAAAAATGAAAGAATGAATATTTCATTTTATGATTGGTATGAACAATTTCAAAATAAATGTAACGTGGTTACCAAAACACAGTGGGTTAAAGAAGATAAGTCAAAAGTTTCTTCTAGTCATCCTCCTTTGGAAACAGTTCTAATCTCAGTTAAAAATACATCTGTTGTAGCCAGCCCATTTAAAATTTCTGATGCTAATAACAATGATAAAAAAATTATTGAACAATTAAACTTTAGCAATCAATATCTAGCAACAGTTGGAAAACAACTAGATAGGATTGAAGAAAAGTTTGAAGAATCTATTATAAAAAACCCTGATTCAAAAATTGAACATCCTTTAATAAAGTTACCAGAAAATAGACACAAGTTAGGATTACCATATGATGATAACTTAGTTAAATCCATTGATAAGTTATTCAAAAAACTTAAAAATGAACCTGGTACAAGTGGTACTATTGCCGCGATTGATCAAGTTAAAACTGATGTTGAAAGTAGTTATCAATCAGATAATTCTGATACTGATTCAATACCAGATTTAAATGATCAGCTAAACAAATTAACAGTTAAAAACACCAGTATAACTAGAAATTGGTATTCTAGACCTACTCCTCCGGACTTACAGTTCGAAGAGAGAAACCTAGATAAACAATTCTCAGTTTCATCTAATAAAATTTATGAATGGAACATTGATGGGTTTAGTGAACAGGAAATTTTAAATAAATTAAACCATATGTCTATGGTAGCAAACAATTACATCACCAAATTCAACAATCTATCTCAACCAGATATTGTTGAATTAATTGTTAGTGGATTCACTGGTATCCTCAGATCTTGGTGGGAAAAACATCTCACTGAAGATACTAGAATATCAATAATCCATGTCGTCCAATTTGGATGATGATGGCAACCCTATCTTCAATGAGGATATTGGCATCATTCACTTTGATGGAGTTAATACACTTATATTTACCATAATAAAACACTTCATTGGTACTCCCAAATATATAATGTAAAAGAATTCACGATCGCTTAAGTAATCTCACTTGTCCCACTCTAAGTGACTTTAAGTGGTACAAAGATGTTTTTACATCTAGAGTTATGTTGCTTGTGATAGACGAGAATAAACCTTTACGGAAAGAAAAATTCATCAACGGTTTACCCTCTTTATTTGCCCATAAGGTTCGTGAAGAATTGGGTAAAAATCATGGATACATTGATTATGATAACTTAACCTACGGTGATATAATAAGTCACATTCAAAGAATTGGATTAAAAATGTGTATTGATTTTAAATTGGCCAAACAAGCTAATAAAGATAAGAAAAAAGCTAAATATGAATTAGGCACTTTTTGTGAACAATATGGTTTACCCCCTGTTGCTCCCTCCAGGAGGAAGCCAATGCATAAACATATTGAATCTCACAAAATTACTAAACATCATAAAAGAAAGCGTCGTTACCAGGAAAATAGAAATCAAGACAGTTATTATAATAAGCCCAAAACTACTAATAAAAAGAATATTAAAAAATCTAAGTCTAAAAAATATGATAAAAGTAAAGTTATTTGCCACAATTGTGGGCAAAAGGGTCATTATAAAAATGAATGTAAAATAAAACAAAAATTATATCAGTTAAATATTTCTAGTGAAGACACAGAGAAAATTCTAGAACTTATGCGAATTGAGACGGATGTCAGTAATACTGAAGATTCTTCTAGTTCCCCTAGTAATGAAAGTAATAACACATCTAGCGGTGATACGAGAGAAGTCACTATTTACATGAGACAATTGCAATGAGCAGTGTTGTACAAAAATAGTTAATGTAATTAACAAAGATGATGAAGAAAGTTCTTTGTTAATTGATCTAATTAGTAAAATTACTGATCCTAAACTAAAGGCTCAGTACACTAAACAATTAAAGGACTTATTAACCAAAGATAATAATGAAAAATTCATTAAAGCCAAAGAAAAACCAATTTTTAGCCTTAATAAAACATTGGAAAGATTAAAAACTCCTGCTAAGGAAGTCACCCTCCCAGAATTGAATCTAGAAGTTAATAAACTTAAAAAGGAAATTACTAACCTAAAATTAGAAGTTTCTAATTTAAAAAAGGATTTTGAAGATAAAAATCTTCAGGTTAACGATTCCTCATCTAGTGATGAAAATCATGATGAGCCTGAATCTTCTGGCGTTAAAAATGATCCTGATCTTTTTGTTCAAGGTCTCACACTTAAAAGAATTAAAGATATCACCATTCAAAATGGTACATCTCGATTAACTCGGTTGTTGATAAAGGCTTCTATACTGACTTTATACTACGGTTGACATAGATGCGATTTAAGCGCATACAAGAAGGTTTAATCCCAACCAAATATTTTAAGAAAACCAAAGGAAAGACTATACTCACTAATGGCGATCAAATGGAAATTAAATATAAATTACCAAAGGTTCATATCTGTCGAGGATGATATGTGTTTCAAAACATCATTTGTTTTGATCCATGAATCTCACGAGATAAAGTCATCTTAGGATTACCATTTATATATTTACTTTACCCATTTACTACTAATAATGAAGGCCTAAAGTCAGACACACTTAGGTAAGAAAATAACATTTAAATTTCTTATTAAACCAAAAGAAAGAGATTTAAAATTCATTCAAGAAGAATCTATCTCAAAATCAATAAATCTACTCAATTATAAAATAACACATTTAAATTTCTTAAAAGAAGAAGTTAAATATAAAAGAGTTGAAGAGCAACTTCTTAATAAAAGGGTTCAAGAAAAAATTGAAGAATTAAAAACGTATTTGAAAGATAACCTTTGTTCTGATTCTCCCAATGCCTTTTGGTATCGGAAGAAGCATATGGTTAGGCTCCCTTATGCTAAGGAATTTAAAGAACATTTAATTCTTACTAAGACCAGGCCTATTCAGATGAATCATGAACAAATGGAGTTATGCAAAAAGGAAATCAATGATCTCCTTAGTAAAGGTCTTATTAAACCCAGTAAATCTCCCTGGTCTTGTCCTGCCTTCTACGTAAACAATGAAGCGGAGAAAGAAAGAGGAGTTCCTCGTCTAGTCATCAATTATAAACCATTAAACAAAGTTTTAGAATGGATTAGATATCCCCTTCCCAATAAAGACGACCTAGTCAATAGATTGAGTAATGCCACTATATTTAGTAAATTTGACCTTAAATCCGGTTTCTGGCAAATTGCCATTCATCCTGAAGATAGCTATAAAACTGCATTCACCACTCCGTTCGGTCATTACGAATGAAATATCCAGGCATTTGGCCTAAAAATGCCCCCCAGTGAATTTCAAAATATTCTCAATGACATATTAAACCCTTCATCATTTTTTTGTAGTACATTGACGATATCCTTGTTTTTTCAATGACCATTGAAGAACACATTAAACACTTGAAATCTTTCTTTAAGATGCAGGTAAAAATAATGGTCTAGTTCTTTCACCTTCCAAATGCACTGTTTGAGTCGTAATAAGGTTTCTTGGTCTTAATATCTTTAGAGGACAAGTCCAAATTTATTGAACGAGCTATTCAATTCATTTGACAAGTTTCCCGATAAGATAACCAATAAAACCCAACTGTAGAGATTTCTTGGCTCGCTGAATTATATAGGCAAGTTTTACAAGAATCTCAGGAAGATCTGCAAACCACTTTTTTAGCGTTTGTAAGACAATCCTCCACCTTGGACTGACATTCATACTTCTGTCGTCCAACAAGTTAAAAAATACGTCAAGGCATTTCCCTGCCTTGGCATTTCTAATGATTCAGTGTTCAAAATTATAGAAACTGACGCCTCCGACATTGGCTTCGGAGGCATTCTAAAACAAAAGTTAACACCTAATTCTTCTGAACAAATTGTTCGTTTTCATTCTGGTGCATGGAATACTACACAATTAAATTACAGTACTATTAAAAAAGAAATACTTTCATTAGTATTATGTATTTCTAAATTTCAACATGATTTATTAAACCAAAAATTCTTAGTTCGTATAGATTGTAAGTCAACAAAATATATATTAGAAAAGGATGTTGAAAATCTAGCCTCTAAGCATTCTTTCGCTAGATGGCAAGCTCTATTAAGCATTTTTGATTTTGAAATTGAATACATCAAAGGAAGTAACAATTCAGTTCCTGATTTTCTTACTAGAGAATTTATTAATACAGGTATTATTCATAAATGAGCACTAGAGGAGCATCGTCCTCAAGAGGCCCAGGTCACCCTTCAAGCCCACTTAATCAACCCAGAGGAGCTATTGTTCCTCACCCAGTTAACCCAACGGTTCAAACCAGTAATAAATTTACTGTTCTAGGCACCATGCCTAAACCTTACAGTTCGGCCTTGGCCAGTCAGCAAGTTCCAATTGACCCTTTCAGTAATCCTGCCAAGGCTTCGTCCTCAGCTTCTAGTCATTCTCCTGCTGAGTACATGCTCAGATGGGAAAATTACTTATTCCATATTGAACCCAAAGATGAAGCCACAAAATGATCCCGATAAAAGTCTTTTGCCTAGCTTTTTTCCCACGGATGGCATTTCCAACCTCTAGCTCCTTATAAGTCCCTAGTGTACTATAAGGATATTCTACTAGAAACTGAGTCAGTAAACATCAAACCAATCTATGCACGAATGATAAATCAAAAGTTCTTTATCATTCTATGTATATTAAACGATTTATTCAAATCTACGATTGGGGAAGAATCCTCCGATCTCATGAATCTTTCTAGTCAAGATCATCAATTTTGTTACTATGATTACATTGAAGCTCGGTATAAGGTCCTCCTTCACGAAACAAGTCTCTCGATCATTCATGGTTCATACAATTTGACCATAAATTCAAAAGTCCATTTCCTTATTGTTTCGTCTTCCGTGGTATAGGTTAGGATCTTGTTATGATCTTCTTCCCGACCCTTTGAAGGTTCGATTAAATCATTTCAATAACCATTATAAACCTACCCCATTGAATGAAAGAGTTCCACCCACTCTTTTATTCGTCAAGAATACAAGATTCCTTGGATAGTTAAATGGAGTACGATCTTCCACCTCCGGTTCTCCAAATCAACAACATTCCTAATGATCCACTTCCTCGTGTATCTCGCTCTTTTACATTAAGTGGTGGGATAAAAATCAAACATTGATAGAATAGTTACTCAGTTCAAAGAGAATTTCCTGTTGCTCCAATTCCACTCTCCCATTAATGCCTGTTCCATGGTCAATAAAGAAAAGTCGATGTCGATTCTCCAAAAATCAATATCCAAAGTCACCCCTCTGGATCTTCATGTTCCCGTAGTATTTGATTTTAAAGATTGCACCAAGAAAAGAATTATTGAAAATTGCCCAAGTTCTCAATAAAAAGAATTGACGAAGCTCTACATGAAGAAGCTTCTAATCATTCTTCCCAAGGTGATTCAATCGGCCAGATTCATGGATGATGATGATGGTGATTATGATCCATACTGGCCCGTTATTAATCTCCGGAGGCTCGGGATCCATTCACCGAGTTCAACAAGAAACCCAGCTTCTGCTCAATTCTGTTCCGGTCAGGACCAGGCTCCTGCTTTCGGGTAGCCTCTCGATCAAAGGAATCGCTTTTCCACCGAAAGCGACTCTAAGTCACATGTCTCTGACAGCGATCGTAAGATGCTCTTTTTTCACCAAAGCATTCTTTGAGTCAAAAGATGTCAGCCATTTAGTCCAAAATTAATCATGCGTCTGTATTTTGTCAAAAGTTAGCACTGTTTATCAACAGTTGCTTGTTTGTATTTATTTGAATTTAATTTGATTTCATTTACATTTGCATTTGTAATAGTTCTTTTCCTTATTCTATAAAAGGAAACAGAACTCAGTCATTTAGGCAAGTTTTTCGGAACTTAGAAAGACTCTGAGCTCTCTCTCTCAGATGAATCTTTAGTTTCCACCACTGATTAGCCTACTTAACCCTCTTCTCTACTTCTCCAATTAAATGTTCTAAGTTGTAAGTTAATTTTAATTTCAGTTTGTACATAGTTTCAGTAATCAATAAAACTACTGTTTTTATTTATTAACTTAACTGTGTATTCTATATGCATTTCTTCTTCATCTCACTCTATACATCTCTATACATTTGCTTCCGCCCCCAAATGGTAATATTAAAACTTCAGGTGAAATCACTCATATGATTGAGGGTTCTCAGCCTATTGCTTTAATTTATAGGATTTATTATAAAACAATGAAAACAAACTTAAATGTTCATGTTTTAAATAAAAGTCCTAAAGATTTAACAGTTTTAATTCAAAGTTCTACTACTGATGCTAATATTCAAGTTCCAAGAACAATTCTCTGGAAGGATATTACGCTTCCCAGTCAGTGGACTTTACCTAATGAATTACCCCAACAGCCCATAGTTAATAATTTATTAAATATCCCCATTAACAGTCAATTAAGAGTCATCAAAAAGGAATTCGTTTTAGACTGGGATAATCTAGTAAAAGATTTTAATGCTAAATCTAATAAAGAAAAAAGACATCTATTTAGATCCAATCACCCCACAGAAAAGAAGCGTGATAAAGTAATAAACAGATGAAAAAGATTTATTAAAAATGAAAGAATGAATATTTCATTTTATGATTGGTATGAACAATTTCAAAATAAATGTAACGTGGTTACCAAAACACAGTGGGTTAAAGAAGATAAGTCAAAAGTTTCTTCTAGTCATCCTCCTTTGGAAACAGTTATAATCTCAGTTAAAAATACATCTATTGTAGCCAGCCCATTTAAAATTTCTGATGCTAATAACAATGATTAAAAAATTATTGAACAATTAAACTTTAGCAATCAATATCTAGCAACAGTTGGAAAACAGCTAGATAGGATTGAAGAAAAGTTCATCAACGGTTTACCCTCTTTATTTGCCCATAAGGTTCGTGAAGAATTGGGTAAAAATCTTGGATACATTGATTATGATGACTTAACCTACAGTGATATAATAAGTCACATTCAAAGAATTGGATTAAAAATGTGTATTGATTTTAAATTGGCCAAACAAGCTAATAAAGATAAGAAAAAAAAGCTAAATATGAATTAGGCACTTTTTGTGAACAATATGGTTTTCTCCATGTTCTCCCTCGTGGGAGGAAGCCAAGGCATAAACATATTGAATCTCACAAAATTACTAAACATCATAAAAGAAAGCGTCGTATATATATATATATATATATATAAATACTTATATATAAAGTTGAGAAATAACAAAGTATATAAATGAAATATACATTTATGTTTTTATATATATATATATAAATACTTATATATATTATCGAACTTTGTTTCGATTGAGCCTGGATATAATATTTGGTGCGTTTATAGCTTATATATATATATATCTGTAAATATCTACTTTATTTTCTTTCATAATGTAGATATTTAATCGTTTAGCCTGCGGGCTAGATTTTCCTTAATCTGGCTATTTCTAACTTTAACCGGTTCCTAGTGACTAAATTGGAACCATTGAAGCTAGAATGGTTTAGATTTACTCAAATCTAGTTCTTTTTTCTAGTTTCTGCACATATTGCTTTTCCATGTGAGTCTAGGAATCATGTGATCACAAATTCAGCTTCTGAATCCAAATTTGGTTCCCGTGATGGACATTTTGCAGTTGCAGTCAACTTGTAGATTATCTATGGTGTCTGAATATCCTTAGATGGCTCTCATGCCCACAAGGAGTTTGGCATTGCTATGTATCTTATTTTGTCGAAGATGCCTCGAATCTCCAAAATAAAAGCAATCAAGCCGAACACATAATAAAATAGAAATATCAAAGGCCTCAATTACTATTGAGCACAAGGGTTTGAAAAAAACTTGCTTTACAATACATCACTGTTATATCTTGTTAAAATTGAACTTTTATACAAAAGTCAAACCCTTTGTATATATGTGCAAACGAGGCATAACACTACTTCCAAACAACTGCACATAGACCTAACACACACACTTACACAGATAAAAGTTTAATGAAAAGTTGCAGTAACCTTGTTATCACGGAAGTTGGGGGGTGCCTAACACCTTCCCTTTGCTTAATCAAGCCCCCGAACCCTAATGAATTTTGGTTTCTTAGACTAGTTAAATGGTATCAAACCATCAGGTCTTTGTGCAAACCTTTTCTCAGTTGAGTTGGTGTAACCATTTAAAAATACTAACTGGCGACTATAACAGTCAAATCATCGACATATACATGTCGGACCTTTTCAAACTTGTTTTTTTAAACAAATCTCACCTAAAATGATAACACCAAAAGACAAAAACAGAAAGGGACAAATAAAAATTCTGATGTTGATAGGTGGAGACTCTGTTGGAGACTCCAATAAGAGGGCTTAAGCCGTTATTCAAGCTTTTCAAAACAAACTTTTTATCTGCTTATGTGTGAATATTGCATTTACATTGAATGGATGTATATTAATGCTCTATTTACTGCACTTTAGTGCTTCGCACCATATCTGCCTGTGATATTAGTGCATCGCACATGTCATCATTTCCATACGGTGAGACGTAATATATGTGAATGTATGTTGTGTGAGTCCTCCTCCAAGAGGCTAATGCAATGGTGTTTGATTACTGGACTCGTCAGAAGACTAATTCCATGAGGCTCAGGAAAGGCACCACCTAGATTCGCTCCAGTTGAAAGATCGGATTAACTTCCCATAGAGTAAATTACGATGATCTGGGGACCTTCATGCCAAAAAGTCACGAGAGTAGCCTAAGATAGATTAGCCTTTGATAAGCAAAACGCGAAGGGAAGTCTGTTCATACCTTCCCATTTCAATTACTTGTAATTTTAAATAACTTGTAATTTCATTTCCATGTCAATCTCAATGTAATGGAAAATATAAAGGAGTATGTGAACATGCATTCCTTTTCTAATATCAAGACATGTCATGATATCCTGTCATCAAAATGACTGACATCCATTTTGCAGGAGAACCTTAAAACACTCCTAAAAACTGACACATTACATAGCATGTAATATTTTCCCATTTTCCCAGACTAAACTACATAGTCTTTTTGTAGGGAAATGATTGGTCTCGTTACCCGCTCAAAGTCCAAAAAGGCACTAAGCCCACAGTCAGATATGGCTACAAGTGCCCAGCCTAATCCTACTTTTCTCTCTCGCGAGGAGTTCGAAGGATTAAGTAATCAAATAACAGAGTTATCTGTTCTCCAAAAAGAAGTACACAAATCAACTCAGAGTCCATAAATACCCATTCAAACAGAATCCTCTGCATAAGGAGGAATCCAGGGTCCGAACATAGAAGTCCTAATACATGAGTCTCACAATGAGAAGTCTAATAAAACCCCTGAAATTAGCCATCTTAAAGAAGATCAAGACACCGGTGATATTTGGAAGAGGGTTCTATAAATGGAAGAGACCATTCGGTCCATCAAAGGGATTGGAACGCACAAAAGCGTGTCCTATTCAGACCTTTGCATCTTCCACTGAGTTTATTATCCGAAAAATTTCAAGGCCCCGGATTTTGAGAAATATGATTGATTGGGAGATCCTTACACCCACTTAAAAGTGTTCATTGGAGAGCTCGGATCCTATGCCGAGAATGAAAAACTGAGAATGCAGCTATTTCAAAAAAGTATGACTGAAAAAGCCAGAACATGGTACATCAGATTGGATAACTCCAAAATTCAAAAGCTGGGAGAAGTTAGCCCATGCTTTCCTTAGTTAATATAGCTTTCAAACTCATATGACTCCAGACCGGTATCAAATTACCAAAGTTAAGAAAAGCAAGTCAATGAGTCATTCAGAGAGTATGCCCAAAGATAGAGGCGACTGGCTTCTCAAGTAATCCCATCCATGACAGAGACTGAGATGGTGATGACCTTCATAGATATTTAGAAAGCTCCATTTTATGAGAGGGTCCTAGATGGAATAGGAAAACCATTCTCAGAAATGATCAAGCACAGAGAAATGACAGAAATGGGACTAAAGTTGATGATTGAGTTTTATACCCATGAATTGGATACATTCGGGCTTAATTTATTGTTGTTCTCAAGTCTTTTAGAATAGTTTTTAAGTGTTTGTGACTATTCATACATGTTTTATGTTGTTTTGTAGGAATTGGGACAAAAGTTACTTGGATCGACGTTTCGGGTGGCTAGATTCGCGTTTTTGGCTTGCCATTTACACATTTAGAGACAATTTGAGTATTTCTCCGGACCTTATTTTGAAAAACTTAAAGAATAAAAGTTGTAGATCTACGTCTCCTCTTTCCGGAACATCTTAAATTATCAAAATCTGAGTTCGGACGAAGACGTTATGGCCATTTTCCCAAAGGGTGTCGGAGCAGAAAATGTCGGAAAAGGGGCCAGCGTCAGGGCGCCCATTTTAGGCCTATGCCCAATCTTGGGCTACTGGGGGAAGCGATGTGTCTTAACATCATGCCCAAATTTGAAGCTACTGGGAAGAGGTTGGTTGGGCCTGGATGCATTTTTGGGCGAATTTTGACACCTTTTTAACTCCAAATTAGATTGGGTTTGTTCCTAAGCTAAAAATTGAACTTGTAACCTATAAATACATGATGTAAGGCATAAAATAAGGAGAGAATACATAGATTAGCTTAGATAAAACACTCCATTAGATTAGAATATAAACCTTAGTTCTTATTAGCCATTGAAGATTGAAGCAAAATGAAGAACACTGAAGATCAAGAGCAAGAGCAAGAGGGGAGCATCAGATTTGCTGACAACAGATTCTATTATCTTCTCTTATCATACTTTTATCTTTTAATGTCTATTCAATTGTGGATTCTTGGTTTTAATTCATTAATTATGAACTAACTCTTTTATTAAGATTTCAATTGAATCTTTTATGTCTATAAATTAGTTATTTGATTTATTCCAATTATTTGTGTCAAAGTGAGTTGTTTATCTTGCCTTATGCTTATTGATTAATTATCTGATCAGTAATTACCTTGTTACTCTAGAAGGAATTGAAAGAGGAATTCTAGGGTTAGAACTGGGCATGATATCATGTGACTTAGTTATTTGCAAAGTGAATAATTAGGTTTGTGAATAGAATGAAAATATTTGTTCGCCGCATGTAACACATAAGGAATTGGGATTGAAAAGAGTTTAATTCAATTGTTTTGCAAAGGAATATAGCAAGATTAATCTGGATTAAATAGAAGGCAATTGATCACTTGGAAAAAGGACTTTTGGCATTTGAGAATTCATGTTAACAAATCAGTAGACATAAATATTGGGATAATTAGATAATTGATTTAGAGTTCATAATTGGGGATACTGAAGTCTTAATCCTTATTTATCTGAACTCATTCATATCTTAGTTTTGTTTATTTGATTTATTTTAGAATAATTTCTTTTAATTGTTAATTTAGTTTTCTTAATTAGAAAAATCATAATTTACAGTTGTTTAAATAAAATTGATTTGGTTAAGAGTTAGTATTTGGTAATTTTTATTAAATAATTCCTCGTGGGAACGATACTCTACTTTCACTTTATTACTTTTTGACCGTGTATACTTGCACGTATTCTTTAAGTTTTTCAAAATAAGGTCCGGAGAAATACTCAAATTGTCTCTGAAGTGACTGTTGTGTAAATGGCAAGCCGAAAACGCGAATCTAGCCACCCCAAACGTCGATCCAAGTAACTTTTGTCCCAATTCCTACAAAACAACATAAAACATGCATAAATAGACACAAACACTTAAAAACTATTCTAAAAGACTTGAGAACAACAATAAATTAAGCCCGAATGTATCCAATTCATGGGTATAAAAGTCACTCATCAAAAGTCTGGGAAGATTCAAGACCTCGCCGCTTTAAAAGCCGTAGCTGAGCATATCCAATCTAGAAGTTATGGGAACAACCCCCGGAGCGTCCATAAGAAGAAAGAAGAGAATGTTTCCTTGATACTGCAAGGGCAAACACAAAAGGCAATCAAAAATTGCCTATTCAAAGGAGAAACTGCTCCCTTTTTCAAGAAGAATCTTCAAATCCTCCCTTCCCAAAGAGTGGAGAAGTTAGGTGCTTAAGAGTGTTCACACCCTTAGGGGACTCACTCGAAAACATTTTCAAACTTCTGACAGCTTAGAAGAAAATCACTCATCTCCTTCCACCAGCCAATCCAAGTGGAAAGGTCTTCAATATAAGCAAGAAATGTGATTACCATTCTTGTGCTCTAGGCCACGACACCCAGGATTGTTGGGCCATCAAGCATAAGATCCAGGACTTAATAGACAGTGGTGAGATCGTGGTAACCAAACCTGAATAACTACACGTTCAAGATAACCATCTCCCTCAACACAAGGAAGATGATGTTAACATGATCAATAGAGGCAGTGGAGAAAGCTCCAAGTACTTCAAATACTGAGTGGTTCTCCCCAAACCAGCAAAGATAATTCTGAAAAATGGGATTATTCAGAGTTCTAGTTTATGATGGTACGAGAGTTAAAGTCTCTTGATGAACAGGTCAATCAACTGGCAGAACTGGTGATACATCAACTCCAAGTCACACGATAGTTGTTCAGTCAGGAGTATGCTAGCCTCCTCTCTCTTATCATAAAGACTCCATCACTTACCCAAGAAATTGAAACCTTTGAGGAAAAGCTTGCGAGAAAAGAAAGAGCTCAAGCCCATCGGGACTTTGCCAATAAAAGGGAGTTCACCTATTTAGGCCAATCGATGGAAGAAATATTTCAAATATTGATCAATGAAGGAAAGATCACTACACTGCTACCTCCCGTCAACCCACGCTCAAAAGGATTTGATGTTACTAGAGTATGTCAATACCACTCCCATTCTCGCGGTCACAGCATTGAAGAATGCTGGGCACTCCGCCATCTTATACAAAATATGATTGACAATGGTGACCTGTAAATGGCAAACGATGACATCGTATCACTTGAGAGTGGACATACATTTCCACCAGGATCATAAGGATGTAAGGAAATCATAGTAGTTATATCCTCTGAGGGAGATTTGGCTGCCACATCATTTATAATTCAACCCATTAAGCTCAAAGGAGTTGAAAACTCTTTGAAGGTGGTTGCACCAGCACCACTCATATTGCCATTAAGACCGTAATATCCTATCATCGGCCTTAAGAAATTCCCATGGAACTATGGAGAGGTTGAAGGATCAACATCTAACACCACTGTTGTGGTATCCAAAGAAAATTGGTTGTATCTCCCTCAACGAGTGATGAAGACAGTCATTGGATCTAAGGGGAAAGTGCCCAAGGAGAAAATTAAAGAATTCCTCCGTAAGATGGGACATAATAAAGCTAAGGTGGTGCAAAGCTTGAAAGAAGCACCGCAACAGATCTCTATTCTGGACTTGGTATTCTCTTTAGAAGATCATCAAAAAGTCTTACTAAAGATATTGGAAGAAGCCCACTTACCAAAGATAGTGGATGTAGAAAAGTTTCATCATCTGGTAGATCACATCTTCAACAACAATGTGATATCTTTCACCGATGATGACATACCTCCCAAAGGGATGGGTCATTGCAAACCGCTGCACAAAGCGGTGATGTCTTCCAGATATGTGGTCGGAGGAGTGCTAATAGATGGGGGATTATCGCTGAACATCTGCTCCTATGCCATATTGGAAAGGATGAACATCAATCTCAATCGGATCGAAGCAGCCACATAGTCATCAAAGCCTTTAATGGATCTCGGCGAAATACTATCGGAGGGATTGAATTACCCGTAGAAATTGGTTCACATGCATTCTACATATCCTTTCAAGTGCTCAAAATCACTACAGGATATAATTTACTGTTGGGAAGACCTTGGATCCACATGGCGGATGCCATCCCATCCACTCTTCATCAACAACTCAAGTATATCATCAACAGTAATTTGGTCACTATCAATGCTGAACCAGAGTATCATATCCAAAGTGATATACCTCTCATCAGTTTCAATGAACAAGTTGAACCCGTCATCTTCCAAGCCCATGAGGTGAGCAACACTCACTATCAACCCATCAGGACTCCAGTTCTTAAACCTAGAGTTTTCACCGAGGTAATGTCGGACAGTCAAAAAATGATATCCTTGGGTTTCCAACTAGGATAAGGGTTAAGAAAGAATTGACAAGGAATCAAATGCCCAATTCAAGTCCGGACTAGGCTAGTCTTCTAGGTTCAGTCACAGGAACCCGTACAAGTATACAATTGTTCCTTCATCGACAAGGTTATTGCCTAAACCTATAGATGCAGATTTTGTACGGCCTCTAAGGACTATTCATGTCTCTGTGGTGGGTATGCTATTTCCTAAGTCGGTACGGTTAATGGGAAACAAGTCCTAATTCCAAACCCAGACATGGAGGAAAGGAATCGAAGGCGCAAATAAGATATTAAGAGATGGTTATCGAAGATATACTTCCTGGCACATACCGAGTGTATAAACAAGGATATATCAGATGACGACTACTTAGATTTCATGGTTATCATTCAAGAGGAGGAGGATGATAACCGCTCCTTCATCATAGTTGTCCATAAGGACTTGACCCTCGACAATTGGAGCAGCACTCCTTATATTTACCAAAAAGGGTAAAAAGGGCAGAAAATCCCTCTACCCTGTAGATAGCAATAACTACTTACTTTTGTTACATAGTATTAGCAGTTATTTTTGTCATGACATGCTAACACTTTGTATGATTAAACAATTTCATATATTAAATGAAAGCATTTTGTTTCAGGACTCTAAAGTTAGATTTGCCTACACTTGCTGATGGAGTGCCAATTCTTCACGAGGACTGCAACTTTGATGTAAAGTTAGACTCTGACTTGATGGAAATTAAACAAGAGGACTATGAGGTGCCTAAGGAGATCAGAGAATGGGTCAAAGAAAAACCCAAGCCAAACCTTGATCAAACAACCTCTTTCAACCTTGGAACCTCAAAAAACTCAAAACAAATCTAGATTAGTACGGACCTCACTCCGAGCCAAAGGAATGACATGGTTATTATATTGACCAAATTCCAAGATGTGTTTGCATGGTCTCATGAAGACATGATCGGTTTGTCAACTGACATCGTCATTCATCGCCTACCCATTAAAGAGGGATTCAAGCCAGTCAAACAAAAACTCAAGCGATTAAAACCTAAGTGGAGTTTGAAAGTCAAGGAAGAAATTTTGAAATAATTTCAAGCCGGCATCATCATGGTATCAACATACCCTGAGTGGCTATCCAACATAGTCCCCGTACCTAAACCCGGAGGGAAGGTGGGAGTATGAATGGATTACAAGGATCTAAATAAAGCTTGTATCAAATACAACTTTCCATTACCATTCATCCAAATACTCATTGAGAATACAACTAGTATGGCATGTACTCCTTTGTTGACTGCTTTGCTGAGTACGACCAAATCATGGTTGCTGAAGTGGACCGGGAGAAGACAGCAACCTTTTGCTACAAACGGTTGTCATTAGGCCTCATCAATGCCAGAGCTACCTATCAGCGAGCCATGATGGATCTTTTCCACGATCTAATGCACAAAGAGATGGAAGTCTATGTGGATAATGTAGCATCCCCAAATCCGGGTACTAATCACCAAGAACCTGGTACACCAATTCTATAACTATTGTGGAAGATATAAACGTAAATTATTTATACAAATACCTTTACACAACTTCTAAGGTCGATAACCTTAACTTAATATACAAAATTCAAATCCTAAAGAACTTATAATGTTATTTGCCTTTGCCTGTATCCAACGTATTCGTCCTAATCTGCAATGTTTATCATGATATAGCAAGGGTGAGCAACAAGTTTGCCCAGTAAGTTTAAGTTCAAAGAAAGATATATCATGATGGAAAGAATGAATAATAAGCTGACAAACTTTGAATAATATAATGATTGTGAAAGAACATGAATCAATTTTCATAACTGAACGACCGAGACAATAAAAATAAATGGTGAACAATGAACATAAACAACTATAACTATACCAAATGGTAATGAAGGTGATCAGCCTTTCATACCTGATGAACATATGCAACATGAATAATGTGCAAATCAACAAATTATAGACGTGATGTAATCAACAATGATTAACCACTAGTTAAAAGTATAGTTCGAGAAAACTTGTCTGCACCATCGACTACTGCTATACAATCTATTTTAGCTTCATCTGAAGACCTAATATTGATAATATTGATCTCCCAATTAGAATAATATCATCACATATACTACTATTAATTACAGTCAAAAAATATCTTAAACACATAAGCACATATCCCTAGCAGTCAATAAAGCACATAAGACCCAGTATCAAGTCAAACTATTTTAGTCTAAGCTTAGTTCGGTACTATTTTGACATCCTGATTGCCTAATCGGATAATTATCGAGCCTATTATCAATAAGACTCTACTTAAACACTTTAATATTATCTTAGATAATTTATTATTTAATCAAAACATTTTTCAAAAGCTCCCAATAATTTCCAGATAATTATTATCATTTATAATGATTTTTCAATCATTTATATCATTTTAATATGATTTATATACCATATAATTCCATTATCATTAATATTAATTTCAAATATTAATGAAATACATGGCATAATATTATAAGTTATTTATAATATCTCAAAGTATTTTAATACCTTAATATCGCTTTAAATGATTTTAAAGCATTTAAAACTATTATTAAATAACTCGCCATTAATATTAAATATTAATGTATTTCATGATAAAATATCAAAAGTTATATTTTATAACTAAAAATATTTTTAAAACCTTTAAATCATTTTTATATGATTTTTAAAACATTAAAACTATTTTTCCATAATTTATTTAATACATTTATTAAATAAATTAATTATCATTAATATTAATAATTAATATAATTCATTCCAAAATATTAAAAGTCATTCAAAATAACTTAAAATATTTTCTAACACTTTAATATATTTTCAAATGATTTTTAAAATATTAAAATTATTTTTAAGTAATTTATTTAATATTATTATTAAATAAATTAAAAATCATTAATACTTAAATAAATTAAATATTAATGAAATATATCCTAAATTATTAAAAAAAATAATTTTTATGCCTTCAAATAATTTTTACAAATTAATTATGAATTTTTCATAATTATTTTCTATTTTATTCTAATTATTTAAATTAAATAATTATTTTTTATTAAAACCGTCGTTAAAGGGATCTATCACGAAAAAACTGTCGCTATAGGTGTTCTTGAGCCTCAAGAACATTCAAAGTCAATGACCAGGGTGCCTAGTTTGACCACCTATAGTTCTTTGATCTTAATGTTTTTGGGCATGTAAGTGTATTAGTGTTGTAGTATTGATGTAATACTAAAAGCACAAACAAGTTTCACGTCCAAACTACATCGCAATAGTAAGTTATAAGCCATCAAAGTGATTGTCAGAGTTGTTCTTCATTTTCTAGGTTACCCAGAAAATAAGAACAGTTCAAGGGTCCATTTTCTAGCCTTTAAATCTTAGATTCTGGGCTTTGATTGTGTGTTTAAGTGTCACACTTATGTAGTAGGTATGTCAAGGTACAAAAGTAATACATTTTTTGTAGCTTAACAACATCATAGATGAAAGATCTAGGCCAATCAAAGTAGTGTCATAAACTATTTCTTGAAGATTCTGGGTTTTCCAGAAATCTTCATCAGGAAGTTGGTCAACCCATGTTTGACCATCATTATCTTTGATTCTGGTTATGATCTAGGTGTTCTAGTGTAATGGTTGTGTAGTCTATATGTCAGAGTATATCAATGATACACTCTCATGGCCTAAAAATTTAACCACAACAAGATCTAAGCCTAGAAAAACCTTGTCAAAGTATATATGTGCTTGGTCAATCATGTTTGGTCAACCATGTTTGACCATTAATAACTTGAGATCTAGACATGGTATGGACTTAATTCCACTTCCAGACTACTCTACTCATGGCATAGAACATGAATGATACACTTATACAACCTAACATCTAACAGGTTGAGATCTAAAGGCCCTGACATTAGGCTATCAAGCCATAAAATTAAGGTTCTTGGACAGTTTCAAAAATCCTATTTTCAGACACTTAAAACACTAATCTAAACATCAAAACATATCATTAACAGAAATCTTAAGGATCTACTGTGACGCCCCCAAATCCGGGTACTTGAAACCCGAACTCAGTGCTTCACGATACCATTTCTATAAGCTGAATAATACAATAGTAATAATACATTCAAACTTAATTTACATACATCAAAGTTTACTTCCCAGGTACGAGACCTTCAAATACATTCCTTACAATACTTGAATAGATACCAATGCAACTATAACCATTAACTCATAATACACACTTATTCGATCAGCTTTCCTTTTCCTTTGTTCGTGCCTGAGCCTTCAGGTTGCTCATACATAACTGAAAACATTTAATTTAAGCAAGGATGAGCATTTGAGTGCCCAAAGAAGTAATAACAATTATATATATATAATTGAAAGAATATAAGTATTCTCTTTACATAACACTTCTACAACGAATCAAAAGTTGTGAAGTAATTTGTACTGATAAAAGATTCACATAACAACTCTCTTTCAAATTCTTGAAATGAGGCTCCACCCATGAATAGGGTTTAAGAAACATACTATGAACATTCTTTTCATTTTCAAAAGGTTTAGCGAAATTCATCCATAAAAACCGGCATAAACTTACAGTACACGGAGGGTGATCGGCCAGTTGTACCTCAGATTGATCAATACTACATAACTTGAACGAAATTCATCGCTCACCCTTTGTCCGCCGAAGCGCATAAAAATTTTCCCATTATCGGGATGTTCATACATGCCTGGTTCCAAACCCGAAGGTTTTTAATCTTGCTCAACAATAATATGTAATTCAACATATATGTATACGGGTAATTGACATGGTATATCAACATGTGAATAAATGCCATGATTATCCAAGTGGGGACACTTGTATAACCATTTAGAAATCAACTTAACAGAATATATCTGAGCTAACATGTTGATAATCAAAGCGTACATAATCTGTACAGGAATAGAATAATTCTGAAACTTCTTACTCATGTCCATTGCATAAAGGAAATGCAAAGGTAGGATACTTGCCTGATTTGCTGATTACAAATCTCAACTTAGGTCTTATCTCTTTATCACAACCTATCAATAAACAGGTCATTCGTCCGATTAGAACAACATATCATAACACATAGTCTTTATCGATTCTGATTGACATAGTCTAATCACGTCATCACATAATCGCAGATGATCATACTTTTAGTTCACATTCTATACTTTTATACTTTTTCAAATATCTCATCCATGTTCTTACGATAGTCTTTTCTTTCTATTATAGGGTCCGAAGCGGGTTGTCCGGCGTCTGCAAAACACAACTTTATCGGGTACATCACGAGTCTAAGACTCTTATTCTATAACATCGTAAATATCGGACATTTCAATTTTTCCGAGAAATTGAAAAATTTAAAATAAATCAAATCATCACTCAAGGGCTTATAGTGATATAAGCATTACTATGGGTGCTCTTCACCAAATCCTGGACTTCATAACCTGGGTTCTCAAATCGACTAGTTTGGCCAGGATATCACTTTCAAACATTGGAATTATGACTTAACATCAAACAATTCTAGTATCATTAATAATTAATTAAATTATTAATGAAACCATTACTAAAATATAAAAGTTATTTATAATAACTCAAACTATTTTTAAAACATTTATTTTACCCTTAAATGATTTTTAAAACAATTAAAATCATTTTAAATAATCATCATTAATATATAAATATTAATATACTATTTATCCAAATATTAAAAGTCATTAATTATAACTTAAAATATTTTTAAATCCTTAATATTCTCTTTAAATGATTTTTAAATAAATAAAACCATTTTTAAACTATTTATTTAATATAAATATTAAATAAACTTAATATCACAAATCATTAACTAAATATCATTAATATATAATTATTAATGAAATTATCTTCTAAATATTAAAAGTTATATTTTATAACTCAAAATATTTTCTTATACCATAAAATAATTTTTCATGAATTAAAACTATTTTTAAATCATTTATTTAATATTGTAATTAAATAAATAAATACCTTTTATATTTCAAAAATATTAAATATTTATGAAATATACTTAAAATAATTAAAAACTATTTTTCGAGACTTTAAAATAATTTTTCATAATTTATTTGGTATTTTAATAATTAAAACTAATTTTTCTAATTTTTAAATTAATTTCCAGAAAATAAAATGATAACTGTCGCTAAAGACACCTGTAGCGACAAAACCGTCGCTATAGGTGTTCTTGAGCTTCATGTCAGTGTACAAGGGTGCTAGTTTGACCGAGCCTTAAATCCATGATCTAAATGTTTTACGGACTTGCAAAAACTTCAATGTTGTAATACTAATGTAATACTACAACTATATACTCATTTCATGACCAAACAAAGACAAATCATGAGATATGATCAATAGAAAACCTTGTCGACGTGTTCTTCATGTTTCTAGGTTGCCCGAAAAACTCAAGTCAACAATTTATTCAACGACATTAGTGGTCTTATTCGGTCGATCTGTACATACGTGTTATAGGTGTTTTATACGTCGAGGTTTGTGAAGTACAACTTACGAGAACATGATTAAATCAAGTTTCAAGTCTAAACATCAACAATACCAAAGATATAAATCATCAAACCTTCCGACAAAAACTTGTATGCCAATTCTAGGTTTTCGAATTTTAAAATGATCGTCGCGAGCTACTTTGGATCTTTATATCTTTCATTACGAGTTTGATCTAAGTGATCTATTGGTGCCAGGTTGTAGATAACATGTAATTCTACAACTCTATTACATATAAGGCATATAACAACAACAGATCCAACAGAAAGAGGCCGGTCAAATGTGACCTCAACAACTGTTCTTGAACATTTCGAAAAACCTGAAAAGTTCTTGAAAGCGATTCGGTCGATAGTAGTTTGACCATTAATAACTTCTAATCTATAACAGATATGACCATGATTCCTTTTGCAGAATAAAGACAACATGACAGGCTACACATAACAAGCTTTAAACATCAAAAACTCTTAACAGGATGGGATCTACAGCCTCTGACATTCGTTGTCAGAACACAAAAATGAAAATTTCCAGATTTTAAAGATCTTCAAATCCGAGCTTCTGAATGTTATGGAATCAACATCAAGCAACCCAGATTATCCTTAGACACTATAATCAACATGTTTTAACATTTAAACATAACATCTAACACCAAAAAGTTTAAGAAAAATCAAGCTAGGGTTTATACCTTTTTATGCTTTGATTCTGATTTTTGGCTACTGATTTGTTATTGGTGTGAATGGGGCTTGTTTATAAACTGATATGTTAAGAGAATTTCGTAGGTTTAAGCTTGGGAGAATGAAGCTAAGTGCTTGTGTATAAATAGGCCAAAATGGTGCATTTCTCTCTTGAATCCATAAAATAATGCATGAAATGATTATAGTGGCTGATTGATGGTAATACTACAGCCCATACGTAATTTCTAGATGGATTGGCCGGATTTTGTGGACAAGTGGTAGCAATAAGACATAAATAATGCATTTTCCTTTTCTTTAATTTAAAAAAAAAATTAAATACCTTGGATGCTAAAGTGGGATGATTCCTTGTTTGAGAGTGATAGCATGTAGGAGTAAGCATGTTGGGCATCCTTGTTGCAAGATCCCATCAACAATGTAAGTAATAATACACTAAAATGACAAAAAAGGTATTTTGGTCATTTCACATATAATTCAAGGGCATTTTGTAAAAGGCCATTAAATGTAATATTTAACCATTACATTATGATTCTTACTATTTACCAATTAATTTCTATCATTTGGTAAATTAAAACATTTATATAATAACATCGTAATTAAACTTGATAATTTTAAATTAGGGTTTTCTATAGAAAATTAGGGTTTTCTAATTAGGGTTTCTTAATGTTATCAATTAGGGTTTTCTAATTGACCATTAGGGGTTCTCTAATTATCTCGTGTATGATCTAACACAATCATTACGATCTCTAACTTCAACCGATTAGGGTTGTAATAATTAGGGTTTGTCCTAGTTATCAGCGTAAAAATAGTAATTAGGGTTTTTCTTCTAATTACCGTCATTCGTGTACACAGTAATTTCATATACACAGTGAACTTCATATACTACTCACTCATTTATCATAACTGAGTTTAATAATTAGGGTTTCACAGCACGGTAATATGCTATGACCTAACTGATAAATCGTTGCTCAATAATATCTCATCAGCATATATACGATTACATAATTATTGTCTTTGTAAAATCATTATAATAATAATATAATATTATTATTATCATCTCTTGATCATAATCCCAATTCAGGGTTTGGATCTCATATCTGACTTTTCTTTCGCATATCCATAATACTTGATTTAAATATTCTGAACAATTTATATAATAAAATATATATTATATAAGTTCTAATTATCACTTCATATATTATTTCCAATCATGTTATCATGGAAAAATAAAAACATTTCTGCTTACATAAATTAATTATAATTTGTAGTAATTAATTATTCCAAAATTATTTCTAATTTTTCAAGTAATAAATATATTCATATTTATCGTTCACATTACTAGACACTTATTCTCGTCATTAAATAAAAAAAAAAATTCATACGCAAAATTTCTTAATTATTTTATTTAGGAAATCTCGGGTTATTACATTCACCCTCCCTTATAAGGATTCCGTCCCCGGAATCACCGTTCTAAAACTCATAAGCATAAGGGTACATAGAACATATAATCATTGCACGTAGACCAAGATCATACTTGATCGAACTGATATTTAACTATTCTTCACATCACTCTAATTAGGCAGAAATTTGATTTCTGAAAGAACTCAAAATTTCTTTATAAAATCACTTACTATATATATATATAGGAAAACATATAAGATATATAAGTGGTTCACATAGCTTTTTGGAGTTCTGTTCCCAGCTACCAATGTATCCTGGACCGTCATGTTGTAGACCCTCGGAGTTGCTAACGTTAGGTCTTTGGTTGAGTGTGGTCCTATTGTTGCTAAAGAACCACTGCTTTCTCCCATGGTTATGTTTCCTGCCTCCCATTCCCTCTTTGGGCAGGTTTCTCACGATGCTCAGTCGATCCGCATATGAAGCATCCACTGATCTTCCTTGAATTGGGGCAATTGGGAGAGATATGACCCTCTTGCCCGCACTTAAAGCACGCGAACTTACCCTTTAGACACTCGCCAGAGTGATTCTTTCCGCAGTTCTTGCACTGCACTGTCTGCTTCTTCACACCTTCCTGCTTTACTTGAACATTCCCTGAAAAATTCCTCATTCTCTTCTCACCCCTATTCCCTACTACTTTCCATCTTCACCGCTCCTCCCGACACCTTACGGTTCTTTTTCTCCTTGTTGTAGAGACTCATGGCCTCACTCCCTGTTCAACTATGATAGCCTTTTTCCATGAGTCTTTGCAAAGTATCTATTTGCGATCTTTGCCACCTTATTGTAGAGCCAGGGTTTTAAGCCCTGCTCAAACCTCCTTGCCTTTCTAGCTTCTGTACTCACTTGATGTGGAGCAAACCTAGCCAACTCATTAAACTTCGCGGCATACTCATAATAGCTGATCATGTTTTCTGTTTTAACTCAGTGAATTTTACCTCCATTCTAGATCGCATACTAACAGAGAGATAGTTTTGAAAAATAAATCTTTAAACCTATCCCAAGCAATTTCTTCTTCTCCCTTTGCGAGTCTTATTTGCCTCTCACCAAAAGTTAGCCTCCCTTTTATCATATAAGTGGCAAAAGCGGTCTTTTGCCCTCATCTACTCTAGCAATTATGAACGCCTTTTCTATTTCATTCACCCATGTACAGGGCTTCAGTAGGGTCACCGATCCTCTGAACTCTGGTGGTCCTCTTGCTTTGAAGTCTTTGAATTTTGCCAAGCGATTGTGCAGTTGGTTCCTCTGCAATTTAGTATTCCTCGCTTCATAGCTTTGAGCCATCATGTTTGCAAAGTTTTGCATCGATTACATTTGTTGTTCTCCATCATTAATAGATTCTTCTACCCCTTGGTTTTGAGTTAAACGGATTGGCGGCATTATCTCGTTAAATAAAACCATAAATTATACCTTTACATTTTAAACATTATTGCATAAGATTAATGTATTAAACTCGCTTTCATTCCTCAAACTTGGATTCATATTCATTTATCGAATATTTACATAGCACATACTGCTTTAATCAACAGCTATCCCTTTGTGACTATGAAAGTCGGGATTTAAAATTTTGACCAACATAAAGTTAAAATAGTTCATTACTTTTCACACACATTACATAAACACAACATAACCCATACCACTTATTTACTAAGCCTTTCTTCTCGGACATTCATTAAGCTCGATGTCCCTCCATTCCACAATTAAAACATCCACCTTGCTTATAGTTGGGGCAACGAGGAGATGTATGTCCCTCATAGCCGCAAATATAACATATCTTCTTCCTTTCTTCTTCTTATCGGGTTTTCCTAAGTCGATCTTCTATCTTTCTTTTCCCCTTACCTCTGAGTTTTTACGAAGTGTTGCTTGAGGCTCCCATCTGGTCAATTTGGATTTTGAGCTTATCCTGCTCTTTCATTGTTTCCAGCAATGCTTGACGCAGTTGAATATTAAGCAACGTCTCTATCTCCCACAGCCTTTCCAGCGTAGCAACCTTGTTCTTCAGATCCTGCACCTCTGTTGATGCTTGAGCAGCTCCAACTTTAGTGTCTGAGTCACTATCTGTCAAATCCACCATTTCTGGATCTGATACTACGTTTTCCACTATAGCCACCTCGTCCGATTTGGGTTCCTGGTAAGCTTCTATTTCAGCTGTTGGCCTTGATATTAGCTCGGGGGTATGGATCTGATCCTTCTTATTCCACATATCTTTTCCACCAAACATCTACATACATAAGTTACCCTGATTAGCATATAGTATATATACACAGCAATCAAGAGTTTTATATACGTTGTCTTTTATTTTGTTTGACGATAAATTTATTCAATTCTCATCAACGCCTATCCTTCTCTGCCGAAAGGCAGCTCCATCCACTTGATGTCGAATCGCATAAAGGCGATGCCTAAAGCCTGCTCCAAGGTATATATCTTGGTGTCTTTGGCTTTTATCTCAACCTTCAACTGTCCTACCTGTATCTCTCTCTGCTCCAACCTCCCTCGTAACTCGGCTAATTCTATCTGTGTTCGGTGAGCAGCGTCCTTGTACTGCTGTTCTGAAATCTGGAGAGTACGATTCTGTGCCTCCGCTTGCTCAGCTCTAGCCGTTAAGTCGTCGTTCCTAACTAACAAATCTCTTATCATCTCCTTTGTCACATGTACTCCTCGCTAGAGTCCATCGTCTCTTTGGGTCAAGGAATTGCTACTTTGACTTTCGTCCATCCATCCTATGACCACAATAAGCGAGACAACATTAGCAAAAAATAAAATATATTCATCGGTAAAATGAAGGAATATTTTATTTAGTACAACTAAAACTTGATGGATCTCTTCGACTAATCATATCTTATAACTCCTCACCAGAGTACTTCGTCTCCTGGTTCACTGAATATTTATCTTATCTTTCGTCCTCCATTCTACTAAGGTTATAATTCTTCACAGAGTTCTTCGTCTACTGAATATCTATCTTAACTTTCGTTATCCATTCTACTAAGGTTATAACCTAGGTTTCGCACTCCTAACGTTTATAACCTACAGCTTTGATACCAACCTGTGACGCCCCCAAATTCGGGTACTTGAACCCCGAACTCAGTGCTTCATGATACCATTTCTATAAGCTGAATAATACAATAGTAATAATACATTCAAACTTAATTTACATACATCAAAGTTTACTTCCCAGGTACGAGACCTTCAAATACATTCCTTACAATACTTGAATAGATACCAATGCAACTATAACCATTAACTCATAATACACACTTATTCGATCGACTTTCCTTTTCCTTTGTTCGTGTACTCGAGCCTTGAGTTGCTCATACATAATCGAAAACATTTAATTTAAGCAAGGATGAGCATTTGAGTGCCCAAAGAAGTAATAACAATTATATATATAAGCTGAAAGAATATAAGTATTCTCTTTACATAACACTTCTACAACGAATCAAAAGTTGTGAAGTAATCAGATCTTGATAAAAGATTCACATAACAACTCTCTTTCAAATTCTTGAAATGAGGCTCCACCCATGAATAGGGTTTAAGAAACATACTATGAACATTCTTTTCATTTTCGAAAAGGTTTAGCGAAATTCATCCATAAACCAAAGCATAACTTACGAACACGGAGGGTGATCGACCCGTTGTACCTGTATTGATCAATACTACATAACTTGAACGAAATTCATCGCTCACCCTTTGTCCGCGTAAAGCGCATAAAATTTTCCCATTATCGGGATGTTCATACATGCACGGTTCCAAACCCGAAGGTTTTAATCTTGCTCAACAATAATATGTAATTCAACATATATGTATACGGGTAATTGACATGGTATATCAACATGTGAATAAATGCCATGATTATCCAAGTGGGGACACTTGTATAACCATTTAGAAATCAACTTAACGTAATATATCCGAGCTAACATGTTGATAATCAAAACGTATATAATCATGTATGCAGAATAGAATAATTACAAACTTCTTACTCATGTCCATTGCATAAAGGAAATGCAAAGGTAGGATACTTGCTGATTTCTTGATTACAAATCTCAACTTAGGTCTTATCTCTTTATCACAACCTATCAATAAACACAAGTCATTCGTCCGATTAGAACAACATATCATAACACATAATCTTTGATCGATTCACAATTAGGCCAAGACATAGTCTAATCACGTCATCACATAATCGCAAAGTGATCATACTTTTAGTTCACATTCTATACTTTTATATACTTTTTCAAATATCTCATCCATGTTCTTACAGTAGTCTTTTCTTTCTATTATAGGTCCGAAGCGGGTTGCAACCGTCGTCTGCAAACTTTTTTATCGAATTATATCTTGAGTCTAAGACTCTTATTCTATAACATCTGTAAATATCAGACATTTCGAATTTTTCCAGAAATTGAAAAATTTAAAATAAATCAAATCTGTCACTCAAGGGCTTATAGTGATATAACTGTTACTATGGGTGCTCTTCACCAAATCCTGGACTTCATAACCGGTTCTCTAGTCAGCTAGTTTGACCGGATATCACTTTCAAACATCGGAATTATGACTTAACATCAAACAATTCTAGTATCATTAATAATTAATTAAATTATTAATGAAACCATTGCCAAAATATAAAAGTTATTTATAATAACTCAAACTATTTTTAAAACATTTATTTTACCCTTAAATGATTTTTAAAACAATTAAAATCATTTTTAAATAATCATCATTAATATATAAATATTAATGTACTATTTATCCAAATATTAAAAGTCATTAATTATAACTTAAAATATTTTTAAATCCTTAATATTCTCTTTAAATGATTTTTAAATAAATAAAACCATTTTTAAACTATTTATTTAATATAAATATTAAATAAACTTAATATCACAAATCATTAACTAAATATCATTAATATATAATTATTAATGAAATTATCTTCTAAATATTAAAAGTTATATTTTATAACTCAAAATATTTTCTTATACCATAAAATAATTTTTCATGATTTTTCATGAATTAAAACTATTTTTAAATCATTTATTTAATATTATAATTAAATAAATAAATACCTTTTATATTTTAAAAATATTAAATATTTATGAAATATACTCAAAATAATTAAAAACTATTTTTCTTTTAATTTAAAATAATTTTTCATAATTTATTTGGTATTTTTAATAATTAAAACTAATTTTTCTAATTTTTAAATTAATTTCCTAAAATAAAATGATAACTGTCGCTAAAGGCACCTGTAGCGACAAAACCGTCGCTATAGGTGTTCTTGAGCTTCATGTCAGTGTACAAGGGTGCTAGTTTGACCGAGCCTTAAATCCATGATCTAAATGTTTTCTGGACTTGCAAAAACTTCAATGTTGTAGTACTAATGTAATACTAGAACTATATACTCATTTCATGACCAAACAACAACAAATCATGAGATATAATCAATAGAAAACCTTGTCGAGGCGTGTTCTTCATGTTTTACGGGTTGCCCGAAAAACTCGTCAACACTTAACAATCAATTTTGTTGAGTGGTCTTATTCGTCGATCTGTACATGTTATATATGTGTTTTTATACGCGTCGGTTGTGAAGTACAACTTCAGAGAACATGATTAAATCAAGTTTCAAGTCTAAACATCAACAATACCAAAGATATAAATCATCAAACCTTCTGACAAAACTTGTATGCCAATTCTGGGTTTTCCAGAATTTTAAAACAGATCGTCACGAGCTACTTTTGATCTTTATATCTTTCATTACGAGTTTGATCTAAGTGATCTATTGGTGCCAGGTTGTAGATAACATGTAATTCTACAACTCTATTACATATAAGGCATATAACAACAACAGATCCAACAGAAAGAGGCCGGTCAAATGTGACCTCAACAACTGTTCTTGAACATTTCTGGAAAACCCAGAAAGTTCTTGAGCAGTTCGGTCAATGGTAGTTTGACCATTAATAACTTCTAATCTACAACAGATATGACCATGATTCCTTTTGCAGAATAAAGACAACATGACAGGCTACACATAACAAGCTTTAAACATCAAAAACTCTTAACAGGATGGGATCTACAGCCTCTGACATTCGTTGTCAGAACACAAAAATGAAAATTTCCAGATTTTAAAGATCTTCAAATCCGAAGCTTACAATGTTATGGAATCAACATCAAGCAACCCAGATCATCCTTAGACACTATAATCAACATGTTTTAACATTTAAACATAACATCTAACACCAAAAGTTTAAGAAAAAATCAAGCTAGGGTTTATACCTTTTTATGCTTTGATTACGATTTTTGCCTACTTGATTTGTTATTGGTGTGAATGGGGCTTGTTTATAGACCCGATATGTTAAGAGAATTTCGTGGTTTAAGCTTGGGAGAATGAAGCTAAGTGCTTGTGTATAAATAGGCCAAAATGGTGCATTTCTCTCTCTTGAATCCATAAAATAATGCATGAAATGATTATAGTGGCTGATTGATGGTAATATTACAGCCCATAGGTAATTTCTAGATGGATTGGCCGGATTTTTGGACAAGTGGTAGCAATAAGACATAAATAATGCATTTTCCCTTTTCTTTAATTTAAAAAAAATTTTAAATACCTTGGATGCTAAAGTGGGATGATTCCCTTGTTTGAGAGTGATAGCATGTAGGGGTAAGCATGTTGGGCATCCTTGTTGCAAGATCCCATCAACAATGTAAGTAATAATACACTAAAATGACAAAAGGGTATTTTGGTCATTTCACATATAATTCCAAGGGCATTTTTGTAAAAGGCCATTAAATGTAATATTTAACCATTACATTATGATTCTTACTATTTACCAATTAATTTCTATCATTTGGTAAATTAAAACATTTATATAATAACATCGTAATTAAACCCGATAATTTTAAATTAGGGTTTTCTATAGAAAATTAGGGTTTTCTAATTAGGGTTTCTTAACGTTATCAATTAGGGTTTTCTAATTGACCATTAGGGTTCTCTAATTATCTGTGTATGATCTAACACAATCATTACGATCTCTAACTTCAACCGATTAGGGTTGTAATAATTAGGGTTTGTCCTAGTTATCAGCGTAAAAATAGTAATTAGGGTTTTTCTTCTAATTACCGTCATTCGTGTACACAGTAATTTCATATACACAGTGAACTTCATATACTACTCAGTCATTTATCATAACTGAGTTTAATAATTAGGGTTTCACAGCACGGTAATATGCTATGACCTAACTGACCGTCATTGGTCAATAATATCTGTCCGCATATACACAGTACATAATTATTGTACTGTAAAATCATTATAATAATAATATAATATTATTATTATCATCTCTTGATCATAATCCCAATTCAGGGTTTGGATCTCATATCTGACTTTTCTTTCGCATATCCATAATACTTGATTTAAATATTCTGAACAATTTATATAATAAAATATATATTATATAAGTTCTAATTATCACTTCATATATTATTTCCAATCATGTTATCATGGAAAAATAAAAACATTTCTGCTTACATAAATTAATTATAATTTGTAGTAATTAATTATTCCAAAATTATTTCTAATTTTTCAAGTAATAAATATATTCATATTTATCATTCACATTACTAGACACTTATTCTCGTCATTAAATAAAAAAAAATTCATACGCAAAATTTCTTAATTATTTTATTTAGGAAATCTCGGGTTATTACATCTACAAAAATTAAGGTTTATACCTTAATGCTCAAAACATGATTTCTCATCCTTTGATTCTGATCTTGGCTAGTGCATGGAATGATAAGGCTTAACTTCTCACTGATTTCCTCTCAACATTTCGAATATTGGAGAGAGAGAAAAGGTTGGCTAAGTTAGAAAGTAAACTGAGTTATTTTCTTAACTTTTTAACTTTCAATCTTTGATTCAAGGTATCTAAGTGTTGCTAGCTGTCAAGACTAGGCTGATTGGTGTCTATTTTAAGCACATGCCATTATCCAAAGGGTGACTCACCAAGATTTACAAAATCTTTTACTTAAAGTTTAAGTAAAAGGGCGTTTTAGTCATTTCGCACCTACTAATGGTATTTTGGTCATTTGCCCTCCAATTCGAAGGGGGTAATTTGGTCTTTTCACATATAACACATAACTTTTAACCCTTAAGTCTTTATACTTAGCATTATTGTTCCCAAATTAGGGTTTAGAAATTCTCAGTTAGGGTTTAGGGTTTCCAGAAATGAAATTAAGGTTTCTAAACCTAGAATTAGAGTTTATAAACAATCGTTAGGGTTTACTATCTGAACATCGAAGTTCTTAATATAACCTTAGGGTTTGTCAATCTTACAGCTTATCTGATCAACAATTGGCCCTTAACCACATACTGCACATACGTAATCACTATACACAAAACCCTATACCTCTCTATCAGCTATTCACTTACAGTTTGTTATTCATGCAAATCCTTCACAAAAATTTTAAATCCAAACACTATTTACAGTCTTGGTCTTATTATTCAACCTTTATTTAATCATTTAAGATTTTTAATACATGTCTAAATTCTCGGGTTGTCACAGATGACATCATTGTCAAGTCCCGAAGGGAAGAAGACTACATAGACCATCTCAAAAAAGCTCTTCAATAGGTTGCGTAAGTACAATTTGAAGCTAAATTCGGCTTAATGCGCCTTCAGCGTCAAGTCAGGTAAGTTGTTGGGATTCCTAGTGAGCCACAAAGGCATTAAGTTGGATCTTACAAAAATTCAAGCCATTACTGAGATGCCCATACCCCAGACAAAGAGGGAAATACGGGGATTTCTGGGAAGAATCAACTTCATTAGCCGATTCATCTCCCAACTCACAACAACTTGTGAACCTATCTTTAAGTTGTTAAGGAATAACTCATCCAAGAAAGGGAACGAAGAGTGTCAACAAGCCTTCCTTTCCATCAAAGAGCAAATAGTCAAAGCTCATGTCTTGGTACCTCCCAAAGATGATGTTTCCCTGTTTATGTACCTGTCAATCAATGACACTGCTATGGGCTGCATGTTGGGGCAAAAAGATTATAGAGGTCAAGAAAGAGCTATCTATTATCTAAGCAAAAGATTCAGCATCAGTGAGCACAGGTACACCTTGATTGGGAAAACTTGTTGTGCTTTAGCATGGGCTTCCATGAGATTACAGAATTATCTCCATGGTCACACAACCCATCTCATATCCCACAAGGATCCTCTCAAGTATGTGTTCAGCAAACCTATGTTGAATTATTGACTGTTGTTGGGTAAAATCTATATACGCACAACACGCAAGTATACGTGGTCAACAAGTAATATAGTAATGAGTAGAGTATCGTTCCCATAGAGACAAATTAGTAAGAAACTTAACCTTATAATTACCAATTTCCTATTAATACTAATTTTATTAAACTATTCAATTCAATGATTAAAATTATAGAAACTAAATTAAGAAACAAATAAACTATCACAAAACAATCACGAATATCAAAATCTGGAATTTCAAATAATTAAAGGAGAATTAGACTTATGATTTCACCCTAAACTTCACTCTGATTTCTACACCTTTATTCCAATTCAAATCACTATCCCAGTTTACTAATCAAGAACATGAATGTAGTATTAGCCACCTCTCGATGCACTAATACCGTATTAACTTAAATCCACAAATTAGATAAAAACAAGTTAAACACCTTAATCAAATAACTCACTATATCTCTATGTGAATTATAATTAAAGAAGGTTTAAGATTAAGTTCTCTATCTGATTACATGTGATGTCAAGCATATCTCTACCTTAACACTCATCAAGAATCTGCTATTCCCAAAATTCATGAACACATGCTATGTCCTCTCTCGATTCCATACAAATCCATAAAGAATTGTTGATCAGGCAATTCATAAATTCAAACTCAAATTAATATAGATAAACTGGAAAATAGCTTATTGAACTGGAAATGGGAAAAAAACACCTTTACCCCACTGTAATTGTAGTGTTTTAAGCAATTAGCCACTGTGCTTTTAAAATATTCAGTTAGCTCACTGTACATTTTAAAAATGTTCAATCAAGCAATTAGTCCAATTTTACACTAGACGTTAAAAAAAAATGTGGGGGAAGCACCTTTACCTCACTGTGCTTTTAAAATATTCAATTAGAACACTGTACTTTTTAAAAATGTTCAATCAAGCAATTCCATCCAATTTTGCTCACAGACGTTAAAAAATTAGGCCAATTTTCCTTTGTGGCTTTAAAAAATAAAATACAAATGACGTCCGTGAGCAAAATTGGCCCAATTTGTATTTTTTTTTTAATGGGGATGAATAATATAAGAATTGAATGTATAAATATTATTTAATACTAATATTTATGTCATGTACGTAATTTAAGAGAATATTGGATAAAATTTAATTAGAAATTACCAAAACTAAAAACCACGACATATGTAACAAAATACTAATAAATTATATAAAATAAAAAATTTATCTAATAATCATATAGTAGATAATTTAAGAAAAAATTAAGAAATTTAAATTTATTATTATCATTTATCATAATGAAACAATGTTATTGATTATATTGGATATGTTAATAAAATTTAAATCTTTAAATATTCTCTTAAATTACGTACATGACATAAATATTAGTATTAAATAATATTTTTACATTCAATTCTTATATTATTCATCCCCATTTAAATAATATTAAATAATACAAATGACGTCCGTGAGTAAAATTGGCCCAATTTGTATTTTGTTTTTAAAGCCACGTAGAAAAATTGGCCCAATTTTTTTAACATCCGTGAGCAAAATTGAACGGAATTGCTTAATTGAACATTTTTAAAAAGTACAGTGGGCTAATTGAATATTTTAAAAGCACAGTGGGATAAAGGTGCTTCCAATTTTTTTAACGTCCAGCTTAGCAAAATTAGACGGAATTGCTTGATTGAACATTTTTAAAAAGTACAGTGGGCTAATTGAATATTTTAAAAGTACAGTGGCTAATTGCTTAAAACATTACAACCACGGTGGGGTAAAGGTGCTTTTTCCCAACTGAAAATCAAAGTTTAAAAAATCATCGTTTCACTCAAGGATCCACCATAAGCCTAAAAAGTGAATTAGTTCATCATAAATGAAATAACAACTGAATAATTCAAAGATAACATTCTTTCAATTACAAATAAAAGACTAAGGAGAAGAATAGTGAAAAACACCCTTCACATAGCCTAAATCTGCAATCGTCCTGAAAATCTCTCTAAAATCTTCCTCCAATCCTTGCTATGAAAAGCTGGAATTTTTTTCTCTGTATTATGCCTTGTGTGTGTTTTAATTCGTTGTTCATTGAGTAACAGATATCCCAACACACAAGTCCCAGTCAAAATTCTTTGCTAATTAGAGTCCATATGCTATTCAAATGCTAAAGTCCATATCCCAGCAGAGTTCAAAACAAAACAGGAGAGTCAATCATTCGAGACCCCCGTCTTGTGGGGTATATGTGTACTAATATGAGCATTTTACCGGCATCCCTTCATTAATTGTTGTTGAAGACGCTACTTCTACGGGGTATATAAAACAAACAAGCTTTTGCCAGGCTTCTATTCTGCTAATTGACTTTGTTTTCTTCCTGATTACTTCCAAAAAAGCTCCAAATGACTCCAAATATTCGTTAAATGCCACAACAACCACCCTACACATAAAAGAACACAAAAACAAATAAAAAAGAACATGAAAACAAGAAAATAGCAACAATTAAGCGTGAAATGGACAACGATTTGTGGATATGAAATCCACTTATCAAAATCCCCCAAACTTAAACCGTGCTAGTCCTCGAGCACAAAATAAACGACATGTTATACAATGCAATGTAATGAGAGGGAATGAATATAATCTATATGCTTTCGAATCCAACAGTATCGCAGAATCAAAATTTTCTCATCGGCCTTAGAGAAAACAAGCAAACTCTACAATATTAATCACCAAAACCAATCCACAATTCCGTATTAATTCTCAAATCTTAAACCATCATCATTGGTATAATATGCGTGTGTGTTCAACATCCATTATAACTGATACAGACTCAAATTCAAAACATAATCAATTTCTTAGAAGGAATAATACAATGCAAACTCAAAAATTTCAAAAATAAGCACATTCCAACTAAAACTAAGCAATACCAAAATCAAGGGTTCATGCAGGGTACTTATACTTCATTTATATTCAATTTTTTTTTCAAATGGGGGCTTTTTGCTCTTTTCCCGTTTTATTATTTTTTTTTAGATACACACATGACTGTGCAATGTCTCATCCCATTAGGCTAACAGTGCTACACCTTAGCGAGCTTTCGACCAACGACTCTCAGACCATAAAAGATCTTAGAGCGTTAGGTGTAAAGACAATCCCCTCGGGCGTTCTTGCTCAAGTTACTAAGGCCATGAAACAAGACTAGTCACGATATATAATCTCTTTTTTTCTTTTTTTATAGATAAAGCTTATATACCCCACATATAATCCCCCAAACTTAGGTTCTTGCCTAATTTTTGCCTTTACTGCATATCCTTGTCGTTTTCTCATTTACTCTAGCATTATCCTTTAGAAACTATTTATGTATCAATTTAAACTGACCAGTCAACAAAGATGTTATTAGCGTGCTAACCTTTTTTATACCAGTTTCAAACAAGCGCAAGATTCGATTCATAACAGAAATTTTAACATAGTCCTAATAATCAATGTTGTATTGGTTAACTTATTCTCAAACTCATCATTGGCCCACAAATAACAAGAACTACAACACTGCTGGACATATGCAAACATAATATTTAACTAATTTTTTTTTCTCATTTTTCTTTTTTTTCATAACATTACAAAATGCATTAATAACGGAATTAAAAACAATGCAATAACAAAAATAACCTAAGCTACTATGTATTCACTTAAGCTATCATACAACTATGTGACTTATATGTATGCAACATCATAATTCCTAGCTAATATGCAAAACTAGAATGCAATGACAACTATAAGCCTAACCAATAACATATGCATGCAAACAAGAATTTAAATCCCCCAAAATTAAGTAATACAATGCCCTCATTGGATGAATAATTGCAATTCAGTGTATGAGGACTTCCCTGCAATCGCCTAAGTCTAGGGAGGTGGTGGTTGATCGTCTTCGTCTGAATCACTTGGTGGAAACCTCGACATTGGCATGGGTGGTTGATATGGGAAGTGTGCAGCAGGATTGAAGATCTGAAGTGTCAAATATGTGGTCTTGCCTCATTATGAGTCTCCGCCTCTCCCGACGTGCTGCCTTGTTGTGCGCATCCATTTGACGTTGAAAGTCAAGGAACTGAGGACTGGATAAGGCCTCGGTCTGCGGTACCTGCTCAGTTCCTTGATCTCCAATAGCCTCATCCTCATCCTCTGACGTGTCTACAGCATCAACTTCATCCTCCGAAGCCGATGGAAAAATAAAACCCAGTCCTCGAGGATGGGAATCGCCCCCGGCCCATAATGAATATCGTGCTATCATTCTGGTGTCTAGCAACGCAAGCGGCATTTGTGTGGGTTCATCATCAGACCATCTCACAACTTCTTGGCGACACAACCCATATATGAGTGATGGGTGTGGCAAGCCGCCCGAAAAGTTTCCACGTAAGCACTTGCGGATGGAGAAACAAATAATGGCCCCGACGTCAAAGATGAAGTCTTGCACAATCGCGTATAGAAGTAATGCCTTCTTTTTGGTCACGTTCGAGGTGTGTTGGGATGAATACAGTTTAGCACATAGGAATACATACCAAATTTTTCCATACCGACTGAGATCTTTTCTATGGAACACTGTGCCTCCCTTCCGACCTTTGATCCATGTTGTTCCCGGTTTAGTCATTTCCTTGAGTATTGCCTCATAGTTCGGATCAAAGTCACATAGGTGGGCATATTGGCATTGTCGAGGCACACGCAGTTGATAATAAGTATTTATTGCATCAGCACTGAACGGTACTAAGCGACCCCTCACATAAGCGTTGAAGGGGGTTTTGTCCTCGGCGTTCGCATAGAACTCCTTGACTATGTTAACCACGATGGGTTCCAATTCTTCAGTGAATTTGTTCCAACCCTTTTGATAGATTTGTTGCATCATCTCCCCATCAACGTGATCCGGTGCCAACCCCCACTCCTGTGTAAGGGCTTTTGTCATCATATAATCATACCGATCGGTAGCGGCAACACTTATAAATTTTTGGCGATCGAGGGTCCGTGTCGGTTGTGCGGGCCTTGAACTCTCTCCCATTTGGCGTTTCGATGTGGGTTACGAATCCATTTGCTCTCTATTTCCTTAATCACAGTATCTTTCCCCCAAACTTGGGTCACACACACTGTCAAACACTTGGTGGGCACAAATAATTCTTCCCCCAAATTTGTTGATTTTATATGGCAAATTGGGTGAAAGAAGTTAAATAATATATAGTGTTATGCTTGACCCTCAATTTCTCTCAAGTAGCCTCTATGGATGCCCTAATTCGCAGACTTGTGGGATGTAGTTGAAGAGTTTTGTAAGGGAATTTGGGATAAGATGTGGCAATATATAAAGGTGGTGTGATGGGGTGAATTGGTGGATTGAAGAGGTGGAGAGAAGTAATGGAGTATTGGAAATTGTGGGGTTGAAGTGGGTGTAATGGGTGGTTGGAGTTATTGATGAAGTAGTGGAGAAGTGGTGGAATTGGGAAGGAACTATGTAACTGCTGAATAAGCCTGTCAAGTTCTAGGACCCCCACCCCGGCGGGGGGTAGTAGGCATATAAATCCCGCCCCGGCGGGCATATGTTCTGCTAACTGAGTTTAGGGACCCCCACCCCGGCGAGGGGTGTAAGGCAATAAGAGCCTGCCCCGATGGGCATAGCTTTTACAAACTGATGCTTCTGAGACTTCTTTTCTTCATGTTATGCCACTCAATGCTTATTTTCTCATCCTGCAAGCCACGAAACATAAAAATTAGTAGATTGTTGATCAATTAGAGCATGGTTGAGAGATTAACAAGACTTATAAACTATAATAACTATTTACTGAACTTATTATAACTTACTAATTATCCTAACTATAATTTAACAGTTATGAATGAAAATACAAAAAATAAAAGTGTGATTGGGTTGCCTCCCAATTAGCGCTTGATTTTAAGTCGTTCAGCCTGACTACTTCTTGTTTCATCCTGGATCAGTTGGGTTAACTGCGGCATGATGATTATTTATCATGCAACACCAACATTGTTGTATTGCATGCCCAATCACTTGTATGTTGGATAATGAATTTGACTTTCTATCCTCAACTAATGCCTTGAGACCATTATTCTCTTCGCAATCTCTTAACTTGACACGTGTAGATTACTTGAGCAACTCGCACTCTTCCTTGTCGATCGGGATTGGGATTTCCTTGAACACTTTTACCGTTACTACCTGATCAAACACTTTCATAATTAGTTCTCCATTAGGCACGTCAATCAGTGTTCGTCCAATCGCCAGGAATGGTCGTCCCAAGATTATATGGATGTTCTTATCTTCTTCAAAATCTAGTACCACAAAATTAGCTGGAAAGATCAGTGAATCAACTTTAACCAATATGTCTTCAACTATTCCTAAAGTGTATGTTATTGATCTATCAGCGAGTTGTAAACTAATATTGGTTGTTTTTGCTTCCTTTAATCCCAGCTTTCGGTAAATGAATAGTGGCATAAGATTTATACTCGCTCCTAGATCCCATAGAGCTCTTCCCACATCTTGATTACCAATTGCACAAGGAATTGTAAAACTTCCCAGATCTTTCAATTTAGGAGGGAGCTTTTTCTGTAGTATTGCACTGCATTCCTCGGTTAACACCACTGTTTCGAAATCCTGGAGCTTACATTTTTTCGAAAGTATGTCCTTCATGAACCTAATGTAATGCGACATCTGCTCAAGTGCTTCGGCAAATGGAATATTAATGTGTAATTGTTTGAATATATCCATAAACCTCGAAAACTAGTTCTTTAACTTGTTATTTTCTAACCTTGAAGGAAAGGGTGCAGGTGGTGTAACTTTAAGTTGTTTATCTTCCTTTGGGTTTTGTACCACTTTTTCTGTACATTTCTTTTCTAATTCCTTCCCTTCATCCTCACATTCATCTCCAGTACTAGCTTTCTTATCCAAGTTAGAAACCAACTCCTTACTGCTTCTAAGCATAATAGCATTACACTGCTCATGAGTACCCTTTGGATTTCTTTCGGTGTCACTTGGTAGAGTCCCTTGTGGTCTGTTATTCAATGCTAAGGCAATTTGTCCCATCTAATTTTGCAAATTCTTGATGGCCATTGCTTGGTTTTTCATCACTGCCTCATTGCCTGTTATGTATTTTGACGACAACTCCTATAAATCTGATTTTCTTTCCTGATGTTGAGCCGGTTGTTTGTGATTCTGAAAACATGGGGGTTATGACGGTCGTGGAGCTTGATGTTGCTGATTATTGCTCCGCAAGAAATTTGGGTGATTCCTATTCCCCTAGTTATAAGTGTTTTGGTACATATTATGTGGACCCCTGTTGTAGCTACCTACAAACTGCATGGAAGTTGGATTGATTGCGCACTAATCTGTAGAATGGTCACCCGCACACAATTCACATACGACCGTAACCTGTTGTACCTGAGCCCCTGTCATAGCATCCAACTTCTTGGACAGCACAGAAATTTATGTTTGTATTGTTGTCACCCCATCGACTTCTAACACCCCAACCTCCTTTGCCTGTGTCATTCTTGCTATGGGCCACTGGTAGTTTTTAGCCGCCATGGTCTCAATCAAATTGTAGGCCTCCTCATAACTCTTATCCATGAACGCTCCACCCGACGCTGCATCAATACTAGTCCTGAGATTCCCATGTAGTCCGTTATAAAAAGTATTCATTTGCAGCCACTTAGGCAATCCATGATGCGGGCATTTTCTAAGCAATTCTTTGTATCTCTCCCATGCCACATATAATGACTCCCCATGCTGCTGCTGTGATAACCCAGGATTTTGAATAATCCAAATTTTATTAATAATTTTTTTTTATTTAATATTGACATTGACTGTTAATATTGTACTGTGTATCTGTGATGCGAGTCTCGAGAATTAGTCAATTTGAGTATTGACTGAAAAATAGGAGTAGAGTTGTGCTTAACAGCGAATAGAAACCCTAACCCTAAATCAGGACAGGAATTCGGTAGAAAATACAATTTGAATACTTGTTTTGATGAGTACATGTTTGTACTGTGTTGACTTAATGACCAATGATTGACTGGATAGCGTTTAAACTTTGTAAACCCTAATAAGGGATTAGAAACCCTAATCTCAAGATTAAAAACTCTAACGCGCAGTTAGAAACCCTAATCGAAAGCTGGGAAACCCAAATTCTAAATTTGGGAATCCTAATCCCTAAATTAGGAAACCCTAATCCTAATTGGCAAGCATAATGTGTTTTTTAAACACTAATATGAATAGGAAAACCTAATTTAATTAGGAAACCCTAATTTTAGTTTTAAACTTTTAATTTTCTAATTTTAAAACCCTAATTTGGAAATCCTATAAAGTTAAAGTTGTAATACCTAAGGGTTAAAACCTTAGGGTTAAACCCTAAGGGTTTGTGCAAATGTCAAGTGTATCATTAAATTTAGAATGCAAATGACAAAAATATCCTTTTTACATTTTTAATGAGATAACTTGTAAATATTGCACAACCTTTAGTTGGTGACCAACTAAAGGCAGCCAATTGACTTTTATCTCAACCAAAAATTGATCAAAATCGCCACCTAGCATGTGTGCATTCATTGAATCAAATACTTAAGTGATAAAGAGAGAGAAAGTCTCAAAATTTACTCATTTTGCTATCTTACTCTCACCCACTCTCTCTCTCACCAAGACATCCGAAAATAGCAAGTTACTCAGTCCCAAATACAGACCCTAGATCACCCAAGATCATTTAGGAAGATCAAGATCAAGGATTTGATAAGAGAGGTATAAACCCTAGACTTATATTTTGATCATGTATGCTAAATCAAAATTTGTGTTTTTGTGTTTTTATAAGTGTTATATAATGTTTTTTAGTTGATCTATGTTGATCCATGAAGGATCCATAGCATCAAATGGCTTTAAAATGGTATTTTTCAAACACTGCCCAATAACAAAATTTGTGGTCTGACAAGCTAATGTCAGGAGCCACAGATTCTTGTTCGTTTATGGTTTTTGATGTTTTAAAGTTGTTATGTGTAGCTTATAATATGGTCTTTAATCTGAAAGTGGAATCAGTATCATTTGATGTCTGGATTTGAAGTTATTAACGGTCAAAACCCGTTGACCGGGCATGACCGGGTCAAAATCTGGGCAACCCAGAAAGTTTAAAACCATGTCTGACAAGCTTTTCTAAGTCACAGATCTGTCAGATATAATGTTGTTTGATGATGTATTTGTAATCAATTTGTAGCTTGTTAGAAGCACTATAAATCTATGCCTTAAGATTCCTTATATCATCAAAATATCAATCGTAGCAAGTGGTCAAAGTAGACCACTCGCACTGATTTTGTAATTCTAGAATTTCCATAAAAGTGCATGAACAAGCCTTCTGACATACTTTGACCGTACTGATTCTGGAGATTGAGATGTTGTTTAACTGTGATCTTTCTTTATATATGTTCATTGATACATGTTCTATAGAATAGAATCATAATATCGATCATTTGATGACAAGAACCTAGATTAAAATGAGCTATAAAGTGCCTGGTCGACACTATCTGGGTTTCTGGGTTACCCAGAAAACCCAGATTTGGTCTGACAGAACCTTTGTGAGCTTAGATCTTCGTGATGTGTGGTTAATTGACTCGGGTGATGATTCGAACTTGTAGTACTACATATCTACTACAAATTAGATGCAAAAGAAAGCCCAGAAACACATTAGACTGGACATTAGAAGTGGTCAAACATGACATGTTAAACACTAAGCTCTCAGTGTTCTTGAGCTCAAGAACACCAACAGCGACGCTTAGTGTGACTAAAGGTCTTTAGCGACGGTTTTATTATTTTCTAATTTTTGATTTTCCATAAATTATTTAAAAATAGAAATAAATTATTAAAATTATTAAAATAGTTTTAAAAATTATTTTAAATTATGAAAAATAATTTTTGACTAATTGAATATTTTTCTTTAATATTTATAATTATTTAAATATTAAAAGGTATTTAATTTATTTAATTAGTGTATTAAATAAATTAGAAAAAATGATTTAATATTATGAAAATCATTTTAAATAAGGATAAAATATATTTTGAGTTATAAAAGGTAACTTTTAATATTTTTAGAGAATTTTCATTAATAATTTAATATTAATGAGATTAGATTTATTAAATTATTATATTAAATAAATGAGTTAAAAATGATTTTAATATTTCAAAAATCATTTTAAATGAGAATAAAGTATTAGAAAATGTTTGAAATTATAAAATATAATTTTCAATATTTTTGGAGAATTCTCATTAATAAATTAATATTAATGATTTTAGATTTATTTAATTATTATATTAAATAAATGAATTAAAAATGATTTTATTATTTTAAAAATCATTTAAAAATGAGAAAAATAATTTAAAAATATTTTAAGTTATAATTAATGACTTTTAATATTTGGATGATAATTTTATTAATATTTAAATATTAATGGTGATGATTTAAAATGATTTTAATTACTTTAAAAATCATTTAAGTAGAATATTAATGATTTAAAAATATTTTAAGATATTAATAATAACTTTAATATTTTGATAAGTATGTCATTAATATTTTTATACTATTAAATATTAATGATGATAAGATTATTTGATAATTAAATCATTTAAAAATGATTCTGATGTTTGAAAAGTTATTATAAAATATAATAATTGTTTGATAATTATTAAAAGCTTCCAAAAAATATTATTAATGATATTTGAATTATCTAAAATAATATTGAAGCTTAGAAACCGAATTTACATGACAATAACTGTGTTGTTTGTCGGATAGGGAGACCAGAACACCGAGAATGGACCAAAGTCCAACCAGACCAAAATAGTTAGACTTGTTATGTGTTTATATAGGTTATAAACACTGATGTGGCTATGTGGTAATGTGTCTAGAAGAAGTTTGACTGTAGAATACTGTGATGCGTTATGAAACCCCAAATTTTATGAATAAAGATTTAAATTTTTCAAAATATTTTTTTTGAATATTATGGTAAGGATTTGATATAATGTTATAGTTGTGGGTAATATTTATAAATTTTGCAAAGTATGCAAGTTGTTATAAAATATTCGTTTGGTCGGAGAATATTTATAAATTTTGCAAAGTATGCCGATCTTGCCTCCTGTCAGGTGTTGTTGACCTATTTCGCAGTCACCCGTCATTGACATTCCATTAATGGGGATTGACGGTTTTACATTATCAGAGGACCCCTATTCTCAGGAGACGTTCCAGCATTGGTGGATCCCTCGTACGATTGGAGCTCAGACCCGCGCCACACAGTTTATGGGGGATATGGTTCTAGGATCCGTGATGATGACGGATTGGCTAGCCTGTGTCAGAGATCCGACTCATGTGACACAAATTGACAGACTGACTCGGCAGTTGGACCGATCACATCTTTTCATTCGGCATTTGGGCAGAGATCCTACAGAGGTAGATACTTTTGATCCTTCTAGCTCTGGCGCTGGTCCCTCAGGTGACCCATATGGTTTTGCCGGCGTAGATCCTCCTTTGTATCAGCCTGACATCCCTGTAGATAGAGATCCAGTGACTTAGGAGGAGTTACATCAGGTGCACAGGATCGATGATGTAGACATCGATACTATTGACTTTTTCTAATATATTTCTCGTTATCTCTTTTGATAGGCCTCTGTTAGCATCTAGGTAGCTTCGCCCCATTCTTGTTATATCTTTTGATAGGCCTCTGTTGTATGTTAGGTAGCTTCACCCCATTTCCATGTCTTTTAGCTGTACAGAGATGTATTAGATGATGATATACTTAGGAATGTATGTACAGTTTTCCATTCCCTATATCATATTGCCATCTATTGTATCATGCATGTTATTATGTTATGCATATTTATGTATGTCCAGAGATACTTAGCATTGACCCCTGGATGGTCTTATAACACGACCCGCACAGATGTCTTCTTCGACAGTTAGCCGTATCGATCATACCCTACCATTTGTTGTGGTAGCTGGTATGCGATCATGGTATGATAGTATATCACCATCAGATATGGTAATCGTAGATGATTTGCTGCAACATACTATGACCTTATTGATGTTTTAGGTTCCTTCAGGATTTGTAGAGGGCATGCTAGAGCACTGGGTACCGGACAGACAGGTATTCCGATTTGGGACCCGTGAGTTGACTCCTACTTTGGAGGAGTATGCACGATTGATGATGCTGCCTTTGGACAGACCTTGCGTGCATATGGTGATGGGAGACATTAGTAGATAGTTTATGACTCTCATAGGATTGAGGTGCAGAGTGGTGCAGGACGAGATTACATCCGGCCATGTTATATCCCAGTGTTTCCTGTTTGATAGGTTTGGCTCTAAGGACAGCCATGCACGGCATTTCGAGGATTTCACCACACCGGAGGATCATTGGCGTTCAGCCAGAGTAGATGTACTACTTCTATGCGTATTGTCATACGTCTACATGCCAAGGTAGATGGATGAGCTAGATATCAGCGTCATCATGGTAGTGAGAGCTCTCAGGGAGGGTCATACCATTATTCCGATGATCATTGCAAAGACCTTGAGGTCAGCTACATACTACTGCACTTATCTGGCAGGAGTATTCATAGGTAGCTCGGTCATGTTGTATGTGTGGTTTATGTCACACTTGAGACCGATTGGCATATTTAGACATCATGGATTTTGTTTCACCCATGACATAGCCATGACGTATTCCTTCCAGCCTGCGGAGTGTACAGATGTTGCATCGTGGTCAGCTTTCCTGGCAGGGATTAGGGATCCGTTTGATATATTGTCGTGTTAAGGGCTTTGTTCACCCTACAACTTCATTACTCATGCTCCGGGCATGGATTATCTCCCTCTGGCTGGATTGAGGGGTATGATCACTTACCACCCACTAGCCGTGATGTGTCAGTTTGACCAGTTTTAGGATTTCCATCCATATAAGGGGGCAGAGTCGGTAACGCGTCACACCGCTTGTCGGGAGGAGGATCCGTCAGTATGCTGTTGGGATCAGCGAGAGCTGGCTGAGTTTTCTGTCAGTCATCCGGGTTGTTCTGCAGAGTATTCTGCATGGATGGAGACAGAGATTGCATCGGCTACTGTAGTATCCACAGTACAGAGGACTGATTCTGATGATGAGGAGCCTATAGAGGAGGCTGTTATTCCCACCGATGATTTGACTGCTGGGCTGCCAGCATTTGTGATGGATTCTCCCACCCCGAGTGCCACTATTACCTGGTATTCGGCACAACATTTGGAGCAGAGCTTACATCTGATGACCTATGATAGAGATCAGGCTAGGGCCGCGATGTTGACAACTCTTGATGAGAGAGACACCGCTCTGTTGGAGAGGGATGAGGCTAGATCAGCCAGGGATGCATTGATTGGAGAGCGGGATGTCGCCTTATCTACTAGGGATGTGGCCATTACAGATAACACTTCCATTAGATCCCAGATGACTGTCAGTCTAGCCGAGATGAGTTCTTACATTGATGAGCATTATGCCACCATGCAGTTAGCCTCTGATCTGCTAGCTCGTGTAGATACCCTTGGGCAGGAGCTTGAAGTGCTTCCTCCATCTTCAAAGAGGGATGCTATGTTAGATCTGATAGTCCGCATACACACAGATCTATAGATAGCTTTTTATTTTCCTGTACAGACTAGCTTAACCATTTTGTCATGTACAGCATAGATGTATATATCAAACAGTATTATGTATGGTAGGGAAATTATTTTGATTCACTTCCATTTTAGTTATGCCTTGATACTTGCTTGATATTTGCATGTTTCTCCAGGGTCTTGTGATCTTGATGCATTCTGAACTTATCCTTGATAGATGGACATTGAGACGTCGCAAGGTCTCTCAGAACGGATCATTGATTTCTGTGAATCCCTACAATCTTTGGTGTCTTGGGACTGGTATCTGTATAGAAAAGTGGAGAAGAGGGTGGTTTTTTCCTCTCTGAGATTGACCGCACCACAGATGGTCGCCAGTACTTCTATTTGTGAGAAGCCAAGTTAATTCCATCTCTTATGGATTGGAATTGCTCTTTGAGGCACGATCGCAGCTTAGATGGTCAACGAATCTTTTATTTGTGAGAAGAAGTTGGGTAATTCCATCCCTTTGATCTGGAACCGATGAAATGGGGAAAATTAAAGGTTGATCCCAGTACCGAACCTAGTGTAGGAGGTTCAACGCTGAATGCGGAAGGCAGATGGGTGTAGAAGTATTTTTGTTATTTTTGTTGTTTTTGTTGTTTTTGGAAGAAAGGGCAGAAATGTTTTTTGTTATTTTTTTTATTGCTACTGGGCCATATAGCATATGGTTGCCTACGTACCCTCGGGTATTAGGGAGATTAGGTCGACGTAGTTCACCCCTCAGGATGAATCGCAGCTGAAGAAAAAATGTGAATCCCATGTGCAGGCTATACTGCGGGGAAAAGAAAGTTTAATCCCATAATGGGGATAAACTGCAAGTGTGGAAAAAGTCTGACCCCGTCTTCAGGACAAACTGCAAGCATAAAAAAGTTTAATCCCGTCTTCAGGATAAACTACAGGTGTGAAAGGTTCAATCCCGTCATCAGGATAACCGAAATTGAGGAAGGTTCAATCCCGTCTTTAGGATAACCGAGGTTGTGAAAGGTTTGAATTGAGGTAAAACCAGGCTGCTGGCTTGAAGTGTGTGTTTCCCTGAGGGGCAGAAAAGTATATAAAAGGGTGAAAGGGTTCAAAATCGGAATGACTGGTGATTTGATGATCAAAACCAGGATGTTTGTTTGATGGTAACTTTAGACATAATACCGTTTCACGGTGTCTGAGTTGATAAGCTGTGGAAATTCATCGCCATCCATATCCTGCAATCTGAGAGCACCTCCTGTCAATACTTCCTTAACAATAAATGGGCCTTCTCAGTTAGGAGCGAATTTTCCCTTAGATTGATCATGGTTATCAATGATCTTCTTCAAAACCAAGTCATGCTGTTTGAATTGCCGTAGTCGAACTTTTCTGTTGTAGGATCGTGCGATCCTTTGTTGATATAACTGACCATGGAAGATAGTTGTGGTTCGCCTTTCGTCTATCAGAGACAATTAGTGATACCTGTCTTGTACCCATAGGTCCTCATCCAACAGAGCACCCATCAATACTTTGAGGGATTCCATTTCCACTTCTATGGGGAGCACTGCTTCCATCCCATAGACTAATGAGTAGGGGGTTGCCCCCAGTGGAAATTCTCATGGAAGTTCTGTAGGCTAATAAAGTTAGATGCAAGAGGTCAGGCCATCCTTTGTGGTTGGTGGACATTTTCTGCATGATCTTTTTGATGTTTTTATTAGCCGCTTCGACAGCACCATTCATCTTTGGTCGGTAGATGACGGAGTTGAGGTGTTTGATGTGGAATTTTTGCATAAATCCTCCATCATTTTGTTGTTGAGGTTCTTAGCATTGTCTGACACAATGACCTCTGGTTGTCCATATCAACAGATGACATTGTTTCTGATGAAAGCAATGATAACTTCTTTAGTAACCTTGGGGAAGGAAGCTGTTTCTACCCATTTGGTGAAGTAGTCGATCATGGTGAATAGGAATCGATGTCCATTACTGGCTTTGGGCTCGATGGGCCCGATTATGTCCATTCCCCACATTGAGAAGGGCCATGGCGAACTCATATTGTGGAGTTCCCTTGGAGGGGCGTGGATAGCATTCCCATGAATCTGGCATTGATAGCATCTCTTGACGTGATCATCACAGTCAGCTTTGAGTGTGAGCCAATAATGTCCCGTTCTGATAATTTTCTTGACAAGTAGGGGTCCGCTCATGTGAGGGCCGCATACTCCACCATGGATCTCATCCATGAGTCGCTGAGCTTGGTCTTTGTCCAGACATCTGAGGAGACCTAATCCTGCATCTCTTTTGTAGAGTGCATCTCCGCTCAGGTAGAATTTCATACCAAGTCGATGAATACGCCTCTTTTCAGTTAGGCTCACCTCAACGGGTGTAGATCCATCTCGCAGATACTCCTTGATGTGTTGGTACCAAGGGTTGTGGATGGGAGGTAGCTCATCCGATACTTCTCCAATGTAATTCCCATAGATTGGGGCTTTTTATAGAGCAAACGTGATGTTTGGCATGTTTTCCTTGTCAGGTATGTAAACTAAGGAGGCCAACATTGCTAATGTGTCTGTAAAATCATTCCTATTATGAGGAATGTGTAGAAAGGAGATTTCCTCAAACTCCAAAGCCATCTGTAAAACTTGCCGATGGTAAGGCAGCAAATGCAATTCTTTGGTTTGATAGATTCCTGTGGATTGCTTGATTATCAATTCGGAATTCCCAAAGACGATTAATCGCTGATGCCCATTGAATCGGACAAGTTTTAGCACCATGATCTGACCTTCATACTTTCCGTGTTGTTGGTCTTTGACAAATTGCAATTGACTACGACGGATCTCGCCTCCCCATCTGGGATATTAGGATCGCTCGATTCAAGCCTTCAGAATTAATGACTCCATCAAAATACATTTTCCACTCACGGCATGTATCGTACTGATGTTGTAACTGAACTATCATTACCCCTTCATCGAGAAAGTACGTTTCTAAGGGTTTATAATCCCTACGAGTGCGGTGGCGATTGATCCGCAATTCCTTGACCTCCTGCGGCATTTTTTTTAAACACGTAGACGATGTCAAATTGCTATAGGATCAACTGCCATCTGGACAGTCGACAATTCAGTATGGGTTTACTGAACACATACTTGAGAGGATCCACGCGGGATATGAGATGGGTTATGTGACCATGGAGGTAATGCTGTAATCTCATGGAAGCCCATGCTAAAGCATAACAAGTCTTCTCGATCATAGTGTACTTGTGTTCACTGATGCTGAATCTTTTGCTGAGGTAATAGATAGCTCGTTCTTGGCCTCTATTGTCTTTTTGCCCTAGTATCCAGCCCATAGCATTGTCATTTATGGACAGGTACATGAACAGAGGAACTTCATCCCTGAAAGGTACCAAAACAAGAGCATTAATCAACTGCTCTTTGATTATGAGGAAGGCTTTCTGACACTCATCTTTCCATTTCATGGATGAGTTCTTCCTTAATAATTTTAAGATAGGCTCATAGGTTGCTGTGAGTTGAGAAATGAATCTGCTAATGAAGTTTATCCTTCCCAAAAATCCCCGTATTTCCTTCTCTGTCTAAGGAATGGGCATTTCCTTGATGGCCTGGATTTTGGTAGGATCCAGTTCAATCCCTTTGTGGCTGACTAGGAAGCCTAGCAACTTGCCTGACTTAACACCAAAGGCGCACTTGGCGGGATTCAACTTTAAGTTGTACTTACGCAACCTGTTGAAAAGCTTTTTGAGATGGTCTAAATGGTCATCCTCCTTCCGGGATTTGACAATGATGTCATCCACATAGATCTCTATCTCCTTGTGTATTAAATCGTGGAAAAGAGCCATCATAGCTCGCTGATAGGTTGCGCCGGCATTGATGAGGCCGAATGACAACCATATGTAGCAAAAAGTTCCCCAAGGCGTGATGAAAGTTGTTTTCTCACGATCTTCCTCAGTGACCATAATTTGATGGTACCCCACAAAGCAATCAGCAAAGGAGTACATGTCGTATTGAGCAGTATTGTCAATAAGAATGTCGATAAAGGGCACGGGAAAGCTATCTTTAAGGCAAGCTTTGTTCAAATCCCGATAATCCACACAGACTCGCACCTTTCCTCCTGGTTTAGGTACGAGAACAATGTTGGATATCCACTCTGGATATGTAGACACCATGATGATGTCAGCTTGAAATTATTTCATAATTTCTTCTTTAACCTTTAAACTCCACTCAGGTTTCAATCACCTGAGCTTTTGCCTAACTGGATTGAATCCTTCTTTAATGGGAAGGCGATGAAGAATAATGTCAGTGGACAAACCCACCATGTCTTCATGAGACCATGCAAACACATCCTGAATTGGGTTAACAGTGCAACCATGTCATTCCGCTGAGTTGTGGTAAGGTCTGAACCAACCTGGATTAGGTTAGGGTTGTCTAAGGTTCCAAGGTTGAAAGGAGTGCGTTGATCAAGATTGGGTTTGGGTTTGTCTGTGACCCATTCCTTAATCTCTTGAGGTGTCTCAATGTCCTCTTGGATGTCCATCAAGTCTGAGTCTAACTTTGTATCAAAGTTACAGCCCTTGTGGAGAGAAGGCACCTCATCAGCAAGTACAAGTACATCTAAATTCAGAGTCCTGAAAAAAAAGATGCTTTCACTTAATATATGCAACTGTTCGATCATACAAAAGTGTTAGCATTTACGTGATAAAATAACTGCTAATGCTGTAAAGGAAAGCAAGCAATTAAAGTTATCTACAGGGTAGAGGGATTTTCTGCCCATTTTACCCTCTTCAACCAATGCATGGAGTGCTGCTCCAATTGTCGAGGGCAAAGTCCTAAAGGACTACAGTGATGGAAGGATCGTCAGTGTCTTCCTTCTCCCGAATGATAACCATGACATCTGGACAATCATCGTCTGGGGTGTATCTGTTTGTATATTCATCATGAACAATGACGCGGATGCCTGCCATCATCAAGGCAAGGTCATGTTTACGTTTTCGTTCCTTTTCTTCCACTTCGGGATTAGGAATCAGCACCTCTTTAGCTTTGATTGGCACTGGTTTTGGAAATAGCATAGCCACAGCATGGGTTGGCACCTTTACTGGAGATTGCATTAACTCATGAGGTAAAGGTATAGAAAATCACCGTGCGGCGGAAGCTTGAGGAACCTGCTTGTGCTTATGAGGATTCCTGTGTCTGGAACTAGAAGAATAGCCTAGCCCGGCTGTTCCAATTTGACTGGACATTTGGATAGGGTGCTTAATACCCTATTGATCCTTAGCAAGCCCTTGTCCAGGTTGATGACCAAATAACATCATTTCTTGAGTGGCCGACATAACCTCGGCATAAATCTTGGGTACGGGAAGTGGCGCCCAATAGAATGGTATCACGTGTTACTCACTTCCAAAGTATGGAAACTGGCCGGTTCAACTTCTGAATTGAAGCTGATAATTGGTAGAATTCCTTGTTAAAATAGTGACTAGATTGTTGTTGATGATGTATTTGAGTTGTTGATGTAATGTGGATGGAACAGCTCCAGCCATGTGTATCCATGGTCTCCCCAATAGCAGGTTGTATCCTGAATCTATCTTGAGGACGTGGAAGGATACATTGAATGTATTTGGACCAATCTCAATTGGTAATTCAATCTTTCCGACGGCATTTCGTCGGGATCCATCAAAAGCTCGGATGACCGTATGGGTGCTTTGGATCCACTTGAGATTGATATTCATTTTTACCAAGGTGGCATAAGGACAGATATTTAGAGATGAACCTCCATCTATCAATACTCCTGCTAGCATATACCCGGAAGACAACACTGCGATGTGCAATGGCTTGCAATGACCGGTCCCTTTGGGAGGTATATCATCATCAGTGAAGGATATCACATTGATGTTAAAAATGTGATCAACCAAATGTTGTAATTTTTCCACATCCACTGATTTTGGCAAGTAGGTTTCTTCTAAAACCTTCACCAAGATCTTCCGATGATCCTCAGAAGAGAAAACCAAATCCAGTATTGAAATCTGGTGTGGAGCTTCTCGCAAGCTTAAAACCACTTTGGCTTCATTATGACCCATAGTACGGAAGAATTTTTCAATCTTCTCCATGGGCAATTTCCCCTTTGCTTCGAAAGTAGGTTTGATAACCCGTTGAGGAAGGTACAGTGGATTTTCTTTTGACATTGTAGCAGTAGTATGAGACGTGGATCCTTCAGCTTCTCCATAATTCCATGGAACTTTGTGCAAGCTGACAACAGGATGTTGTGGTCTTCAAGGTAAAGGAATTGGCTCTGGTGCGGCCACTTTTAAAGGATTGTCAGCTCCTTTGAGTTGAATTGGTTGTATGGGAAATACTTTGATAGTTTCATCATCCACTTCGGAGATAACTGCAACTGATCCCTTCCATTAGGTAGGGCATGCATTCCAACCCTTGAGTTTCACAGTGTAATCATCTTCTATTTGTAGGACACCGCTATCAATAAGATTCTGAATAAGATGGCGGAGTGCCCAGCATTCTTCTGTGTTGTGACCACAAGAATGTGAATGATATTGACACATTTCATCAGGATTGAACCGCCCTGAGCGGGAATTGATTAGAGGGAGAAGGAATGTGACTCTTCCTTCATTGATCAACATTTGAAGTATCTCCTCCATAGACTGGCCCAGATAGGTGAATTCCCTTTGATTGGAAAAATCCCGACGGGCTTTATCACTTGTTCGCTTCGCAACCTTATCCTCCATAGCTTCACTTTCTGAAGGTGTTGATGGAGCATTTATAACAAATGGAAGGACATAGGCATGCTTCTACCTAATTAATTGACGTGTGACTTGATGCTGATGGGTCACCAGTTCTGCCAAATGCTCAATTTGTTTGCAAAGAGCTTTCATTTTTTGTTCCATGGTAAACTAGAACTTTGCATAATCCCATTTGTCAACACCGTCTTTGATGGGTTGGGATGATTCGCCATTGGAACCTTGTACAGTGCTCCAACTGATCATATTGACCTCTTCTTCTTTGTGTTGAGGAAGAGGGTTGTCTTGCACATGACGTTGATCTGGTTTTGTGACTACAATCTCACCGTTATCTATCAGATCCTGAATCTTATGTTTCAACGCCCAACAATCTTGAATATCATGTCCGGGTGCCCCGGCATGATAAGCACACTTCCAAGTAGCATTAAAACCCCTGCCATTAGGGTTGGCTGGTGGAAGAAGATGTGTAATTTTCTTCTGAACAGTCAGAAGAGCAAGAATGTTCTCGAGCGAATCCCCTATGGGTGTGAACTTCCGAGGTCACTTTACTTCTCCACTTTTAGGCAATGGAGGGTTTGAAGATTGTGCTGGAAAAGGGGAGTAGTTTCTCCTCAGATAGGCATGCTTGGATTGCCTTTTGTCCTTGTAGTATCAAGGAAACATCCTCCTCTTTCTTTTTTTATGGACCCTCAAAGGTTGTTCCCATAAGATCCGGATTGGATGTGCTCAAAGAATGACTTTAAGAGTGGCTAGGTCTTGAATTTTACCTGGACTTCAATCCCATTTCAACCCATCTCTCATGTGTTTGATCATTTCGGAAAATGGTTTGCCAATACCACTAGAACTCTCTCATAGAAAGGAGCTTCTATACATCTATGAAAGTCATGACCATTTCGATTCTCATCATGGAAGGAATAACTTGAGTAGCAAGGCGCCTCCACCTTTGAGCGTACTCTCTAAATGACTCATTAGACTGTTTCTTGACCTTGGTGATTTGATACTGGTCAAGAGCCATCTGATATTGAAAACTGTATTGGGTGAGGAAGGCGTGAGCCAGCTCTTCCCAGCTATGGATCTTAGATTTGTCTAATATGGTATACACTGAACGGGCTTCTCCAGTCAGACTTTTCTGAAATAACTGCATTCTGAGCTTTTCATTTTCTGCGTAAGACCCGAGTTCTCCAATGAACACCTTTAAATGTGTGTAAGGATCCCCTAATCCGTCATACTTTTCAAAATCAAGGCTTGAATTTCTCTGGATATTGAACACCAGGAAATATGCAAAGGTCTGTATATGAAACACTGCCATGTGTTCCAATCCCTTTGAGAACGCGAATGGTTTCCTCCATTTGAAGGACCTTCTTCCTGATGTCTCCAGTGTCTAGATCTCCTTTGAGATGGGTGCCTTCAGGGTCTTTGTTGGTTGTATCCAACTGATGTTCTGGAATTGTTTTTTCCAGACCTTGAACTCCCCCTTGTGTAGAGGATTCTGTATGTGTAGGTATCTTCGTACCCTGAGTAGACTAGTGCAATTCTTTTAGTAGAACAGCCAAGTCTGTGATTTGTTTACTCAATCCGTCAAATTCTTCTCGGGAAACAGGATTAGACTGTTCGGAAGAGGACATGATTGGATGTAGGCTCACAACCTTTTTGGATTTTGACTGGGTAACAGGCCTAATTGCTTCCCTACAAAAGACTTACGTAGTTTAGTCATAGGGTAATATAAATGTTATCATAACATGTTCGTTTTAGGAATTTGTCCTGCAAAACCGGTTGTTAATTGATAACATGTCATGCATGAACATATATTCTTCATATTTTCCATTACATATGGATGAACATGGAATAAAATTTCAAGTAAATGCTTTTACAAGTAATTAAAAATGGAAAGCATGAAGAAACTTTCCTCCGCGTTTGGTTTATCAGAGGTTGACCTATCCTAGGGTTTCTCTCGCGGCTTTTCGGCATGAAGGCTCCCAGATCATCGCAATTTACTTGACGAGAAGTTAATCCAGTCGTTCAACTGGAGAGAATCTGAGTGGTGCCTTTCCTGAGCCCCGGGGAATCATTCTTCCCACGAGTCCAGTAATCAAACACCGATAGGATAGCCTCCTGGTGGAGGGACCACACAACATACATTCACATACAACGTGTCTCACCGTTTATGCAAAATGATGACATGTGCAAAGCACTAATATCATAGATAGATATTTAGCAGTGCAGTAATTAAAAATGCATTCGTACACATTCATCAGAAATATAAATGCAACATTCACCACACAAGCATATAACAATTTTGAAAAGCTTGTAATAGCGGCTTAAGCCCTCTTACTGGATTCCCCAGCAGAGTCGCCACCTGTCAACATTGGGATTTTTTAGTGTCCCTTTTCGTTACTTGTTCTTTGGTGTTCTCATGTTAATGTGAGATTTGTTTGAAAAAACAAGTGAAAAAGGTCCCACATGTATAATGTCGACGATTGGACTTTAAGAGTCGCCAGTTAGTGTATTTAACTTGTTGCACCAACGCAGCCGAAAAGGCTTGCACATTAACCCAGTGATTTGACACTGCTAAACGGGTCTGTGAAACCGAGATTCATTTTGGGTCCGGGGGCTTGATTATGCGGAGGGAAGGTGTTAGGCACCCCCCGACATCCATGTTACCACGGTGACCGCCACTTTTCAAAGAAATTGCTATATGAATATGTGTGTGTGTGTGTGTGTGGATCAATGTGCAATTATTTGGAAGTAGTATTGTACCTTGTTCGCACCTATATACATAGGGTTTGAATTTATAGAAAAGTTCAGTTTTAAAAGATATGGCAATGACGTTTTGTAAAAGAGGTTTTTTCAAACCCTGTGCTCAATAGTAATTGAGGCCTTTGATACTTCCATTTTTATTATTAAATGTCCGGCTTGTTTTCTTTTATTTTCGAGATGCGAAGCGATCTCGAGAAAATAATATCTGTTGATGTCGAACTCCTTATGGGCATGATACCATCCAAGGAAATTCGAACAATCAGTAAAATAATGTACAAGTTGCTACAATTTGAAAAATGTCCATCATGGGAACCGAATCTAGATTCAAGAACTAAACTCGTGATCACATGATTCCTAGGCTCACGTGATACCAATTTGTATGGAAGCGATAGCGATTATATATATATATAAAAGTTGTAAATATATATATATACGAGATATGATCAACCACCACCACGAAAGCAACTACATGGGGATCGGAAATGTAAATATATAAAAGAGATAAATATATATATATGGACATGATCAACCGCCTCAAGTAAACTCAAAGTGACGAAATGTAAATAAAGTCATAAAGCGATCAATCGCCACGAAGTAAACTCGAGCGAGAAAAATGTAAATAAAATTTGTAAAAGGCCACGAAAGTAAACTCCGAAACTTCGACAGAATGCAAATATATATATATATATATATATATATATATATATATATATATATATATATATATATATATATATGTGCAAATATATATATAAAAGCAATAAACGCACTGGATGTAAATCCGTGCTCATCTGGATATGTCCGATGCTAATTATTATATATATATATATATATATATATATATATATATATATATATATATATAACTATATATATAAGCGAGTAAACGCATCGGGATGTAAATCCGTGGCTCATCGGATATGTCCGATGAAGAATTATGTATATATATATATATATATATATATATATATATATATATATTTATTAAACGCACCGGATGTAAAATCCATGCTCATCGATATATGCCGATAATAGCTTTTATATATATATATATATATATATATATATATATATATATATATATATATATAAGCGATTTAAACGCATCGATCTAAAATCCGTGCTCATCGGACAAAGTCCGACCACTGTTTATATATATATATATATAGCGCTTAACGCTCTGCATCAAGTTCAGGCTCAATCGAGGCATAACTCGATAATGTTAGTCCATATATATAAAATATATACATATATTAGTATATATATACAGACAGAAATGAAAACCACGGACCGAAGTCCGGGCAAACGCACACAACACGACTCTCAATGTGTATAACAGTGTGTGCTATATGAGAAGAAGGATTTATAAAATGTAAGAAGGCTTACAGTGGGCCACCAAAGTAGACTTCTATGACTTTAAATGGATAAACACTCAGCTCCCGTCGGATAAAAGATAGCTATATGTGAGCTAACTAGTGTTTAAAGAAGAGGAAACACTCAAAATATGTGTATGCAGAGTAAAATGGACAGGGCTTCCTTGCCTTTTTCCTTCTCTCCCTCTCTCTTAAATGGCTGACCCAAGCCTTGTATATATAGATGGATGGCTGCAGGTACACCTGCGGCTGATCGTGGTGGATTCGAGCCTCGCGGGTCCCGTCGTCTCATAGTACGTGCACTCATGCACTATAATGTCCGCTCGAACTTGCTGAACTTCAATCTGAGCATCCGAACGAGGTATATCTGACCTTCTTCGGACCGTTGGTGTTGAGAGTTACACAATGACATGGATTAGAGGTTGTACGAAGTCAGGAAGAGGGGTTTATGCCCATGGTCTTCAAGCTTCAAATTCTATCCAAAGCATCGCCACATCGTAATAGTCACTCGGGATTGTCACTCCTCGGTTCTTGTGGGGACATTCTTTGGATGTATGTATGTATGAAGTGTTGAGACGACGTGCCATTTATCGAAGGAACAAGATGACGTTTGACTCTCATGGGGGTTATCGCGGTTTGAGTTGAAAGTAGACGCGTTGCTCGTGGTTACAACCGAGATTGGACTACTTGTTGGTATGCCGCGATATCATCTTGTTGACGTGGTAAGATGACGCCATGACTCCTCACCGTGGTTATCATTTGTTTTAAGCGGCAGCGACGTTGCTCAGGGTTACATCTGAGATTGGTTTGCTTGTTTGTATGCCTCACTGTCATCTGGATTGAAGCTAATTGCATGTTCGACACAAAGGATGGTGTTGCTACTCCCAGTGTTGTCTCTGGGACTGGAACTGAATGTCGCGGTGTTATCGCCGAGATAGAACTGTCCTCTCCGGTGTTGTTGCCGGTCTTTTGATCTGCATATCTCGTGGTTATCTCCGAGATGGGAAATGACACTCCCAGTGTGTGTTCAGGGTTGACATGACGTTCCCGGTTTGTGTTCCAGATTGGAACTGAACTTCTGGTGGTATCCAGGATGGATGTAAGCTGTCTTTCAGGGTTATCTCCAAAAGATGAATCTACCCTCCTACAATGTTAGTAATAGGAGTGCAGAAAATTTCGAGTGTCTACATTAGGAATAGTAGAAACGTTCATGAAGAACGGATTAAAACTTAGCTATAACGAAGTTATGGAAAAAATTTTATAAAAGACAAGCGAGAATTAGAAAGTTAGTAAATGAACCTGAACGTGTCGGGTTTCATAAGAATGTAAGAGAACATAGAAAACGTGAGTCGTGGACTCAAGAACGAACGAATTTTGAGTTCGGATGACCGAATTACGGACGAAAGAACGAAAAGCGTTAAAAACGTAAAACGAATGAAGGGTGATGATCAAGTCAATCGAATGGCACGTTAACAGATTCATAACAAAGTTCTGTCTGGGGTTATTGAAGTACGTAAGATAAGGAAGAGAATGGCTTTGTAATGACTTTATTCCGAGTTATAACGAATAAGTTATGGAAGCGGGAAGTAAGCGTCTCAAATTTGATTTAACACTTAGAGAAATTTTCTAGGGTTAGAGCTTGGCGCAGCGACGCCAGCCATGCCTTGAAAGGTGGCGCTGCAGCGCCAGACTAGGGAGCCGGGTACTGCAAACTCATGTCGCGGCGTGAGAGATAAAGAAGAGAGTGGCGCCGTAGCGCCAGTGTAGGGAAAAAGCCAGAGAAGAGCTTTTAACTGCTCAACTCTTGGGGGAAACATAAGGGAAGATAAAGAACATAATGTTCAACTAATGTAACCCTTAATCAAATGTTTTAAACCTTTAATGAAGGTTGAACGAAAAGATTGAATGAGAGTAAAAGATAAAGAATGTAAACGCGGATTACGGAACAGATATCCGGGGACCGTAGTTACGATAAACAAACATGGAGGATTGCTATGGTTGCGATTCCTTAGACGTTGAGCGACGAGGGTAATGAATAACATTTTGATGTTATGTCATGATAGTGAGAGATAAGTGTAAAGCGTATAGACGCTGCAAATGCAACGCTGTTGAGATAAACGATCGGTCGTAGCATACAACGAATAGTATGACTTCGACATTAAGAAAGAATAATGAACATGGGGTTCAGGGGATGGATTATGATCGAAAGCGATTAAAACCTTGAGTAAAGGTTGAATGAGAGATTAAAAGACGAACAACGTGAATGTTGAATACATAAACGATCCTCGTGAATTATATTTGTATTGGATGAATGTTCTAAGTATACCCTGGTGGTATGACCTAGACATTGACAAAGGTAGTAAGTAAGACATGAATTATCGAGAAAGCCGTAATGAATAGTAATAAGAGTAATGAAAGCCGAAGGTGAGTCGTATAAGAATGAATCCTAAGGTATGGCATTTACTTGCCAGAAAGCCATAAGAAATAAGAATTGGACTTAACAAAGATTATAGTTAATGGTTAAGATAAGTTATGATAAGTTTAGGTTGTGGTACAATCATAACCTTTGATGGTTGACATATGGGAGCTGGGCTAAACAATTCCTTCAGAGAGCGAAGGTATATACAAAACTAACAACCGATCTAACTCACTGTTATGGGCAGTGTAGATGAGACGGGAACTTGTTTGTTGGTTGTTTGTGGGAAACCACTCAGAGTACCATATGTACTACTAGTAGGGAAATGATGTGTGATGAGTCCTAAAGAAGTTATAAGAAGAAGATAAAAATGTAAAACATCAAAGATGGTGAATGTATAAGTAAGACATCTCCGTATGTCATAAAGCCGTAGAACGGTAATGAAAGTGGTCGCATAAACTTAGGTTACAAGAACGCAAACCCTAAGAAGTAAAGTTAAGCAAACTAATGCATAAGTCAAATATACATGACTAATTAGTGTATGTGTTGTTTTTCTTATGTGCTACATAGGAACTAGAATGAGCGAGCTTCAACAGAAGTCGAAATGTCAGCGTAAAGGCAAGTTTCCTAACTTCATTCATATTTTAAATGAATGCTAGTTTCTTAAACTTCTCAGATGTTAAACTTGAGAAGTTCTGTCTATGTGCTAATGTGTGATATTTTTACAAGGTTGTAGAACGTATGAGGCCTTGAGCCATAATGTTAACACTTCGGTGTTTCTATGATATGAACTATTTTGTGATTGAGCTGTTCAATACAAGTATGTTCTGTTTATACATGATCCGTTATTATTAAGTCTGTGCTAATGATTCTAACCAGACAAAATGTGTATTAAAAAGGTAGAAGAATGAAAGTATTTTAAAATGAAAGTGAATATTGTTTTAAAATGATAGGAATCGAGATTATTCCTATTATTCAAGCTACTTCATAACCTTTGTTCGGTTATTGAAGTTCTAAAGAAATGTTTAAACTCTTGAAGTTATTTGTTCAACTGTTATGACTTGCTGGGCAATTAAATGCTCACACTTGCTTTAAATGAAAAACATTTTCAGCGAACGATGTTAGAAGAACTTAAGGATCCTGTAAAGATCAAGCTGACGGTATCCAGATGAAATGCCATTCAGAATGGGAATGAGCGAGAAGATCAAGTGAAGACTTGTAATATAAATTAAGTTAAATGGACTTTACATCAGTTTAATGAACTGTTATGTATCCTTAGTGGCAGATGAAAGTCACTAGTGTAAGATGTAAAGGATAATGTAATTATCATTATTTGTAATGAAAGGAGTATTAAGGTTTTAGAACCTGGGAATTTAGAATGTATATTATTATATTTCAGTATATAATGATGTATGTTTGGATGAAGATGGGATCGTGACGTACGGAATTCGGGTGTGAAGATAGACCGGATTTCGGGGCGTTACATCTTCCTCCTCAGACTGCTGCTTTTTCCTCTTCATTTCCTTCAGAGTTTCAGTGTCTAAACTGTCTTGGGGTGCATTAGTGGTTGAGCCTTGACGCTCTTCTGTTGTTTGAGCTTTCATTTTCCTCTTACCCTTACTTTTCTGATCAAAGCGATGGGTTCCTCTTGATTAATTTCTTCTTCATCATCAGCTTCCTTCACAACCGACATGTTTCCTGGTAGCCCAGATACTTTCGCTTCACCAGTCCTTTCACTTAATTCAGATATCATTCTGACATTTTCTGCAAGGTTTCTTTTCCAGTTTTGAAACAGCTGCTGCGACGCCCCCAAAATAAGTATACATCACCCATTCTGAGTCGCTAAATACATGGTATATAATTTAAATATAAACTTCATTAATACAATATGACAAACATAAGCTGAGAGTTTTAACACGAATATTGTCTCTTAGACAATATCAAAACTCAAATAGAGTCCTCATTATAATTATTATCACACTATTTTATAAAATAGTGAGGACTACTATAGCCACCATCTCAGACCATCACTCTGTTCCCCGACTAGTCCCAGCTATATTCTCATTTCCTAAAGAGAATAATGAAAGCAAAGGGTGAGCTCAACTAGCCCATTAAAAAATATTATGACTAAGATAATATAGAATAAATTATCGTTAGCCTTCAATAGTGTTAAACTGATAGAATACAATAAACAACAAGTTTAACTGAAGCGGAATAAACAATTCATTAGAAGAGTCAAGTAAAGCATGATATCTACTATCTTCTATGATTTAAAAGTTTACCATCAATTTTATTGTTGTGACTCAACTCAATAAATAATCCACATCATTGAATTATTCATGCACTATGGGCCAAGGATATTCATTATTATCACATCCACGAATCATCCATACACTACGGGCCAAGGATATTTGTTATTATCACCAATGGTCATGGCCAATAACTGTCCATCAATGCACTACGGGCCAAAGAGGACTTTCACCACATCATTTGTCTGTAACATTACAGGTCATGATTATACCAATACAAACTTTCTTGGTCATAATCATACTAATCAACAGTCCATCTATGCACTAATGGCCAAAGATGACTTTCATCACAATTTAAACATGAGGATGATGACAATGATACAAGAATTCAATTAAGTGAGAGCAATGATAAATTTTAACGATTTTTAATTGAGTTTATCCAGAGTTCAAGAATGTCCAAATTGTCAACATGATAACTGCTTTGTGGAGTAAAATTCAAGAATAATATTCATGTATCAAAAATAATTTGGATAAAAAAGAAATCAATTTTTTTGTCGTGAATAGTACCCCAAGTGAATAGTACCTAAGTAAATAGTACCAAATGAATAGTACTTCGTGTGAAAATATTAAAATTTAATAAGAAAGTTCAGACCAATATTCCAATGAAACGATACTAGATGAAGAACAAAACTCAAGGATATTCCACTAATTTCAGGGATTATAGAAGCAACACTTAACATAGTAAGTTTAGATTTAAGAATATGAAAAGAAATAATACCCCTTACCTTAGTAGAAGACTGGATACTGCAATAGTGAAGTAGCAGAATACTCTTCTTCTTTTTCTCTATAGTTTATCTCTCTACTATATCTCTTGTGAGTCTTAGTGAATTGGTGAGAATGAAAGAAGAAATGTGCTTTTATTTATAGGAAAATATAGTTTCGATAATTGTACGTTAGGGGCTCGACTTATTACAGTTTAGTACCTCAACAACTGCACCTTAGTCCAGGTGAAATCATGATGATATCATCCTTACATCATCTTTGTGCTTCTTTAAGGATGATGTTATGCTTGCATCATTTCTTCTCTGATTGGTTGATTCAAGTTCACATGGATTGGTTAATTTATTACACTTTGGTACCCCTAAAGTTTTCCAAGTTTGCATTATTCTCCTTTAACTTTTGTAATTCACTTATCTTCAATAAACACATTTTTAATATTTTAACAATTATTCATCATTAATATTATAACTTACAATATTGACAACCAGATCATTCCCAAGAAAGTGGGGGCTTTCCGATAAAGATTTCTTCTTATTGGCGCGTAATTAGATGACCTAACTCCTTTCTTCAACAGAACTTTTTAGACATTGTCAATAATGTAAATAATAATATGAATAAATGTGTTGTCTCAATTACTGATTTAATAATATAAAATATTGTGCAGATGATACTGAGACAATAATTAAATCAATAATCTGAGATACTATACAGCAACTACTGTTGCAATAATTGAATAAACTGAGTGACGTTTTACGTAAGAATCAATAATCAAAGATATTGTGCAATACTGTGTATACTCTTTATAACCACGCATATTATCGCACTTTTATCAATTTGGATATTTCAAAGCAGCTTTAACGGTAAAAAAAGTTTGTCGTTATTTTTATAAAAAGGTTATTTCTGTCACTTTCTATATCCGACAGTTATTCTGTTGTGGGGTCCACCAATAATTGTGTCATCATACGAATATTCTCCGACAAAAAGAATATTCCCCAACCAAACGAATATTCCCCGATACAACGAATATTTTATATCAAATTGCTTACTTTGTAAAATTTTTACATATCACCCTTAACTTTAACCTTTTATCAATTTAACCATTTACTAAATAGAATAATAATTATAAAAAAATTGAATACTTTTATTTCATAAAATTCAGGGTCTTACAGCTACTGGGTCATTTTTCTGTTGAGATTAATGGATTCCCCTTCCTTGTCCCCAATTTTGTCACCCAGAGCTGATTACAGGATTATGCTTATGAACCTCTCATAGAGAATTTTCCCAGAGCTCTTTGATTTCTTTGAGCTGGGTATCAACTTCTCAATCCAATTGATAAGTAGAGCCCCGTAGTTGAGTTGAATCCTGAAGCAGATTGTTGTCATGAGCTTTATTTGAACTTCATTTACAGAGTCGTGGCCAGAGCTTTTACAGCATATGCACTTCCCAACAATGTCGTTTAAATTTATATTCGGGAAACTCTTTTCTTCTTATTCCGTTGACATTCTGAAACTTTGTGTAGTGCATCTTCTTTAGACCTTCATGAAAGTCAATGACATCCATAGATACGAGTCCCTTTGATTTGAAACCTAGGGCTAGGTTTATATCTTCAGCTTTGAGTTTAATTTGTTCCCCCTTGACCCTTGTAGTGATGATGTCATTGTCAAAGACTCCATTGCTGTAGAACTCTTTCACCAGCCTCGGGTATATCCATGTGCTAGTGCTCAGAGCTTCTTCAAGACCAGCTTTCTTCAGAAGAGATAGAATCTTATGAAACTGAGGGTCAGCTGTCTTGAATTCGTCAAAGCAGAGTTGGTAATCAGGTATAACATTGGAAGCAACCATTAATTTTCTGGAACTGAGGTTGGTTGATTGTTCTGAAGGCTAGGGTTTTTGCTGGTAGAGAGAAAGGAATGAGCTTTTTCAAATTCTAAGGTGAATTTTTAAAACAAAAACTTTTCAAATTGTATTTGTAACTTCCCTCCTCACGATCTGTATAGTGGGGGCACGTGTCGAGTTCTGTCGGGCTCCACAATTTTAAATAATGTGGAAAATACAGATGTGCCCTTAGCTCCCCTTGAGCTAATGTATCCTTTGGGAATACTATAATCATCGAGGCTGCTCTACGATTGTTGAGTTCACTGCTGATTCTACTCTAAGATCATTGTCTGTCCTGGTCCTTGTGATGAACTCTGACTTAGAATTCTTTCTGGGTTAAGGTAGCTCAGGAAGGCCCAACCTCTTAGACTAAACTAAGGATCAAGTTTATCCCTAGGGCACTTATCAGAGGGGTTTCTTGGATTTGATAGGTATGTTATCATCACAAGATACTTCTATTACGTCGAGACTGCTCTACGATCATGGTTTCTCTTTAGTCATTTATATAATTTTGACATAGCCTTTTTATCTGCATGGTTAGCACAAACTAGAGCATAGAGTTTATGGTTGCAGATTTAGCATGCCTAACTCACTTATCAATTTATTAAATCTAGATTCATCTAGAGGCTTTGTAAAGACATCAACAAGTTGATTTTTAGTAGGGATGTATTGTAAAGATATAGTTCCATTTTGAACATGATCCCAAATAAAATGATATCTTATTTCTATATGTTTAGTTCTAGAATGCATGACAGGATTATGTGTTATTGCTATAGCACTTGTGTTATCACAATGAACAGGTATAGATTTGAAATCAAACCCATAGTCTGCTAGCTGATTTTTCATCGATAAGATTTGAGCACAGAAGCTGCCAGCAGCAATGTATTCAGCTTCTATTGTTGAGGTAGATACTAAGTTTTGCTTCTTGCTAAACCAAGACACAAGTCTGTTTCCTAGAAACTGACAAGTGCCACTAGTACTTTTCCTATCGATCTTGTAGCCTGCAAAACCAGCATCTATATATCTTGTTAATTCAAAGGAAGACTCCTTGGGATACTAAAGTCCCAAGTGAGGTGTACCTTTGAGATACCTAAAAATTCTCTTTACAGCAGTTAAGTGTGAATCCTTAGGATTAACTTGAAATCTAGAACATATGTATGTTGCAAACATTATGTCTGGTCTACTGACAATTAGATATAGAAGAGAGCCTATCATACCTCTATATTGAGTAATGTCAATACTTTTACATTTCTCATCTTTGTCAAGCTTAGTTGTTGGAGCAATTGGTGTTTTCATAGGAGCGACTGATTCCATGCCATCCTTTTTAAGTAAGTCTTTAATGTACTTGGCTTGGTTAATGAAGATACCTTCATCAGTCTGCTTTACTTGTAATCCAAGGGAAAAATTTAGCTCACCCGTCATACTCATTTTGAACTTGCTCTGCAAAAGCTTGGCAAATCTCTTGCACAGTTTTTCATCAGTAGAGCCAAAGATAATGTCATCAACATATATTTGAACTAATAGGACTTTGTTTTTGTGCTTTCTAAGAAATAATGTGGTATCTAATCTACCTCTAGTGAAGCCATTTTCAATAAGAAAGTTAGTTAGTGTTTCATACCATGCTCTAGGTGATTGTTTAAGTCCATATAAGGCTTTGTCTAATTTATAGACATAATTCGAAAGAGTTGGATTGATGAAACCTGGAGGTTTCTCCATATATACTTCTTCTTGAAGTTCACCATTTAGAAATGCACTTTTGACATCCATTTGAAAGACTTTGAACTTCATGTGGGCAACAAAAGTAAGGAATATCCTAATGGCTTCTAATCTGGAAGCAGGTGCGAAGGTCTCGTCATAGTCGATGCCTTCTTCTTGGGAGTAACCTTTGGCTACTAGTCTTGTCTTGTTCCTTGTTTTTACCCCATCTTCATCCATCTTGTTTCTAAAGATCCAGTTGGTGCCAATAACTGGGTGGCTTCTTGGTCTTGAAACTAATCTCCATACTCTACTTCTTTCAAACTGATTTAGTTCCTCTTGCATGGCTTCTATCCAACTTGAGTCTTCCATATCATCTTCTATTTTCTTAGGTTCCATTTGTGACAGAAAGAGTAGATAGAAACACTTATTCTGAGTGGCAGATCTTGTCTTGACTCTTGCATTTGGATCTCTAATGATTAGGTCTTGAGTGTGATCTCTTGCCCATTTATTTCCTGTTAGAACATCTGTCCTGATGCCTTCTTGTCTGAATTCTTCAAGATCAACCTTTGCTTCTTGATGTGGAGGTTCGTTGTCTGGCATAGTTCTCTTAATGACCTCTTCTTCAGGCTCGACGATTTCATCTTCTAGGACTAGGATCGTGGTGTTGAGCTCAATCACCTCATTCGTAGTGTCTGAGTTGTCGATCATAGTGTCTTGAGGCACAATTTTGTCTAAGTCTGTTTCATCGAAGATGATGTGAATCGAGACTTCAACACTTAGTGTCTTCTTGTTGAATACTCTATAAGCCTTACTGTTTGTAGCATATCCGAGAAAGATTCCTTCGTCTGACTTGGGTTGAAACTTAGTCAAATACTATTTTCCATTATTGAGAATATAGCATACTCAACCGAACAAATGGAAGTAGTTGACATTTGGCTTTCTTCCTCTCCATAGCTCGTAGGTAGTCTTCTTTAACGTAGAATGCACAAGAGATTTGTTCTGAGTGTAGCATGCAGTGTTAACAGCTTCTGCCCAGGAGTATCCAGGCAGATAGGCTACTGCTAGTAGAGTTCTTCCAGCTTCAATCAACATTCTGTTCTTTCTTTCAGCTACTCCATTTTGTTGTTGTGTTCGTGGAGCTAAGAAGTTGTGATTGATGCCATTGTCTGTGCAAAACTGATCCATCTCAGAGAAGTTGAATTCTCTACCATGATCACTCCTTATGGACTTGATTTTCTCCCCTTTCTCGTTCATCACCAGCCTGAACATCTTGATGAGTTGGGAACTTGTTTCATCTTTTGAGTTTAGAAAGAACACCTGGGAGATGTCGTTTACACTCCTAAATTAACCTCACTTTTACTTTACAAATTCAAATAATTAGCACAGTAGTAACTAAGGATCGATCCCACAGAGAGTGATTTATTTTATATTTATCCTATAATTTCTAATGAAAAGGGGATTTTGAATTGATTAACTAAATTAACAAGAATAAACTAATAAGAATTAACAATGAATAAAAAAACATCAGTTCTTAAGTTCAATATCACCTTTTTATAACAATAGATTAATAGTGTAACATTATTTACCCTTCAATGAAACTAATAGCCCTAGGTAACAACAAGCTCTGCTACCCAAAACTCCCCTTAAACTGTCACTTAATGAAACAAACTTTTCACAAGATTCTAACCATTATATACCCTAGAATAAGCTCTCTAGATTTAATACAACAGTAGCATTCAGAATTAGGGAATTAGACTATTCCAAGCAACAAACACATAAGCTCGAATTATTTAACTTGTCTTCTAATAATCTTAGTAATACTCAAAAGCTTGTCCACAATCAGGTATTACTAATTACTACTTGTGATTAGGAACAATATCAATTACACGTAATATTATTCCTTGATGTAGCATATGATATTCGTTAACCAACTCAATCGTGCAGAAATCAAATCAGGAGTAGCCAGTTCTTTCATAGGTCTGTTATTGTGTGGCACTGCCATCTCTTCCTATTCACGTGATGGAACAAGAGCTTCTTCTATATCTGCAGTTTTCTCTATCTCTTGAAAAAAATTAAGTCAATAGAGTGAGAGGATTAAGTTATAAAATAAAAAGAAAAAAATAAATAAACGAAAACAAAGAATAAACAAAAACAATTAACACTCCCCGACAATGGCGCCAAAATTTGAGAGCTGTCGTTTACACTCCTAAATTAACCTCACTTTCACTTTACAAATTTAAATAATTAGCACAGTAGTAAGCAAGGATTGATCCCACATAGGGTGATTTATTTTATATTTATCCTATAATTTCTAATGAAAGGGGAATTTGAATTGATTAACAAAATTAACAAGATTTAACTAATAAGAATTAACAATGAATAAAAAGCTTCATTTCTTAAGTTCAGTATCACCTTTTTATAAGAATAGATTAATACTATAACATTATTTACCCTTCAATAAAACTAATAGCCCTAGGTAACAACAAGCTCTGCAATTCAAACTCCCCTTAGATTGTCACCAATGAAACAAGCTCTTCAAAAGATTCTAACCATTATATTACCTAGAACAAGCTCTCTAGATTTAATACAATAGTAGCATTAAGAATTAGGGAATTAGACTATTCCAATCAACAAACACATAAGCTCAGATTATTTAACATATCTTTTGATAATCATAACAATACTGAAAAGCTTGTCCTCAATCAGGTATTACTAATTACTACTTGTGATTAGGAACAATATCAATTACACATAATATTATTCCATAATCTAGCATATGATATTCGTTAACCAAGTCAATCCTATAGAAATCAAATCAGTTAAGCCAAATAGCATTCAAAAATTAAATCAGATTAACAAGAATGAATTTCATGTGTGAAAGAATAAATAATGAATACACAATTAACCATTAATTATAAATAAGGTTCAACATCCCTTAGAACTGAATAAAGAAAACTAGCCTAACATGCTTCCAAGTCTGCACTCCAATGCTGTAGATGAGATAATGTAGTAAATGATTGAATTGAATAAAACCCTAACTATCATCCTCTATTTATAGTGCTAGACAAAGTCCTAAATCCTATGGGAATTAGAAATCCAAAACTTAAAAGGAATTACAAATCATAACTAGTTTCCATAAAGAAATAGAATCCAATTTGAAAATAAATCTCAGTCTAAAGATATCCTAAATCTAATAGAAATATCAATCCAATTCCATGTAGAAATCTACCAAAATCTACTTTTAGAAACTTTCCAAAAATCCAAGATTTTAAAATTTTCCAAAATTTCCCGCACAAATTCGCCCAAATTTCATGTTGCAATGCTCTTTGGTAAAATAACCATAACTTTTGATCCCTGATGAGTTACGAGACCTGCTACCTATCAAATCGAAGCTCTCGACAAGATCTACAACTTTTATGCTCTATGAATTGACAGATTCTGGATGCATCAAGGTCAAAATCGAGCTCCAAGTGACTGATATGTAAATTATAACTTCCAAACTTTGAGGTTCAACGTCCGTTTAGTAAAAAGATCATAACTTTTTCATATGAACTATGATCGGGACGATTCAAGATGTTCCAGAAATCTAAAGAAGAGCTCTACTATAAAATCTAAGTCTCAAGCCAATATCATGTGTGACGCCCCCAAAATAGGTATATATCACCCATCTTAGGTCGCCAAATACATGGTACTGAATACAAATACAAACTTAATTATACAGCATGAGCTGAGAGTTTTTACACGAATATTGTCTCATAGACAATATCCAAACTCAAATTAAATCCACATTACATTTATTATCACACTAAATAGTGAGGACTACTAAAACAACCATCTCGGACCATCACTTTATTCCCCTACTAGTCCTGGCTACGTTCTCATTTCCTGAAGAGAACAATGAAAGCAAAAGGGTGAGCTCAACTAGCCCAGTAAGAAATATTATGACTAAGATAATGCAGAATAAATATATACTTAGCCTTCAACGGTGTTAAACTGATAAAATACAATAAACATCAAGTTTAACTGCAGCGGAACAAGCAATCCATTAGAAGAGTTAGGTAGAGCATGATATCTACTATCTTCTATGATTTAAAAAGTTTATCATCAATTTTATCGCTGAGACTAAGCTTAATAAATAATCCACATCACTGAATTATCCATGCACTATGGGATAATGATATTCATTAGTATCACAACCACAGATTATCCATGCACTACGGGCCAAGGATATTCGTGTTTTCACCAATGGTCATGATCATACCAACAACTATCCATCAATGCACTATAGGCCAATGAGGACTTTAATCATTTGTAACATTACAAGTCATGATTATACCGAATGATCCCTGGTCATAATCATACCAATCAACAGTCCATCTATACACGTAAGCCACAGATGACTTTCATCACAATATAAGCATGAGGATGATGACAATGATATAAGAATTCAATTAAGAGAAAGAAAAGGATAAATTTTTAAAGATTTATAATTTAATTTATCCAGAATTTAATAATGTCCAAATTGTCAACATTATACTACTTTGTGGAGTAAAATTCAAGAATAAAATTGTATCAAAAATGATTTGGACAGAAAAAAAATTAATTTTTGTCATGAATAGTACTCCGGGTGAATAGTACCTGAGTGAATAATGCTTCATGAATAGTACTTCAGGAATAGTACCCCTTGAATAGTACTTTGTGAATAGTATCCCATGAGTAGTACTTTGTGAATAGTATCACGTGAACAGTACTCCGGCATGAAAAGCTTAAAATTTAACAAGAATGTTCAGAAAAATATCTTTGTGAAACGATACTAGATGAAGCGCAAATTTCAAGGATATTCTACTAATTTTACGGAGTATAGAAGCAATACTTTAAAATAATGAGTGTATAATTAGTAATACAAAACAAAATAATATTACTCACATACTACAGAGTATGGAAGAAAATATTATTTCTTACGAATACTGAAAAAAAAAATATCCCTTACCTTAGAAGAAGACTGGATACTGGAATAGTGAAGTATTAAAATACTCTTTTTCTTTCTCTATATAGCTTCTCTCTATAATTGCTCTTGCGAGTCTTAGTGAATTGGTAAGAATGAAAGAAGAATGAGCTTCTATTTATAGGAAAACATAGTTTTGATAATTGCACGTTTTGGGGCTCGAATTATTACAGTACAGTACCTTCATCTTTTCTTCCATTTTTAATTTAGTCCTACAAGTATTATCAAACTTGCACCACCTCCCCTAATAGTACATGCATATGAATCAATAGTTCCATTCATGTGAACAAATAGTTATATGCATGTGAACTAATAGCAATTAATTGCTAATTTATCTGATTAATTACCTGATTGGTCAATTTAACCTCTAAAAATCAATTATTATGCGAAATAAATGTCGATTTCCACTAACACTACTAATCCCAACACAATGGAAATATCAATTTCATCTTTAATTAACACGAACTTATTCATCATTAATATTATAACTCACAATATTTAACAACCAGATCATTCCCAGGAAAGAGGGGGCTTTCCGATACGGATTTCTCCCTATTGGCGTGCAATTAGGTGACCAAACCCCTTTCTTCGACAGAACTTTCTAGACATCGTCAATAATACAAATAATAATATGAATAACTTTGTCGTCTCAATTATTGATTTAATAATATAAAATATTATACAGATGATACTGTGATAATAATTGAATCAATAATATGAAAGATATTATGCAGCAATTACTATAACAATAATTGAGTATAATTGAGTGACTTATTACGTAAGCATCAATAATCAAAGATATTATACAATACCGTGTGCTACTATAAAATCACGCGTATTACTGTACTTTTACCACCGGGTATTTCAACAGTTAACGGTAAAACTTTCGCCGTTAATTTTATAAAAATATATTTCTGTCATTTTCTAACTCCGACAATACTTTCATTGTGGGGTCCACCAATGATTGTGTCGTCAGCATTTAATATTCCCTCTCGTTAAAACGAATATTCCCCAGCCAATCGAATATTTTATAACAACTTGTTTACTTTGCAAAATTTATAAATATTACCCACAACTATAACATTATATCAAATCCACACCATAATATTCAAAAATATATTTTGAGAAATTTAATCTTTATTCATAAAAGTTGGGGTCTTATTGAAAGCAGTATGCACACAAGTCAATCATGTTTGGTGATAAAACATATACTTTGTAACAATCTTATTCATTTATTAATAAAAAGTACTAATTTATTAAAGGCTTTTAATTATCTACATGATGTTGTTTTATAATATGTGATAAACCCATAGTTTTAAGCAATGCTTTTAGAATAATGATGATGATCATTCTAATGAGATCTAAATTCTTAGAAAGCTTAAAACTAAAATATTTCCCAATCGTTGGATTACTAAATTGTGGATTAGTGAATCCAGATAGATTGGTACATACGTTACTTGCTTATTGGATGAGGATGATTGTTCTCATGATCATTTGTGTAGAGACACTAAAGCAAGTATGTAGGTGCTTATTAGAGAATAAGTTCACTGAATGTGGCTCGCTAAGGAATACCTAATAGAGTTTTACTTGACTGTCAATAGGGATTCCTGTAGTGATAGTAGTACAAGTGATCCTTGGACTTGATATCATCATAGTATCTTATGTATGATGAATTATACTTTGACTTATTCCTTAAGACCCTTAGGGTATATCAAAGGGTATGCTTGGGTATAATAAGTCGTATATGGAGATAATGTATGATCAATAAAGAATCTTTCACTTCTAGTAAAAGAAGAGAAATGTCCTGTGTGATTCGATAAATGACAACCCAGTAGTCCTTGGCCAAGGCATAATGAAATTAGAAAGGAGTTTTTAATTTGCATTATTTGGTGTTGTGCATTTAAGAGTCGAAATACATATAATTAAATATAATAAGACTTGACAGTAATTTCATGTCTTATATTTATTTGGGACATTGTATGGTGGAAGGATGGAATTATACGGTAACTATTTACTCAAAGGTTCTTTTATGATTAATGTTGAAATTTATATTATCTGGAAAGTCGTTAATCGCTAGGGAGGTTTATCCCTATTATAGAATAAATATTATTTATTTAAATAAATAAATAGTTTAATTTATTTATTTAAATAAGATTAGAATTGTTCTAATTGATTTATTCACAACCGGTTTAATATAGAGAACCTAAAGGGTCACACCATAACAGGAAGAATAATTATTTAATAAGTTAATGGCATAATTGTAATAATATGTTAAGTGTTTTTAATTTAATCTATGGTGATAGAATAAATTAAATAGCTTAATATTTATTATTTAATATTTTAGAAATATTAAATATATAAATAAGAGAGAGTCTTATTAATATTATTACAATTATTATTATTTTAATTTCTAAAGAGTTGGAAATTAATTTAATATAAGTACTCTTATTTATTCCTAATAAGATAAGGAGGTTAATTAATTAAAATAATTTAATTAATTATTCCTAATAAGATTGTGAGTATAATTAATTAAATGAGTTTAATTAATTAAAATAAAATCCAATTCCTTAGTTGTTAAGGAGGGTTGCCCACATCTACAAATAAGAGGAGTCTTATTATGGGTGAGGTGATTGACATTTTCACAACACACGTGAATACGTAATTCTAATAGTTGGAAAAGTACACATTTTTCTATGAGAGATAGAAAAACTAGGGTTTTGCTAAATACTCATCTTCTTAAATCTTTCTTCTTCCTTGGTGGATCACCTCTAGAGGCCAAACACTTGGGTGGCTAACGTTGATCAAAGGAAGGAACCAAACCCGGTGGATTCAATAAGTTGAACGCGAAAGGATTTAGAGGTGAACTTGTACCTGAGGAAGCTCGAATATTCAAGGGTATAATTCTTGTTCTTTATCTTTTTGGTTAATTAATAATTCTGCATAAAAGATGATCTGGGTATATGGTTTGTAAAATTTTAAAACTCTGATTTTTTCACGTTTTCGCTTATTTTGTGTAATTTGATTGTGTTTATGAATATTACAAACCTAACAGTGGTATCAGAGTCAAACATTTATGTGAATTATTAATTATTTTAATTTGATATGTATATTGATATGTGTTTAAAACAATTTAATTGGGCATAATTTTGTTGTATAAAATTTAATTTTTTAAAAAAATCGTAATCATTTTTTAAAAAAAAACGTTGATCCTGCTCCACGTGATTCACATAAATCACCGTTTCATGAATTTTGTCATATATAGTAGTAATCATACATATATTTTACTGAAGTACTAAACAGATTATATGAATCACGAAATGGTTTTATAATATATATATATATATATATATATATATTAATTTTAATTATTTTATAATTAAAATAAAAGATTTATTTTAATCTTAAAATAAAAGGTTTATTTTAATGTTAAAATTGAATTTCATGCTAACTAATTAGAGTTAGAATTGGATTTCATGATAACTAATTGGAGTTGAAATTGGATTCCATGTTTCGCTAAATAAAGAAGTTTATTTATATATGAAATAAGATTTCATATTATTCAAAATAAATTTGTTTATTTGTGAATAGAAAAGAGAATCCGCATTTATTTAAATGAAGGAGTTTATTTAGATATGAAATAAGATTTTATATTATTCAAAATAAAGGAGTTTATTTGTGAATAGGAAAGAGAATCCATATTTCTTTAAATAAAAGAGTTTATTTAGATATGGAATAAGATTTCATATTATTTAAAATAAAGGAGTTTATTTGTGAATAGGAAAGAGAATTCGTGTTTCCTTTAATAAAGGAGTTTTTTCTTTTTTTTTACTTGGAATTGTATTCCATAATTAATTAAAATAAATGAGTTTATTTTGATTAAAATAAAATAGTTTATTTTATTCAAAATTGGATAAATTAAAATAAAAAAGGTTTATTTTAATTTAAATTTGGATTAAAATAAAGGAGTTTATTTTAATTCAAAATTAGATTTTATGCTAACTAAATTTGCCCATTAAATAATTTCAATATATATATATATATATTGAATGTTTATTATTCATAAGATGAATGTTATTTATTGATGCATATGGTGATGTGTATGATAATAAATGGGATTGATTATGAACTATTGACCAATGTGATTGGATTTTTTTTAGTTGGATGCGTGAATGTATGAGTTTTATTAAATGGGTATGCGTACCTCTTCTTCTCTAATTTTTCTTAATGTAAATTCTATCTCCCTCCTATGTACTTCTCCTTGACTGTTGATCAAGGTTTCTATTTATTTTAAATAGTTTTGTAATACGAATAGTTAGAATTAATTTTGAAGAATTGGAGATCAAGGAGCAAGGAGCGCTTGAAGACCCGTTTGTAATGGGGCCCAAGATTTAAATATAATAGTTATATTTAAATTTAATTCTTGCACCCTAGGTTTGACCTTTTGGATCACTTGGTGGCTCTAGTGAAGCAAACTAGAATAAAGTCCATAATCAATCCGGGTAGAGTTTAGTATTCTATATGTGGATGCTTATACTATACATATTATATATTATGCAAACATGCTTCACATGTTAATTAATATGATGCGTATTATATATATATATATGTGTGTGTGTGTGTGCGCGCGCGCGCGCGCTAAACAAGATGAGACAAATAATAACAAACCCCTCAAAGATTTTATATTAAGTCCTAAGCGTTTAAAGATATTTGGAATATCGAACGTCACCTTCTAGCATGATAAAAAATAATAAAGTATCAATTAATTATTATAAGTTTGTTCTGTTACCACAAGGCTTATCTTAATTTTTTGAGATGTTAATTTATCACATTTGATGCTTATAAAGAAAATTGAACAATGTTGTTTTGTTGTGTCACCACAAGGATAATATTTTTTTCTTTTTTGAATATATGGAGTGCTATGTTAGACTTAACTTAGATAATTTTGATTCGGATGTGCCACCACTTGATCAAAATAATCTAAGAGATAAAATAAAAGGAGTTACATGATGATGTAATTGACAAGAGTTGTCTACCTATTTATTTATATATAGTTTGTTGTGTCATCACAAAGCTATATACATTTTAAATGGGATCTTTATTCTCACTAGAAAATCTTTAATTAGATTTTTCCGAACTATATAAGTGAGGGTAATATAGTTTGATGAAAATAGTGGGAGATACCAATTTAAAACAAGACCTAAATTATTTTGGTAATTAATAAAAGAATGTATGCTAAAATGTTGTTAAGAACAAATTCATTTATAGAATTTTACAATGACTAAATTACTATCATTGCGAAACATATTAGATATTAATTAACCAGACCGAATTACTTAGATTGGTTAAGGAAATTGAGAATAGTTCTCACGGTTGAAAAGTTATCTTCTATCCTTAATACGTCTATCCCTGCAATAGTTGCAGACAATGCCTCTAAGGAAGACATTGCTGCTTTTAGAAAGTGGCAAGATGATGCAAAATTGGCTCAATGCATCATGCTCGCATCCATGAGTACCGAGCTTTAGCGTCAACATGAAACTATGGATGCTCCTACTATATTCCTTCATATCAAGAAGTTGATGGTAAGGAAAGTAGGACTGATAGATATCAGATATCTAAGGAGCTCTTCCAATCTAGAATGACCGATGACACTACAGTACAGACAAAAGTGCATTATCAATTTGATTGAATAATTAGGGCAACGGGTTTTGTCATGGATGGGGAGTTGTGCCAAGATTTGATCTTGCACTCACTCCCGAACTCTTTTCACAATTGTTGTGAATTTTTTATATGAACAAGCTAGATATCAGCTTCACTAATTTGCTTAACATGTTGAAAAATGTTGAGAGTCTCTTTCCAACCAAGAAAGACCAAGTCTTACTAGTAGGGGTCAAAGGATCTTCTGAAAAGAAGAACAATTCTAAGAAGGTAAATAGAAAGGGAAAAAATAATGGATAATAAGAACAAAACTGATACGGATAGCAAAGGAGTTTGCTTCCACTGCAATAAGCGTGGACACTGGAAAAGAAACTACGAGAAGTATCTTGTAGAGGCTATCCAAAAGAAGCTTAGTGAAATTTCGATTACAAATATAGTTTTGTTCATGATTTAAAATAAATCTTTCTATAAGTTAAGGATTTACTTGGGTATTGGATACCGGTTTTGATTCTCATAAATATAGATTTATGAAGGAACCAAACAGAAGTAGAAAGCTAAACAAGGGATAAATAATCATATGTGTGGAAAATGAAGCAAAGGTTGCTGCATTAGACATAGGAACTTATTGTTTAGTATTGCCTACGGGTAAATCTATTAAATCAATAAGTTGTTATTATATTTTAGTCCTTGTTAGAAACATTATTTCCATTTTGTTGTTGGACACTGAAATCTTTGGTATTATATTTAAGAACAATTGTTGTCCTATTTATAATAACAATGTTTTTATAGAACTGGAATATTACTTAATGGATTTTGTGTACTTGACTTACATAAAAATTATTTTTACAATTGAATAAACTAGTATATGAAGGAGATGATCATTCAAAGAGTTGAATATTTGTATTTGATTAAATACAAGTCTGAATTATTTGAAAGGTTCAAAGAATTCAGAAGTGAAACAAATTAGCAAAGTATTAGGATTCTTTGATCGGATCAAGGAAGGAATACTTATGCAATGAGTTTCTAGATCATCTCAAATGGTTTTCTCACAATAGACTCCTCCTGATACGCAATTGATGCATCTGAAAGGAAAAATCGTGCCTTGGTGGACATGGTACAGTCCATAATGATTTTACCGACATTCCAGTATCCCTCTAGGGTCATGCGCTAGAATTGGCTACATATCTACGAAAAAGGTAACCTCAAAATTCGACCCCAAGACTCTATAAGAGTTATTGACAGGGAGGATTCCAAATCTTAAGTATGTTAAGATAAGGGGTTGCCCAACCTATGTGAAAAAGGTTTCAAAGGATAAGCTTGGGACAAAATTTGATAAGTACAGATTTGTGGGACATCCTAAAGTAAGTTTAGGGTATATGTTCTATAATCCTACTTAGCAAAAGATGTTTGTTGCGAAAGACGCTACCTTCTAAGATAAATGTGTTTATCATTGAAGAGGCTAGGGGAGGATAATAGAATCTTGAAGAGTTCAAGAACCACAAAACACTATAAGTCAAATAAGAGGAACTTGCAGATAGACCTATTGTACCACAACCAAATCATAAATCTGGAATAGTACCGAAGATACCTAGGAGGTATGGATTCATCATAGATGATGATGACGAGGTACACATCATAAAAGATGATAAACTAGTTATATACGATGAGTTAAGAGTTGTAGACACTCAGAGAAATGGATTGAAGCAAGCTTCTCAAAAATGAAACATTCGTTTTGATGAAATAATCAAAAGAGATTGATTTTATCAAAAAATAAGAATGAATCTAGTGTGTACAAAAGGGTCAGTGGGAGCACCGTGACATTTCTAATATTATATGTTGATATACTATAGATAAGGAATGACATATTAATGCTACAATCAGTAAAGATAAAGTTGTCTAAACATTCCTCCATGAATGATTTGGGAAGAGTATCTTAATTGGGGATACAAATCTATATAGATAGATTTAAGAGGATGCTCGACTTAACCCAAGGAACGTATATTCATTTGATGCTAAAGTCGTTTAGCATGGCAAACTCCAAGAGATGTCTCATGTTGATGAGCCATGGAGTGCATCTCTCTTAATAGTCCTCATAGACTGCTGAAAAGAGAGATCGCATAAGTGACAATCATTTATACAATGAAATATACGAGACCTAATGATAATCGGTCATATTCTGGAGAAGATCACTGTAAGATAGTGAAAAACATCTTAAAGTACTTAATTGGCATTAAGGATGTGATCTTATTTATGGTGGGTTTAAATTAAAATTAGAGGGCTTAACAAACTCAAGTTTTTTCAGACAGGCCAAGATGACAGAAAATCTACTTTAAGATAAAGGGTTACCTTGAACAGTGGTGCAATGAATTGGAAAGGTTTCAAACAGTAAAGAGTTGCTAGTTTGGTGATAAATGTAAAATCCCAAATTTTACGAATAAAGATTTAATTTTCTCGAAATATTTTTTTGAATATTATGGTGTGAATTTAAGATAATATTATAGTTGTAGGTAGTATTTATAAATTTTGTAAAGTATGCAAGTTGTTATATAATATTCGATTGATCGGAGAATATTCGTACGACGGCACAATCATTTGTGGATCCCACAACAGAATTATTGTCGGATTGAGAAAATGACAAAAATATTTTTATGAAAATAACGGCGAAAGTTTACCGTTATTACTGTTGAACTACTCGGTAGTAAAAGTATAGTAATACGCGTGGTTGCATAGTAGCATACGGTATTGATTATTGATGCTTACGTGAGAAGTCACTCAGTTTTGTTCAATTATTGCTTCAATAATTGCTGCATAGTATCTCATGTTAATTGATTCAATTATTGTCGAAATTTTATATATTATTAAATCAATAATTGAGACGACAAAGTTGTTAATATTATTATTTGCAATATTAACGATGTCTAGAAGTTTTGCCAAGGAGATGTTTTGTCACCTAATTGCGCACCAGTAGGGAGAAATCCTTATTGGAAAGCCCCCTCTTTCTTGGGAACGACCTGGTTGATTAATAGTGTGAATTATAATAATGATGATGAAGTTTGTTTTATTAGTATTATTAATGTAATAAAATAGAAAAACTTTTTATATAAAACAGAATACTTTTATAAAGTTATTCATTTTATTAGGCTAATAGTAAAAACTTTTTATATAAAACAGAATACTTTTATAAAGTTATTCGTTTTATTAGACTCTAAATAGAATATATTATATTTTATTTAAAAGGTTTTATTTTTTTATTAAACCAATCTGGACCGTCCGTCTAAAAGTAAATCAATCTGGATCGTTCATGGATTGGTTACTATTTAGTCCATTCTTCTATAAATAGAAGCTCATTCCTTCATTATTTCTTACGAATTCAATTTGAAACTCTAGAGAGAAAACGTAGAGAATTCTTCTACTATAATCTTAAGCGTATTTCTTTAGCGTTTAAGAAAGCTTTGAGCGTAGTGCAAGTTTCTTCAAGTATATCCCCGCCCTACCGTCGGAGTACTCATCTTTATAGGGTAAGGGGTATTATTTCTTTTGTATTCATGAAGAGAAATTACATTATTCCATTCTTTATTATTCATTGAATAACTCAGATACGCTGCTACCCTATACTTGGTGAAATTCTTCATTATTCCATTATTTATTTTGTTGGAATAACTTTTGTATATCTGCTACCCTATACTTGGTGAAATTCTTACATTATTCCATTCTTTATTATTACATTTGGAATATCCCGTCTGCATGCATTTCTGTTTGGACCTAGTTCCGTCTTTATTATTCTCTTGGAATATCTTGTTTATGCGTTTCTGCTTGGGACCGGTTCCGCTCTTTATTATTCTCGCTGGAATATCCTATCTCATGTATTTTACTGTGGGACTGGTTCCATCATTATTATTCTGTTGGAATATCTTGTCTGTGCGTTTTACGCCGGACCTGGTTCCGTTATTTATTATTCTGTTGGAATAACATGCCTGTGCGGTCTATCGCAGGCTTGGTGATTTCTTTTGTTATTCCATTCTTTATTATATTCAGTTGGTTAAAGTTTTAACTTCTATACTCCATGAAATTAGTGGAATATCCTTGATATTTGTGTTTCATCCAGTATCTTTTCATGGAAATATTCTTCTGAGCATTCTTGAATTTTTCTCTACAAAGAAGTATCATGTTGACAATTTGGACATTATTAGTTCCTGAATAAATTAATTCTTGAACTTGTTTTATTGAATTCTTATATCATTGTCATCATCCTCATGTTTATATTTTTTTTTTTAAAGTCATTTGTGGCCTGTAGTGCATAGATGGACTTGGTATGATTATGACAAGGGATTATTCTTGTAATCATGACCGTAATGTTACAAATGATGTGGTAAAAGTCCTCATTGGCCCGTAGTGCATTGATGGACGATTGTTGGCATGATCATGACCATTGATGAATACACAAAATATCCTTGGCCCGTAGTGCATGGATAATTTGTGGTCGTGATACTAATGAATATCCTTGGTCAGTGCGAGAGATGATGTGGATTATTTATTAAAATTTGAGTCCCAAATGATAAAAGTGATGAAAAACCTTTTAAATCATAAAAGATAGTAGATTTTATTCTCTACTTGACTCTTTTAATGGATTGCTTGTTCCGCTGCAGTTAAACTTGATGTCTATTATATTTTATCAGTTTAACATTATTGAAGACTAATGATAATTTACTCTGCATTATCTTAGTCATAATATTTCTTACTGGGCTAGTTGAGCTCACCCTTTCTTTCACTGTTCTCTTTAGGAAATGAGAACGTAGCTGAGACTAGTCGGGGAACGGAGTGATGGTCCGAGATGGTGTCTTAGTAGTCATCACTATTCTATAAAATAGTGTAATAATAAATGTAATGAGGACTTATTCTGAGAGTGGATATTGTCTAGAAGACAATATTTGTATTAAAACTCACAGCTCTTGTTGTATATTTTAGATTGTATTTGTATTCTGTACCATGTATTTGGCGACTCAGAATAGGTGATGTATACCTATTTTGGGGGCGTCACAATAAAGATAAATTATATAGCTATAAATGAAGCTGCAAGTTGATTATTTGGATGAAAAGTTCATTACAGAACTAGAAATAGTTCCTAAGTCTCATCTTAGATCTAAACATGTGTTGTGGCACTTTCATTTGATTATAAGAATCATTGAAAGATGGGAAATCACTATAGAGATAGTGGACTCTCAAGAATAACATTACATATCCATTAACTAAAACTAATCCATTAACTAAAACTTATCCATTAACTAAAACTTATTCAACAGTAGGATAATCGTCACTTAGAGAATAAGGGTATGAGATACCATGGCAATTGACTTTAGTGCAACTGGGAGATTGACAGTAGTATGTACACAAGCCAATCATGTTTGATGATAAAGCATATACTTTGTAACAATCTTATTCATTTATTAATAAAAGTATTAATTTATTAAAGGCTTTTAATTATCTATATGATGCTGCTTTATAATATGTGATAAACCCATAATTTTAAGCAATTCTTTTAGAATAATGATGATGATCATTCTAATGAGATCTAAATTCTTAGAAAGCTTAAAAATAAAATAGTTTCCAATCGTTGGATTACTAAATTAGGCATTAGTGAATCCGGATAGATTGGTACATACATTGCTTGCTCATTGGATGAGGATGATTGATCTCATGATCATTTTTGTGGAGACACTAAAGCAAGTATGTAGGTGATTATTAGAGAATAAGTTCACTGAACGTGGTTCACTAAGGAATACCTAATGGAGTTTTTGTAGTAACCCGATATTTTCTAAATAAAATAAACAAAAAATTTTGCGTATAAATTTTTTTTTATTTAATGACGAGACTAAGTGTCAAGTAAAGTGAACGATAAATGCGAATACATTTATTACTTGAAATTAGAAATAATTTTGGAATTATTAATTACCACAAATTATATGGTAATAAATTTACGTAAGTTTAAATGTTTTTATTAATTATTTTCCATGAAAACATGATTGGAAATAATATATGATGTGATAATTAGATTTATATAATAAATATTTTATTATATGAATTGTTCAGAATATTTAAGTTAATTATTTTAACTTGATTATTGATGATGTGTACGAAGAATAAGTCAGACATGAGATCCAAACCCTGAATTGGGATTGTGATCAAGAGATGAGAATAATAATATTATATTATTTTACAGTACCATAATTATGTACTGGGTATGTGTGATGAGATAATATTGAGCAATGACGGTCAATTAGGTCATAGCATATTACCGTCTTTGTGAAACCCTAATTATTAAACTCGCTTATGGGATATTTACGAGTAGTATTTGTGTATATGAAGTTATTGTGAATAAGAATATCGGTAATTAGAAGAAACCCTAATTCTCATTGTGCGTCGATAATTAGGACAAACCCTAATTATTATAACCCTAACCTATTGAAATTAGAAACCGTAACGATCGTGTTAGTAACATACGTATAATTAAAGAACCACTAATGGTCAATTAGAAACCCTAATTGATGACGTTGAGAAACCCTAATTTTAATTACACGGGTTTAATTTCGATGTTATTATATAAGCTGCTTTAATTTACCAAAGGATAGAAGTTAATTGGTAAATTATAAGAATTAAATCTAGTGATTAAATATTACATTTAATTGCCTTGTACTAGATTGCCCATACACTCTTAAACAAAGCCCAACCATCACCCATAACAAATCGAAGCAAGAATCAAGAATTTTTTTGCAAAAGGGTATAAGAACACTAAACCTAGAAATCCTTTGATTCGATGTTATTTGATGCAATTGATTGTTTAAAGTTGTGTAATAGAATGTTAATTGATGATATGGGTTGATAAATCAAAGACCCATAACATCAAAGTGCACGAATTTGAAGATTTAAGCAAGTTGGAAAAACTGAATTCTGTTATTTTTCACCAAATGTCAGAGGCCATAACTCTTTGCTCGATCATGAGTTTTGTTCTTCAAAAGTTGTTATGTGTAGCCTGATATGTGGTCTTTAATCTGCAAAAAGAATCAAGTCTATATCATGTATAGATTAGAAGTTATAGATGGTCAAACATGTTTGACCGAGCATGATAAACTATTTTTGGGCAGTCTGTAATGGGGGCATTCTTGTCCACTTTTTGTGCTTTAAAAGGTCTGAGCTTTTGATATGTTGTAGTGCACTGAGTTAGGAAGCCATAGGCTTTGGAATGACCTCATTCCGACCTCGGATGAGGGAATTACGGTGATTGGAAGGAAATGTGTCAAATTTCTCAAAAGCGAAAGTCAACAATGGATGTGCTATTCGGGACACTGTTTCGATCAGTTAATATTTCCAAAACCTTCTGGGCTTTTGGTATGTTATAGTACACCGAATAAGCTTTCCATAGACTCCGAAACGGACTAAATCCGATATCGGAGGAGAGAGTTATGACATTTCAAAGTAGTAGTGTCAAAACTTCCCAACAAGTGCGGTGCAGTCCATTTGAACGGAATTTATAGGCTGATGTGTTCGAATTTGGAAATGGTCAAAGAATAAAAGTTGTAGCCCAGAAGTTAGCTTGGCGTGGGCTCAAGAATCGCTCAAAAATGTTTTAAAATGAAAGAGTTATGACTGTTTTAGCGAAAGAGGATAAAGCTGAAACGAGATTGAAAACTGTTATGAACGTCCACTTTTGACGCACTGTTTGGGCTACCTAATGAACCCGAATTGGGTAATTCGTATTTTTTAAAAATAGTTTTACATACCATGTATAACATATCCAAAAATCAGATTAATCGGAGTTATGAGCAATGCGTTAGAAAATCGCAAAAGTGAGCTATTGAAAATTAGTATAAACCAAGTCCCACATCGACTAAATTGAGAACTTCACCATTTTCTAAACCTATAAATAGAAGGGCTTGGCCTTTGTTTCATTCACCAACAATAAGGCCTCCAATTTTTGAGAAAGGCTTTTGTTGTGGGAGAACTTTTATAAAGATCTCCTTAGTTAAATTTTGGCGTGGAAGTGCGATTCAAATTCTGTGAAATTAGATATTTAGGGTATGTTTCTTATTTAATTTTGTAATGTTATTATTTTTAATTGTTAGTTAAAGTTTGAATTTTTGAAGTTTAGTTAGTGTTGTTAATAAACTAGTTAGTTTACTATGTTTATTTTGGCTTGGAATTGATTATGTAAATGAGTTATTTGTGATGACTTTTAATATTTTGTGATGAATTTCATTAATTAATAATTATTAATGATATTAAAGTTATTTAATAATTATATTAAATAATTTAGTTTAAAAATGATTTTAATATTATAAAAATCATTTTAAATGAAAATAAGGTATTTAAAAATATTTTAAGTTATAAAATATAACTTTTAATATTTAAATGATAATTTCATTAATAATTAAATATTAATGATATTAAGATAATATTAATGATATTTAGTTTATTTAATGATTAATATTAAATAAATAGTTTAAAAATGGTTTTACTTATTTAAAACCATTTAAAGAGGATATTAAGGATTTAAAAATATTTTAAGTTATAATTAATGACTTTTAATATTTGGATAAATAGTACATTAATATTTAAATATTAATGGTAATTATTTGGGTAATATAAATGTTTTAAAAATAGTTTGAGTTATTATAAATAACTTTTATATTTTAGCGATGGTTTCATTAATAGTTTAGTATTAATTAAACTATTAATGATAATGGAATTGTTTAATGTTTAAATCATTTAATTATGATTCCGATATTTGAAAGTTATAAATTTCTACCAAACTAGCGGACTTGAGAACCAGATTATGAAGTTACGAATTTGAAGAAGAACACCTATAGTAATGATTATATCACTATAGGCCCTTTAGGGACAGATTTGAATTATTTTAAATTTTTTAATTTCGAAATTGCGAAAATGATTAAAAATAAGATGTCCGATATTTACGAGATGTTGAGGTATAGAATAAGAGTCTTAGACTCAGATTATTTACTCCGATAAAGTCGTCGGACAATGCAAACAAATGTCGAATCTTATAAAAGAAAGAAAAGACTATCGTAAGAGCATGGATGAGATATTTGAAAAATGTATAAAAATATTTCAAGTATAGAATATGAACTAAAAGTATGATCACCGTGATTATGTGATTAGACTATGTCTTTGTTGTAATAATACGATTATGTGTTAAGATATATTGTTCTAATCGAACGAATGATCCGATTATTGATAGGTTGTGATAAAGAGATAAAACCTAAGTTGAGATTTGTAATCGTGAATCGAAAAAGTATCCTACCTTTGTATTTTCTTTGTATGAATGGACATGAGTAAGAAGTTTCGAAATTATTCTATCCTGTCATGCATTATGTACTCTTTGATTATCGACATGTTAGCTTTCGGATATATATTCTGCTTCATTGATTTCTATAAATGGTTATACAAGTGTCCCCACTTGGATAATCATGGCATTTGTTCACATGTTGATACACCTTTGTCAATTACCCGTATATATATGTTGAATTACATATTATTGTTGAGCAAGATTAAAACCTTCGAGTTTGGAAATAGGCATGTATGAACATCCCTATATGGGAAGATTTTTTGCATGCAGCGGATAGAGTGAGCGATGAATTTCGTTCAAGTTATGTAGTATTGATCAATACAGGTACAACTGAAATGCCGATCACCCTCCGTGCAAGTAAGTTATAGACGGTTTGAGGATAGAATTCCGCTAAACCTTTTCAAAATGAAAAGAATGTTCATAGTATGTTTCTTAAACCCTATTCAAGGGTAGAGCGAGCCAAATTTAAAGAATTTGAAAGAGAGTTGTTATGTGAATTTTTTATCAAGATGATTACTTCACAACTTTCAATTCGTTGTAGAAGTGTTATGTAAAGAGAATACTTATACTCTTTCAAATTTATATGTAATTGCTATTATTTGTTGGGCACTTAAATGCTCATCCTTGCTTAAATTAAATGTTTTCGATTATGTATGAGCAACTTTGAAGGCTCGAAAATGACGAAGCAAAGGAAAAGGAAAGTTTGATCGAATAAGTGTGTATTATGAGTTAATGGTTATAGTTGTATTGGTATCTATTCAAGTATTGTAAGGAATGTATTTGAAGGTCACGTACCTGGGGAAGCAAACTTTGATGTATGTAAATTAAGTTCGAATGTATTATTATATTAGTATTGTTCAGCTTAAAGAAATGGTATCGTGGAGAACCGAAGTTCGGGTTTTCAAGTACACGGATTTGGGGTCGCCACGTGTTGGTATCAAAGTCATTGGTTATGATGCTTAGGTAGGAATACCCGAGACTAATAACCGCAATGATTAGGATAAGTATTAACTCATACAGAAGAGTTAGTTGGTCGATAAGATTCAAAGATGAATCTCGGCGAGTAAAAGACACGAGTTCCCTAACTCGATTATAAAGTTAAACGATCTTGGAGAATAGATTGAGTCTAAAAAGATCGAAAAATACAGATTATGAGAGAGCGTAAATAAAACGATCAAGATGTAGAACTAAATCGTAATATATACGATGAGATCACCCGTGATCCTGATAAAGGCTATAATGACCCGGAAGGAATCAATCGATGATTGGAAAGTTTACGACAAGATTGCTATGTATGAATTGTACTATCAATTGAGTGCAGATCCGTAAGAAATTATAAATACGAATTAAATTCGTATGGAGAATGGGGTTAGTGTTAGATGGGGATTCAATTGAGGACTCATGTCGGCGAATGAGTTGTGTGATTCTTCGTATGGGAGCGAATTGTACTTGGTGTAAAAACCACTTAGTTTCGCAAATCGATAATCATTGAAATATCTCGTGTCGCGCTATTTGTTATATGCACATTAAGAGGATGACTCCATTCTCGGTGTATATACTGTAGATAGGCCATAGATAGAGAATATAAGATTAAGTTCGAGTTCTTAAAACTCATACCTATGAGACATTCTTGACTCATAATTATATGAAATGCTTATGAACCCCTCAGCGAATGGACGCCAAAGGTCTGACTAGGATAAGTTCTTAAACTCATATGATTGTGGCAATTTATGAACTCATAAGTGTGGTTTGATGAATCTGGGTATAGTTTTGTGTGAATGGAGTGTTATGGATTACGAGAACATATAGATTGTTAAGTAAATGATTTTTAGTGAAGGTGTTAGGTTTTCCTAAACTCCTAGCTATGCTAAACTTCAAAATTTTTGACATCAAGCTAAATACGCACTATGTGCTTTTGAAAACAAAAATGTAGACTTGTAATCATTTTTGAAACGGTTTAAAAATACTACATCTATGCTACTTATTTCGGCCAGACGCAAAAATGATTTGAAATATCAAAATTATTTTTAATTATCACTCATGTACCATGCAACCAGTGCGAGATGATAAAAAAAATGATGGAGTCATCAATGCAGTATTACTTAGTGTTGGATGTGATCTCAGGATCGTCAACCCACTATGGTATGATGTAGTATGATAAAATCACCAAATGACGGAATCCTCAACGGACTGTAAATATAGTGCGGCATCATGACGTCATTCTCGAAAAATGATTTCAAAATTTTAATTTGCCAACGGGGTTTGGCTATACTTAAATAATTCGATTGAATTGAATTATTGATATGAGTCTATGTTATGTGAATCAGCTAGACTAATGTTTATGAAAACTCTAAGTGTTCATTGAAAGAAATTTCCCGAACCAAATTGTTTTGGTGCGGAATCCTATGATAAGACTGAGGTGAACGATGTTATTTGGATAAAATAATCCAATCTAATAGCGTAAATATTCGCTAGGTATGATTAATACGTTATGCATGACGTAGGGGTACAATAGGCTAATCACCTAAAGTACTATTAATGGTAGTTTACCTTCTTTGTGATTGTAAACATACCAGGTAATGTTTTGTTTTGCGGTATGAATACCGTTAAAACTATGTGTTCATGGTCTATATGACCCCTCAGCATAATTTGACAACTTTTACTCTTGTGAGAGGTGTATTGGGTAGCATGTGATGATATGTGTGAATGTTGTAAGCATAGATAGAGTTAATGCCGAGGAGTTATGAGGGAGGTTGGGCGGAGGAGATATTCGAGATAAGACAAATTGAAGGTTGAAATAGAAGCCAAAGACACCAGATATATACCTTGGACCAGGCTTTAGTCATCACCTTCATGCGATTCGATGTAGAGTGGATGGAGTCGCCTTTAAATGAGAGATAGGCGTTGATGAGAATTGAATAAATTTATCGTCAATCAAAATAAGAGACAACGATATAGAACTCTTGATTCTTTGTGTATATATACTATATGTTAATCGAGTAACTTGTGTTTGTAGATGTCTGAGAAAGATATGTGGAATAAGAAGGATCATATTCACACCCCGAGCTAATATCAAGGCCAACAGATGAAATAAAAGCTCACTAGGAACCCAAATCGGACGAGGTGGCTATCGTGGAAAAAGCGTAGCATCGAGATCCGAAATGTTGGATTTGACAGAGATAGTGATTCAGACACTAAAGTTGAAGCCGCTCAAGCATCAACGGAGGTGCGAGGATTTGGAGAACAAGGTTTCTTCATTGGAAAGGTTGTGGGAGATAGAAAAGTTGATGCATCAAAGTTAATGGAAACAATGGAAGAGCGGGATAAGCTCAAAATCCAAATTGACCGGATGGAGCCTCAAGCGACACATCCGTGAAGGACACACCTCTCCTCGTTGCCCATTTATAAGAAAGGTGGATGTTTTAATTGTGGGATGGAAGGACATCGAGCGAATGAATGTCCGAAAAAGGCTTGGTAAATAAGTAGTATGGGTTATGTATGTAATATGTGTGATAAGTAATGAACTATTTTTAACTTTTATGTTGGTTAAGATTTTAAATCCAGACTTTCGTAGTCACAAAAAGGATAGTTTATAAATTAAAGCGAGGATGTCTTTGTGTAAATATTCGATAAATGAATATGAATCTAAGATTGAGAAATGAAACGAGTTTAATACATTAATCTTATGTAATAAGGTTTAAAATGTAAGGGTATAATTTATAGTTTTATTTAACCAGATAATGCCACCAAGACGTCAAACTCGAAACCAAAGGGTAGAAGAATCTACTAATGCTGGAGAACGACAGCCAGAACTGATGCAAAATTTTGCAAACATGGTAGCTCAGTATGCATCGTGAATACCAATTTGCGAGGAAACAAGCTTTGACAATCGCTTGGCAAATTTCAAAGACTTTAAAGCCGTAGGACCACCAGAATTCAGAGGATCAGCTGACCCTATAGAAGCCCAGACATGGGTTAACGAGATAGAAAAGGCGTTCGTAATTGCTAGAGTAGATGAGGGGCAAAAGACTGCTTTTGCCACTTATATGTTGAAAGGGGAGGCTAACTTTTGGTGGGAGGCAAATAAAACTCGGGCAGGAGAAGAAGAAATTACTTGGGATATGTTTAAGAATTTATTTTTCGAAAACTATCTCTCTGTTAGTATGCAGTCTAGAATGGAGTTGAAATTCCTGGAGTTAAAACAGGAGAACATGACTGTTGCGGAGTATCCTAAAAATTTAATGAGTTAGCTAGGTTTGCTCCACATCAAGTGGATCTGAGAGGCTAGGAAGGCAAGGAGGTTTGAGTTGGGCTTAAAACCACGCTCTACAATAAGGTGTCGATCTTGCAAATCAATACTTTTGCAGCACTCATGGAGAAGGCTATCATAGCTGAACAGGGAAGTGAGGCCATGAGCCTCTACCATAAGGAGAAGAAGAACAAAAGCAAGTTAGGAGGAGTAGTAAAGATAGAAAGTAGTAGTGGGAAAAGGGGTGAGAAAAGAATGAGGAATTTTTCTGAGAAAATGCAAGTAAAGCAGGAAGGTATAAAGAAGCAGGTAGTGCAGTGCAAGAACTGCGGGAAGAATCACTCTGGCGAGTGTCTGAAGGGCAAGTTTGTATGCTACAAGTGCGGGCAAGAGGGTCATATCTCTCCCAAATGCCCCAACTCAAGGATGATCAGTGGATGTTTTATATGTGGATCGACTGAGCATAAGGTAAGGAATTGTCCACAGAAGAGAATGGAGGCAGGGAACGTAACCACGCGGAGAAGCGGTGGGGCGTTAGCAATTCGAGACCAAACTCAACCAAGAACTCCAACGAAAGCAACTCAGGGGTTTGCAACATAACGCAGTCCAGATATACGGTGGCGGTGGAAAGCAGAACTCCAGTCTTATTTGAATAACTTATATATCTTATATTTACGCTAATCGATGAGACAAGTGTTATGATGAATAATTAAAGATCGATTCGATCAAGTATGATCGAGATCTACATACAATGATTATATGCTATGTACCCTCCTCGCATATGAGTTTTTAAAGCGGTGATTCCGGGGCTAATCCTTATAAGGGAGGTGAATGTAGTAACTTGATATTTTCTAAATAAAATAAACAAAAAATTTTATGAGTATAAATTTTTTTTTTATTTAATGACGAGACTAAGTGTCAAGTAAAGTGAACGATAAATGCTAATACATTTATTACTTGAAATTAGAAATAATTTTGGAATTATTAATTACCACAAATTATATGGTAATAAATTTACGTAGTAGAAATGTTTTTATTAATTATTTTCCATGAAAACATGATTGGAAATAATATATGATGTGATAATTAGATTTATATAATAAATATTTTATTATATGAATTGTTCGAGAATATTTAAGTTAATTATTTTAACTTGATTATTGATGATGTGTCTGAAGAATAAGTCGGACATGAGATCCAAACCTGAATTGGGATTGTGATCAAGAGATGAGAATAATAATATTATATTATTTTACAATTACCATAATTATGTCTTTGGGTATGTGCGATGAGATAATATTGAGCAATGACGGTCAATTAGGTCATAGCATATTACCGTCTTTGTGAAACCCTAATTATTAAACTTCGCTTATGGGATATTTACGAGTAGTATTTGTATATATGAAGTTATTGTGAATAAGAATATCGGTAATTAGAAGAAACCCTAATTATCGTTGTTATGCGTCGATAATTAGGACAAACCCTAATTATTATAACCCTAACCGGTTGAAATTAGAAACCGTAACGCATCGTGTTAGTAACATACACAGATAATTAAAGAACCACTAATGGTCAATTAGAAACCCTAATTGATGACGTTGAGAAACCCTAATTTTAATTACAGGGTTTAATTTCGATGTTATTATATAAGCTGCTTTAATTTACCAAAGGATAGAAGTTAATTGGTAAATTATAAGAATTAAATCTAGTGATTAAATATTACATTTAATTGCCTTGTACTAGATTACCCATACACTCTTAAACAAAGCCCAACCATCACCCATAACAAATCGAAAGCAAGAATCAAGAATTTTTTGGCAAAAGGGTATAAGAACACTAAACCTAGAAATCCTTTGATTCGATGTTATTTGATGCAATTGATTGTTTAAAGTTGTGTAATAGAATGTTAATTGATGATATGGGTTGATAAATCAAAGACCCATAACATCAAAGTGCACGAAATTTGAAGATTTAAGCAAGTTGGAAAAAATAAGATTTCATTTATTTTTCACCAAATGTCGAGGCCATAACTCTTTGCTCGATCATGAGTTTTGTTCTTCAAAAGTTGTTATGTGTAGCCCGATATGTGGTCTTTAATCTGCAAAAAGAATCAAGTCTATATCATGTATAGATTAGAAGTTATAGATGGTCAAACATGTTTGATAGAGAGCATGATAAACTATTTTTGGGCAGTCTGTAATGGGGGCATTCTTGTCCACTTTTTGTGCTTTAAAAGGTCTGAGCTTTTGATATGTTGTAGTGCACTGAGTTAGGAAGCCATAGGCTTTGGAATGACCTCATTCCGACCTCGGATGAGGGAATTACGGTGATTGGAAGGAAATGTGTCAAATTTCTCAAAACTGAAAGTCAACAGCGGGATGTGCTATTCGGGACACTGTTTCGATCAGTTAATATTTCCAAAACCTTCTGGGCTTTTGGTATGTTATAGTACACCGAATAAGCTTTCCATAGACTCCGAAACGGACTAAATCCGATATCGGAGGAGAGAGTTATGACATTTCAAAGTAGTAGTGTCAAAACTTCCCAACAAGTGCGGTGCAGTCCATTTGAACGGAATTTCTAGGCTGATGTGTTCGGAATTTGGAAATGGTCAAAGAATAAAAGTTGTAGCCCCAGAAGTTAGCTTCGCGTGGGCTCAAGAATCGCTCAAAAATGTTTTAAAATGAAAGAGTTATGACTGTTTTAGCGAAAGAGGGTAAAGCTGAAACGAGATTGAAAACTGTTATGAACGTCCACTTTTGACGCACTGTTTGGGCTACCTAATGAACCCGAATTGGGTAATTCATATTTTTTAAAAATAGTTTTACATACCATGTATAACATATCCAAAAATCAGATTAATCGGAGTTATGAGCAATGCGTTAGAAAATCGCAAAGTGAGCTATTGAAAAATTAGTATAAACCAAGTCCCACATCGACTAAATTGAGAACTTCACCATTTTCTAAACCTATAAATAGAAGGGCTTGGCCTTTGTTTCATTCACCAACAATAAGGCCTCCAATTTTTGAGAAAGGCTTTGTTGTGGGAGAACTTTTTATAAAGATCTCCTTAGTTAAATTTTGGCGTGGAAGTGCGTATTCAATTGTGTGAAATTAAATTTTAGGGTATGTTTCTTATTTAATTTTTGTAATGTTATTATTTTTAATTGTTAGTTAAAGTTTGAATTTTTGAAGTTTAGTTAGTGTTGTTAATAAACTAGTTAGTTTACTATGTTTATTTTGGCTTGGAATTGATTATGTAAATGAGTTATTTGTGATGACTTTTAATATTTTGTGATGAATTTCATTAATTAATAATTATTAATGATATTAAAGTTATTTAATAATTATATTAAATAATTTAGTTTAAAAATGATTTTAATATTATAAAAATCATTTTAAATGAAAATAAGGTATTTAAAAATATTTTAAGTTATAAAATATAACTTTTAATATTTAAATGATAATTTCATTAATAATTAAATATTAATGATATTAAGATAATATTAATGATATTTAGTTTATTTAATGATTAATATTAAATAAATAGTTTAAAAATGGTTTTACTTATTTAAAACCATTTAAAGAGGATATTAAGGATTTAAAAATATTTTAAGTTATAATTAATGACTTTTAATATTTGGATAAATAGTACATTAATATTTAAATATTAATGGTAATTATTTAGGGTAATATAAATGTTTTAAAAATAGTTTGAGTTATTATAAATAACTTTTATATTTTAGCAATGGTTTCATTAATAGTTTAGTATTAATTAAACTATTAATGATAATGGAATTGTTTAATGTTTAAATCATTTAATTATGATTAGATATTTGAAAGTTATAAATTACCAAACTAGCGAGACTTGAGAACCGATTATGAAGTTACGAATTTGAAGAAGAACACCTATAGTAACAGATTATATCACTATAGGCCCTTTAGGAATGATTTGAATTATTTTAAATTTTTAATTTCGGAAATTGCGAAAATGATTAAAAATAAGATGTCGATATTTACGTATGTTGAGGTATAGAATAAGAGTCTTAGACTCGGTTATTTGCAAATAAAGTCATTTGTGACAATCGGCCAAATGTCGAGATCTTTAAAAAGAAAGAAAAGACTACTTTGTAAGAGCATGGATGAGATATTTGAAAAATGTATAAAAATATTTCAAGTATAGAATATGAACTAAAAGTATGATCACTTTGTGATTATGTGATTAGACTATGTCTTTGTTCGTAATAGAGCGATTACTATGTGTTAAGATATATTGTTCTAATCGAACGAATGATCCGATTATTGATAGGTTGTGATAAAGAGATAAAACCTAAGTTGAGATTTGTAATCGGTGAATCGAAAAGTATCCTACCTTTGTATTTTCTTTATGCAATGGACATGAGTAAGAAGTTTGAAATTATTCTATCCTCGCATGCAGATTATGTACTCTTTGATTATCGACATGTTAGCTCAGATATATATTCTGTTCATTGATTTCTATAAATGGTTATACAAGTGTCCCCACTTGGATAATCATGGCATTTGTTCACATGTTGATACACCTTTGTCAATTACCCGTATATATATGTTGAATTACATATTATTGTTGAGCAAGATTAAAAACCTTCGAGTTTGGAAACAGGCATGTATGAACATCCCTATATGGGAAGATTTTTGCGCAAGGCGGATAGAGTGAGCGATGAATTTCGTTCAAGTTATGTAGTATTGATCAATCACAGGTACAATGAAATGATCACCCTCCGTGCTAGTAAGTTATGACGGTTTGAGGATAGAATTCCGCTAAACCTTTTCGAAAATGAAAAGAATGTTCATAGTATGTTTCTTAAACCCTATTCAAGGGTAGAGCGAGCCAAATTTAAAGAATTTGAAAGAGAGTTGTTATGTGAATTTTTTATCAAGATGATTACTTCACAACTTTCAATTCGTTGTAGAAGTGTTATGTAAAGAGAATACTTATACTCTTTCGACTTATATGTAATTGCTATTACTTCTTTGGGCACTTAAATGCTCATCTTGCTTAAATTAAATGTTTTCGATTATGTATGAGCAACTTTGAAGGCTCGAACGAGCAAAGGAAAAGGAAAGGCGATCGAATAAGTGTGTATTATGAGTTAATGGTTATAGTTGTATTGGTATCTATTCAAGTATTGTAAGGAATGTATTTGAAGGTCACGTACCTGGGGAAGCAAACTTTGATGTATGTAAATTAAGTTCGAATGTATTATTATATTAGTATTGTTCAGCTTAAAGAAATGGTATCGTGGAGAACCGAGTTCGGGTTTCAAGTACCTGGATTTGGGGTCGTCACAGTTTTACTTGTCTGTCAATAGGGATTCCTGTAGTGATAGTAGTACAAGTGATCCTTGGACTTAAAATCATCATAGTATCTTGTGTATGATGAATTATACTTTGACTTATTCCTTAAGACCCTTAGGGTATATCAAAGGGTATGCTTGAGTATAATAAGTCCTATATAGAGATAATGTATGATCAATAAAGAATCTACCACTTCTTGTAAAAGAAGAGAAATGTCCTATGTGATTCGATAAATGACAACCCAATAGTCCTTGGCCAAGGCATAATGAAATTAGAAAGGAGTTTCTAATTTGTATTATTTGGTGTTGTGCATTTAAGAGTCGAAATACATATAATTAAATAAAATAAGACTTGACAGTAATTCCATGTCTTATATTTAATTGGGACATTGTATGGTGGAAGGATTGAATTGTACGGTAACTATTTACTCAAAGGTTCTTTTATGATTAATGTTAAAATCTATATTATCTGGAAAGTCGTTAATCGCTAGGGAGGCTTATCTCTATTGTAGAATAAATATTATTTATTTAAATAAATAAATAATTTTATTAATTTATTTAAATAAGATTAGAATTGTTCTAATTGATTTATTCACAACCGGTTTAATATGGAGAACCTAAAGGGTCACACCATAAAAGGAAGAATAATTATTTAATAAGTTAATGGCATAATCGTAATAATATGTTAAGTGTTTTTAATTTAACCTATGGTGATAGAATAAATTAAATAGCTTAATATTTATTATTTAATATTTTAGAAATATTAAATATATAAATAAGAGGAGTTTTATTAATATTATTACAATTATTATTATTTTAATTTCTAAAGAGTTGGAAATTAATTTAATATAAGTACTCTCATTTATTTCAAATAAGATAAGGAGGCTAATTAATTAAAAGAATTTAATTAATTATTCCTAATAAGATTGGGAGCATAATTAATTAAATGAGTTTAATTAATTAAAATAAAACTCAATTCCTTAATTGTTAAGGAGGGTTGCCCACATCTATAAATAAGAGGAGTCCTATTATGAGTGAGGTGGTTGACACTTTCACAACACACGTGAATACGTAATTCGAATAGTTGGGAGAGTACACCTTTTTTTATGAGAGATAGAAAAACTATTGTTTTGCCAAATACCCATCTTCTTGAATCTTTCTTCTTCCTTAGTGGATCACCTCTAGAGGCCAAACACTTGGGTGGCTAACGTTGATCAAAGGATGGAACCAAACCCGGTGAATTCAAGTTGAACGCGAAAGGATTTGGAGGTGAACTTGTACCTGAGGAAGCTTGAATCTTTAAGGGTATGATTCTTGTTCTTTATCTTTTCGTTTAATTAATAATTATGCATAAAGGATGATACGGGTATATAGTTTATAAAATTTTAAAACTCTGATTTTTTCACGTTTCCGCTTATTTTGTGCAATTTGATTGTGTTCATGAATATTACAAACCTAACACTTACACCATCCATCCAACTTAATGCTAAAAACCCTGCAATTTTTCTTTTTTCCTCATTTCAGCTCCAATTCTTCCTGAAATCATTAAACACCTTAATAAGCTCATATATACATAAAACATGCAATAAAACTAAACATAAAGGAATTAAAATAAATGAATAATATGCACTCTTCAAATTCCCCTACACTTAGCCATTACACGTCCTCGTGTAAACCAAAAGATTGATTTCTAAAAAAATTCTATTCAACCATTATGTCAAAAGGGTTCAATGTACAAATCATGACTACCAACACTAAACTCTCAGAAATCTAATCAATTCATCATTAGTTGACTCACAACTAACAACCTTACTATTTCACCAATGAATTTCATCAAATCAAACTGTAGCCACATAAGAAACTTTCCTACAGTCAACGTACTTACTCAACTTAGTTATTATGGAACAAAAACCGTGCACACTGACTCACAACCAAGAACAAATTTTTCTTGCTTTTTAATTTTTTCATAGAACCTTTTCTTTAGCACAGATGAATGTATTTTCATGCTTTTTCTCGTATTTTTTTCTTTTCTTGACATGTGCAATGTCTCATTTTCTTAGGCTTTTCAGAGTTACCCATGTAGTGAACTTTCCACCAACGACCCCCAAACCAGATGATCTTAGGGCGTTGGGTGTAGAGACACCCCTAGGGTTTACTTATTCAAGTAACAAAGGCCTCAAAAGTCGACTAGTCAAGCTGCTTTTATCCATCACATTTTTCTGCGTGAATATCGATGCTTCCTGAGGCTTGGATACCCAGTTATTTTGCACAATGGACATTGAAGCAGATTTTTAATTTTCATTTTTTCCTTCTCTTTTTTTCTTTTTTCCTTTTTTTCATTCATCATTTTTTTCGCATGGTTCTGCAACAACATATGCAAGTTAAACAGTTCTAAGTCATGAAATCAGTACACATAGACAACTCCACAAATAACTTAGCCAAATAAACAAGCTTCTCATATTCAAGTACTCATGTATCACAAATTCAATTTAAATCAATTACTATGGATTATGGCTTAGTTTTCATCATTCATCAACTAATTAAGCATCAAACAAATTCTGAATTTTAGCATCAATTTTCAATCTTTAACTTTAACCTTCGAACACATAGGCAAATAAAACCATGGAAATTAAAATTTTCAAAAGCATCAATTTTTCAAATTTCCCATCAAAATCGGATCAATATCCCTAAATAAAATAAAACCTAAATCTTCCTCCACACTCAAACCTTACATTCTTCCCAATGTAAGAAAGTCATGCAAAGAAGAAAATACTACTAGTTAACATGCAATAAAAAAAACTAAAAAGTGAAGGAATAAAAAAATCAAATCTGAGATCTTGGGTTGCCTCCCAAGCAGCTTCCCTTGTTTATTATCATTGACTTGACATCATCCTTCTCATCTTATGTAATTGGACTTGTGTACTTCAAGTGGACTGGTAACAACTTCAATTCTTCATTAGAAGCATCCTTCAGATTCTGATTTTGCTTCATTCCAACCATGAATTCCTTCTTGTATATTTGCTCAAAATATTCCTGCATTATAGAGTCAACAACATTAATAGCAAAAATAGAATTCTTAACTTCATATATGTTGAACTGGACATGTGCATCGTCAAATTCCGTGTGTAAGGTCCCATGGTATGTATCATATAGTGTTTTTGTTGTTTACACCAATGTATCATCTATATCCTCTTTGTAAAGATCTACAAAATATATCAAATTGTTCTCCTCTTTCTCTTGTTCATCCTTTTCAAACTTTGAATACTTAATTTCTTCTTCAAATTCAGTAGTAGCCTCAAGCACTTCCAACTGGTTTCCACTAGTAAACTCCTCATTATCTTTAAGTTTGTGTTCTCTATTCGCCATTTCTTCCAGGAATTTTTCATTAGACTCTATATACCACGTTGAATTCTTTCTAACTTTCCAATTCCTTGTTAGAACTTGGGGAAAAGGTAGTTTCAATTCATAAGCTGAAAGAGGTTGAAATTTGTGCTTGAGTACATCATTGCTGCTTGTTTCACTATTTTCGGACTTGCTTTGTATTGACTTTCCTTGTTGCTGATCCTCTGCACCACATCTCAATGTTATGGCATTTACATTTTCAACAGTTTGAGAAAGTGACCTTCCTATTGTGGTTTCAAGCTGACCAACTTGGTCCCTCAGATCTTGAACAGAAGTTCTTGTCTCCTGCTGGAATTGTTGTGTCTGACTCATGAACTTTTGTGTTTGGTTCATGAATGCCTTGAACATATCTTCCATAGATGTCCTAGAATTGACAGGTACTTCTTAATTTTTTGTGTGGTACTGAGGTTGAGCTTGCTGAAAACCTTGCATATTCCTTGCAGCCATTTGTCGAACTATAGCAGTTAATTCAGAAATCAGCTACTCCAAGTCTCTCGTGCTTATCCTATTTACCCTTTGTGTTGTGTGATCCATCTTAGTTCCATACTATTGTGAGTTAGCTACCATGTTTGCAATTAAGTTCCTTACAGCTTCTGGGGTTTTGTCTACCAGTGCTCCTCCACTTGCTGCATCAATCATGCTTCCTTCCATTGGTATCAACCCCTCATAGATGTACTGGATCAAGTGATGTTCATCAATTCCGTGACGTGGACAGCTGGAACACAACTTCTTGAACCTTTTCTAATACTCATAGAGAGTTTCTCCATTGAACTGCCTGATTCCACATATCTCCTTCCTTGTATCGAAAACTTTTGATGCAGGGAAATACCTTTCCAAGAACAACATTTGCATATCAATTCATGATCGTATTAATTCTGAAGGAAGATAGTATAACCAGTCTTTAGCCAAATCTGCTAATGAGAACGGAAAAAGTCTAAGCTTGATTTGCTCCTCTGTCACTCCTTGTGATTTCATCGTGGAACATACCACATTGAACTCCTTTATATGCTTATATGGATTTTCACCTGTAAGACCACGAAAAGCAGGTAAAAGACGAATTAGACTAGATTTAAGTTCAAAAAAAACATCTAAAGTAGGATACTCAATACAAAAAGATGGTTGAGTCATATCAGGAGTAGCCAGTTCTTTCATAGGTCTGTTATTGTGTGGCACTGCCATCTCTTCCTATTCACGTGATGGAACAAGAGCTTCTTCTATATCTGCAGTTTTCTCTATCTCTTGAAAAAAATTAAGTCAATAGAGTGAGAGGATTAAGTTATAAAATAAAAAGAAAAAAATAAATAAACGAAAACAAAGAATAAACAAAAACAATTAACACTCCCCGACAATGGCGCCAAAATTTGAGAGCTGTCGTTTACACTCCTAAATTAACATCACTTTCACTTTACAAATTTAAATAATTAGCACAGTAGTAAGCAAGGATCGATCCCACATAGGGTGATTTATTTTATATTTATCCTATAATTTCTAATGAAAAGGGGAATTTGAATTGATTAACTAAATTAACAAGATTTAACTAATAAGAATTAACAATGAATAAAAAGCTTCATTTCTTAAGTTCAGTATCACCTTTTTATAAGAATAGATTAATACTATAACATTATTTACCCTTCAATAAAACTAATAGCCCTAGGTAAGAACAAGCTCTGCTACCCGAAACTCCCCTTAGATTGTCACTCAATGAAACAAGCTCTTCACAAGATTCTAACCATTATATTACCTAGAACAAGCTCTCTAGATTTAATACAATAGTAGCATTAAGAATTAGGGAATTAGACTATTCCAATCAACAAACACATAAGCTCAGATTATTTAACATATCTTCTGATAATCATAACAATACTGAAAAGCTTGTCCTCAATCAGGTATTACTAATTACTACTTGTGATTAGGAACAATATCAATTACACATAATATTATTCCATAATCTAGCATATGATATTCGTTAACCAAGTCAATCCTATAGAAATCAAATCAGTTAAGCCAAATAGCATTCAAAAATTAAATCAGATTAACAAGAATGAATTTCATGTGTGAAAGAATAAATAATGAATACACAATTAACCATTAATTATAAATAAGGTTCAACATCCCTTAGAACTGAATAAAGAAAACTAGCCTGACATGCTTCCAAGTCTGCACTCCAATGGTTTAGATGAGAGAATGTAGTAAATGATTGAATTGAATAAAACCCTGACTATCATCCCCTATTTACAGTGCTAAACAAAGTTCTAAATCCTATAGGAATTAGAAATCCAAATCCTAAAAAGAATTACAAATCATAACTAGTTTCTATAAACAAATAGAATCTAATTTGGAAATAAATCTAAGTCTAAAGATATCCTAAATCTAATAGAAATATCAATCCAATTCCATGTAGAAATTTGCCAAAATCTACTTTTAGAAACTTTCCAAAAATCCAAGATTTCCAATTTTCCAAGATTTCCCGCATAAATTTGCCCATATTTCCTGTTGCAACGTTCTTTGGTAAAACAACCATAACGTTTGATCCGAAAGGATTTATGGGGCCTGCTACCTATCAAATCGAAGCTCTTGACGAGATCTACAACTTTCACTCTTTGAGAATTGACATATTCTGGCTGCATCAAGGTCAAAATCGAGCTCCAAGTGATTGCTGTGTAAATTACAACTTCCAAACTTTGAAGTTCAATGTCCGTTTAGTAAAAGATCATAACTTTTTCATATGAACTCCAATCGGGACGATTCAAGATGTTCCAGAAAGATAAAGAAGAGATCTACTGTAAAATCTAAGTCTCAAGTTAAGACCATGCATCCAAATTAATACTAAAAACCCTGCAATTTTTCTTTTTTTCTCATTTCAGCTCCAATTCTTCTTGAAATCATTAAACACCTTAGTAAGCTCATATATACATGAAAATCTTGTATAGTCATCCACTATGACCAATGGGTATCTCTTCCCTCCAAGGCTCGTTGTTGGAATTGGTCCAAATAGATCCATGTGAAGTAGCTGCAGGGGATTATCAATTGAGTTGATAGTTTTGCTTTTGAAAGAGCTTCTAGTTTTTTTTCGAGTTGACAGGCGTTGCATGGCCTTTCTTTGATAAAACTGAACTTGGGTAAGCCTGCTACTAGATCTTTGGAGGCCAGTTTTGAAATATTTTTGAAATTGAGATGAGACATCCTTCTATGCCACAACCAGCTCATTTCTTTAGAGGCTTTAGGCAGAAAACATATTGTCTCGTCAGAAATCAGTTGACCAAGATTAACAATGTAGACGTTTCCTTCTCTTGTTTCGGTCATCTTTATAGAAGAGGTCTTCAGGTCTCTGACTTGACATTGATTATTGAGAAAGGCAACTTGATGACCCTTGTCTCAGAGCTGGCTTATACTCAGAAGATTGTGCTTTAGTCCTTCCACATAGGCTACTTTGCTGAAGGATACTTCACCATTCCCAGCTGAGCCATAACCTCTTATCTTACCAGAGCCATTGTCTTCAAAGATGACTGTTGGACCCTCTTTCTCTATGAAGTCGGACAAGAGGGCTTTCTTCCCAGTCATGTATCGTGAGCATCCACTGTCCAGGAACCAAGTTGTGATCGTGGGGCTCTGTTCCTGCATTGAGATTTAAGCTCTCATTTTGGTACCCATACTTGCATGGGTCCTATCTTGTTAGTACCCTTGGGAACCCAAATCTGCTTGACTTTGGGCTTGATATGTATAGGATTATTGTAACATATTGCAGCCTTATGACCAATCTTATCACATACAAAACATCTAACATGATGCATGCTTATGAGTGTGTGTGGATTCTTTTTCCATTTGAACTTATGTAGATTTCTGGCAATACTTCCTTTATACTGATTCTTCTTTTTCAAGGTGTCCTTGTGATTCATGATTTGTGAATAGTGTAACTTAACTCTACTATTCCCACCTGGTTGGTTCGTGGAGTTGATTTTGCTCGACTCCACGATCCTTCGAGGTCGGAGAGCAGTGACTAAGTTACTCTTCTATTTTCTGAATCCTAGGCCAGCATTGGATTTGTTATGCCTTGTAGCATAGATTGGATCAGAAGAGTAGGGATGGGTTGGTTCTTCCTTCTATGAGGATTTCACAAATGCAATGCTTTTATTGAGGTTTGAAGCACTGCTGATGTTAGTTTCCTTTGACATTTCCACATGTGATTCTGAGGTGGATTACCCAAAACCTAAACATGTTCTGTTAGATGAACTTCTCTGACTAGAGATCAGGGAGTCCATTGACGAAGAGGATCTATTCCACGTTAAGATTGTCTTTTCTAGTTCCTCAATCTTAGAATTTAGATTTGACTCTCTTTGTGCATTAAGTTCATTGGTCTGTTTTAAGAGTTTATTCCCTGCTTTAAGTTTGGAGAGAGAGTTTGCACTTAGAAGAGCTGTTTCCAGTTCTTCCTGAACTTTTTCTTTCTCTTTTTGAAAAAGAGAATAATCTTTAGACAGAACTCTGAACCATTTTATGTATTGAAGCAGATCAGATGTTATGCCATATAGTGCAGTTCTTAAATCATCAGTATCATTGTCTGAGTCACTCCATGATCCTCCGGCTATAAGACCTTTGTCTTTCTTCTAAAGCCTCTTGTTGCCTTTGAATTCTTTCCTTGAATTTGATTTCCTCTTTAGTTCATCTCTAAGAGGTTTGTTGCAGTTTGCAATGAAATGGCCAGGCTTCTTGCAGTTGTAGCATAAGTCATTTATCTGCTCCTGGCTATTGTTGTTGTTGAATCTCTTAGGTTTTCTGCTTCTAGCTTTACGCATGAACCTCTTGAGTCTTCTTACTAGCATTGCAATATCCTCCTCATCACCTTCCTCAGAGTTAGAGTCATTTTTAGTGTTAGCTTTGGAGATGGTATCTGTTGCTTTGAGAGCAACTCCTTTGTCTTTCTTTCTTCCTTCAGATAGAGTCTCTGCTCGTTGAGTTAGCTCCAGTTCATAGGTGAGAAGGTTGTCATAGAGTTGTTGCACAGTCATTTCATGGAAATTCTTTGATTCTCTGATGGAAGTGGTTTTGGCATCCCACTTGCTTGGTAAAGCTCTCATAAATTTTATGATCATATCTTTGTTTGGATAGATCTTTCCAAAAGCTCGAAGAGAGTTGAGCAGAACATTGAATCTTTTATATGTAGAAGTGACATTTTCCCCTGGAACATAGGCAAACATTTCATATTATTGAGTCATAAGAGATTATTTGTTTTCTCTGACTTCTTCAGTTCCTTCGTGCATGATGAGCAATGCTTCTCATACTTCTTTGGCAGTTTTGTTGTTGAACACATTCTCGAACAGATCATCTTCCAAAGACTGGAACAAAATGTTCTTTGCCTTTTTGTCTAGATGGACAACTTTCTTTTCGTTATCAATCCACTTTGTTTTAACCTTGATTTGAACTCTGTTTGGATCTTCTGGAGTTGGTGCGAGCTTTGTTGGAATGTAGGGCCCATTCATGACAGTCTCAAATAGCTCTTCATTTATTGAGTCCATGTATGCTTGCATACGAACTTTCTAGTTAGCAAATTTATCTTTGTTGCACATTGGTGGCTTGCTGCCTCGACAGTCTTTGATTCTCTTATCAGATGTGCCATTGGATCTACTCAACCTTTGTAGGATGATTGAGAGAACCTGCTCTGATACCAATTCTTAGTTCCCAGAGGCATAATAGTTATCTAGAAGGGGGGTTGAATAAATATTTTAAAATTTTCGTTTTTAAAATACTTTGACAAATTTGTTAATCAATTTTGGCAGAATATATGATTTTCTCGTTCCCTTTTGAGATAAACTGAGTTAGTAGTTACTAAGCAGTTATAAAAATATAGCAGTTAAAGCAAGAATATAAAAGACACAGAGAATTTAAGTGGTTCAGAGCACTCAAAGCTCCTAGTCCACTCTTCTAATCCTCGTGTAGGAAATCCACTAAGGATATCTCTATAATCTTTGAATCTCATAGATTCCTTCAAGACCAGTAGTCTTGGAGCTTCTTAGTTCACTTAGAACTCTTCAAGTCCAGCAAACTTGGAATACACTTGATTGAGAGTTGAGTTCTTTAGGGTGTTCTACCTAGTTGTTGTTAAGCATGTGTTCTGAAGAACTGAGTAGCTGAGCAAGCTTTCGTTCTAGATCGTAGAGTTGAGCATTGAGTGTTTTTCAGCTTTTCGTTGTGTACTTGCTTGCCTCTTGCATCTGCATCTGATTTGCATATAAGGTGCCTTTGAAATATGTCCATTTCAAGGCATTCGTTGAAGTATGAATAATGCCTTGAAGTATGAATTGTATTTGACATTTCTGAGCACTGATGGTGACTTCCTGAAAATCTTCTGTCTATCCGTCTAGCCCACTGACATAGCAGACTGTTATCTCACCTAACACCTAAAAAGGTGTTTTCAGCTAACATGTATTACTTTCCTTAGCTTCTTCTATACGTTTCTTTGCTATATACTAAGGATGAGTGTTGTGTCATTGGGATTCTCAAGAGTCTAAACGTATATAATCCATTCCACATTTTTGTAATTTATTCTTAAATAAATGGACAAAGCTCGATGCTTCTGATGCAGACAGATGATGCAATACGATCATGATCGTGGTGTCTTGCCACATTCGTGCTTGATCCGGACTGATAGAGGAGAACACTAAAATTTCTCTTAAGCACTGGAAGACTACGATCTTTGTTTACTTGATTTTGTAGACTCTACGCTTTCGAAAGCAGACTATGATACTTTATTTGGCTCGGCATGCGTTTGGACCACTCTACGATTCTGGGAAAGGCCCTCCAAAGCAGACAAACTACGATTCTTGATGCTCTATGATTCTACCTTGGCTTCTTCAATCTCGGCTTCTTCAATCTCTTGGTTGGCTCGACAGACTACGATTCTATTGAAGCCTATCTATTACATCAAAAATTACATCAACCTAACAGCTTTGATCTAATCTTCTATACATTCATTTACAGAATGATAAACATAAAGCATAGATCAAACCTAACAATTTTGATCTATCACTAAGTCTTTGTACATGTATTCCTTAAAGGACTTTACATATAAGCATTACTTCCAACATCAAATTTAAATATGCAATTCCCCAACAAAAAGTTTAATGAAAAGTGGCGGTAACCGTGTTATCACGGAAGTCGGGGGTGCCTAAAACCTTTTCTCCGCTTAATCAAGCTCTCATACCCTAACGAATTTTGATTTCTTAGACCAGTTAAATGTTGTCAAACCATCAGGTCTTTGTGCAAACATTTTCTCGGTTGAGTTGGTGCAACCATTTAAAAATACCAACTGGCGACTCTAACAGTCAAATCGTCGACATATACATGTCGGACCTTTTCAAACTTATTTTTTCAAACAAATCTCACCTAAAATGAGAACCCCAAAAGACAAGAACAGAAAGGGACAAATAAAAATCCTGACGTCGACAACGAGTACAAAAGAAATGATATCCCATACGAGTGTGAAAGAATATACGAAACTGCAATATTTTTACACGTCATGTGGTAATCCGCGTAGACAAATCATTTCCATAACTTAATAAAGAATGAATACAAAGGGTTATTCACCATGCTTATGGTAATCCGCGTAGACAGGTTATTCCCACAGATTAATAAGGAATAGAATGATAACCCTTATGAGTATGAAGAAAATAACATCATTTGCCATAGTAGGAGGCTAAATCTGACTGGTATAACCGAGATTATCTTGAGGAAATCTTGCACTACACTAAAAGTATTCTTATACTAGAAAGAAATACACATAATATTATAGAAGAAGAATTCTCTTATTCCGGTGTGAGTTTCATTACTTAACTAAGAAACCTATTTATAGGAGAATGGACTAAATAGTAACTAATTCACGGACGGTTCATATTAATTTAATATTAAAAATTCAATCGACGGTCCATATTGATTTACTATTAAAACTTCAACCGACGGTCTGAAAAATTAGTACGTCCCCCCATGGAATAATAAGTCAAACTTACAACCAACACCTCATGACAAACCCCTCTATTTAATCAGAAATTGAATAAATATTTACAAAAAATCACTTATCTTTAATTAACACATTTTTAATCTTTCAACAATTATTCACCATTAATAGTATAGATTCACAATACTGACAACTAGATCATTCCCAGGAACGATGGGGCTTTCCAATAAAGATTTCTCCTTACTGGCATGCAATTAAATAACATAACCCATTTTCTCGACAGAACTTTCTAGACATTGTCAATAATGCAAATAATAATATGAGTAACTGTGTCGTGTCAATTATTGATTTATTAATATTAAACATTATTCAGATGTTACTGTAATAATTATTGAATCAATAATATGAGATATTATGTAGCAACTACTGTGGCAATTATTGAATATTGAGTGACTTCTTACGTAAGAATCAATAATCAGAGATACTTTGTAATACAGTGTGCTACTGTGCAACAACGTGTATTATTGTACTTTTATCACCGGGTATTTAAACAGTTTAACGATAAAAGTTTTGCCATTTTTTTATAAAAAGGTTATTTATGTCGCTTTCTATATCCGACATTTATTATGTTGTGGGGTCCACCAATGATTACGCCATCGTACGAATATTCCCTACTAAAAAGAATATTCCCCGATCAAACGAATATTTCTCCGACAAAATGAATATTTTATGACCACTTGTTTACTTTGTAAAATTTCACATATCACCCATAAATATAACATTTATTAAATTATCACCATACTATTTAGAAGAAAATTAAATCTTTATTCATAAAAAATTGGGGTCTTACAACCTCCTCTCCGTATAAAATTTCTTCCTCAAAATTGATGTACATACCTGATATTTCGAAGAGGTGAGGATACCTTGATTTCATTTCAGATTCTAACTCCCAGGTCATTTCCTCAACATCATGGTTTCTCCATAAAACTTTAACTTGAGGTATAACCTTTAAGTGTAGAATATGTTCCTTCTTATCTAAGATTTTAATAGGTATCTCTTCAAACGTTAAATCTTCTGTTATCTCGACTGGTTCCAATTCAATAATGTGGTTTGGGCCTTTCACATATTTACATAGTGTAGATATGTGGAAAACGTTATGAACACGAGACATGTTTGGCGGTAAGGCGAGTCTATAGGCCATAATTCCTAGCCGATCGAGGATTTCAAATGGACCAATAAATTGAGGGTTGAGTTTTCCTCTCTTTCCAAATTTTGTAACTCCTTTCCATGGAGCAACACGTAACAATACATAGTCTCCGACATTGAATTCCACGTCCCTTCGATGAAGATCAGCATAACTCTTTTGTCGATCTTGTGCCGTTTGTATTCGTTGTCAGATCATTTGAATCTTTTTCGTAGTCATGCATACCAACTCTGGTCCCAACAATGTTTCTTCACCCACATTGTCCCAGCATATTGGAGAACGACACTTTCTTCCATACAACACCTCGAATGGAGCAATGCCTATACTTGCTTGATAACTGTTGTTATAAGCAAATTCCACCAATGGTAAATATTTGTCCCAACTTCCTTTGAAGTCTAGGATGCAGAGTCTCAATAGATCTTCAAGAGTTTAAATAGTCCTTTCCGAATTCTCGTTCATTTGAGGATGATATGCAGAACTAAATCATAAATTCGTGCACATAGCTTTTTGTAAGATGGCCCAAAATCGTGAAGTGAATCTAGGGTCTCGATCAGAAATTATAGATATTGGCATACCATGTAGTCTTAAAATCTAATTTATATACATACGAGCAAGACGATCAACTGAATAAGTTTCTTGTATAGGCAAGAAATGAGCAGACTTGGTTAATCTATAGACAATGACACAAATTGCATAAATGCCTTGAGAAACCTTGTGAAGACCCGTAATGAAATCCATGTTGATATGTTCCCACTTCTACTCTGGAATTTCAAGTGGTTGCAATGGACCTTTTGGCACTAGATGTGCCAAGACACGTTGACAAGTTAAACACCTAAAGATAAACTCCGCAATCTCTCTCTTAATATTGTTCCACCAAAATATATGTCGAAGATCGCGATACATTTTGGTACTTTCTGGATGGATTGCAAACAGTGTGTTGTGTGCTTCCATCATGATTTTATACTTCAAATCAAAGTAGTTAGGAATACAAAGTCAAAAGTTTACTCGAAGTATTCCTTCTTCGTCGATTCTTGCTTCTGAAATAATACCTTCTTGCACCTTCTTCTTCATATTCATCAGTTTCGGATCTATAGCTTTAGCAGCTTTAACTTTGTCGATTAAAGTCGGTTCTACTCATATATTCAACATCATCATGTGGGTCCTTGGAGTTCTCAAATTTATCTCCATCCTTTGTAAGTCACACAAAATGGGCCTTTGTGTTGACAATATCGCACTCGTACCCGCATATGATCTTCTACTCAATGCATCAGCTACCACGTTCGGTTTTCTAGGATGGTATTGAATGGTATGGTTGTAATCTTTCAACAGCTCGAGCCAACACCGTTGCCGCATGTTGAGTTCCTTTTGGGTGAAGAAATATTTGAGGCTTTTATGATTTGTATAGATCTCCACTTTCTCCCCATACAGGTAGTGTCTCCAGATCTTCAGCACAAAAATGACTGCTGCCAACTCTAGATTATGAGTAGGATAACTCCTCTCATATTCTTTGAGTTGTCGTGAGGCATAGGCTATAACTTTCCCATGTTGCATGAGAACACATCCTAAACCTCTGTCTGAAGCATCACTGTAGATGACAAATCCCTCCGAAACAGATGGTATTATCAGAACAGGTGCTGAAATGAGTCTCCTCTTGAGTTCTTGGAAGATCTTCTCACATTCATCGCTCAATCCAAATTTTGTAAATTTTCAAGTCAGCTGAGTTAATGGATTGGCAATTCGAGAAAATCCTTCCACGAATCTCCGATAATAACCAGCTAAGCCCAGAAAGCTATGTATTTCGATTACTGACTTAGATTGCTCCCAACTTTTTATTTCTTCAATCTTCGTAGGGTTAACTGATATTCCATGTTTTGATATCACGTGTGACGCCCCCAAAATAAGTATACATCACTTATTCTGAGTCACCAAATACATGATACAGAATACAAATACAATCTTAAATATACAACATGAGTTGTGAGTTTTAATACAAATATTGTCTTCTAGACAATATTCAAACTCAAAATAAGTCCTCAATACATTTATTATCACACTGTTTCATAGAATAGTGAGGACTACTAATGCTATCATCCGACCGTCACTCCGCTCCCCGACTAGTCCTCGCTACGTTCTCATTTCACTGAAGAGAACAATGAAAGCAAAAGGTGAGCTCAACTAGCCCAATAAGAAATATTATGGCTAAGATAATGCGTAATAAATTATCGTTAGCCTTCAACGATGTTAAACCGATACAATATAACAAACATCAAGTTTAATCTGCGGTGAACAAGCAATCCATTAGAAGAGTCAAGTAGAGAATAAAATCTACTATCTTCTATGATTTAAAAGGTTTTTTTATCACTTTTATCGCTGAGACTCAGCTTATTAAATAAACCACGTCATCCCTGCACTACGGCTAAGGATATTCATTAATATCACGACCACAAATTATCCATGCACTACGGGCCAAGGATATTCGTGTTTTCATCAATGGTCATGATCATGCCAACAACTGTCCATCAATGCACTATGGGCCAATGAGGACTTTTACCACATCATTTGTAACATTACGGTCATGACTATGCCAAATAATCCCTGGTCATAATCATACAAAGTCCATCTATGCACTATAGGCCACAGATGACTTTCAACATAATATAAACACGAGGATGATGACAATGACATAATAATTCAATAAAACAAGTTCAAGAATTAAATTTTAAAGATTTATAAGTTAATTTATCCTGAACTCAAAAACGTCCAAATTGTCAACATGATAATGCTTTGTGGAGTAAAATTCAAGAATGCTCAAAAGAATATTTCCATGAAAATATACTAGATGAACCGCAAATATCCAGGATATTCTACTAATTTCATGGAGTGTAGAAGCCAAAACTTTAACCAACTGAGTATAATAGAATATATGAAACTACAAATGGATTTTTGCCCGCCATGAGGTAATCCACGTAGACATATCATTTTCACAATTTAATAAGAAATGAATACAAAGGATCATTCACTATGCATGTGGTAAATCACATAGACAGGTTATTCCAACAGAATAATAAAGAATGGAATAACAGAAGAATTCACCATGCACGCGATAGACCGCACAGACAGTTTATTCCTAACAGAATAATAAAGAATGGAACCAGGTCATGCGAAATCCGCACAATCATGATATTCCAACAAAATAATAAAGAATGGAATAACAACAGAATTTCACCATGTATGCAATAGACCGCGCAGACAGGTTATTCCAACAGAATAATAAATAATGGAACCAGGTTATGCATAATCCGTACAGACAGGATATTCCAACAGAATAATAAAGAATGGAATAACAGAAGAATTTCACCATGTATGCGGTATGATTATGTATGGCAAGTTATTCAACGTAATAATAAATAGTGGAACGGTGTCATGCGTAATCGCACAGTGATATATTCAAATGTAATAATAAAGAATGGAATAACATAAAATCTCTTCATGAAAATGAAAGAAATAATACCCACTTACCTTAGAATAAAGTTTGGATCTTTGGTATAGAGAGGTAGCGGACTTCTCTCTTCTTCTTCTCTCTATAATTTCTCTCTATAATAATTGCTTTCTATAGCTTTAGTGAATTGGTGAGAAATGAAGGAAGAATGAGCTTCTATTTATAGAAAAATATAATTTCGATAATTGCACGCTTTGGGGCTCAAAAAATTACAAGATCAATACCTCTAACTTTTCTTTCATTTTTAATTTAGTCCTGCAAGTATTATCAAACTTGCACGACCTTCCCTAATAGTAAATAATGTGAATCAATAGTTCAATCATGTGATTCAATAGTTATAATCATGTGAAAATACGAATAACAGTATAGTACCTCCATCTATACCTCCATCTTTAACTTAGTCATGCAAGTATTATCAATCTTGCACCAACTCCCCTAATAGTACAAGAATGTGAATCAATAGTACATACATGTGAACAAATAGTTATAATCATATGAATTAATAGCAATTAATTGTTCATTTATCCGGTTAATTACCCGACTGGTCATTATAACTTCCAGACATCAATTATTATCGAAATAAATGTCGATTTTCACTAACACTAATAATTCCAACACAATGGAACTATCAATTTCATCTTTAATTAACATGAACTTATTCATCATTAATATTATAATTCACAATATTTAACAACCAGGTCGTTCCCAGGTAAGAGGGGGCTTTTCGATAAGGATTTCTCCTTATTGGTAGCGCTTGCAATTAGGTGACCAAACCTCTTCTTGATGTAACTTCTAGACATTGTCAATATTGCAAATAATAATATGAATAACTTTGTCATCTCAATTATTGATTTAATAATATAACATATTATGCAGATGATATTGTGACAATAATCGAATCAATAATATGAGAGATATGATGCAGCAATTACTGTAGCAATAATTGAGTATAACTGAGTGACTTCTTACGTAAGTATCAATAATCAATACCGTGTGCTACTATGAAACCACGCATATTATTGTACTTTTACTACCGGGTAGTTTAACAGTTTTAACGTTAACACTTTCGCCGTTATTTTTATAAAAAGATAATTTTGTCATTTTCTAACTACGACAATACTTATGTTGTGGTGTCCACCAATGATTGTGATGTCGTACGAATATTCTCCGACAAAAAGAATATTCTCTGACCAATCGAATATTGTATAACAACTTGCATACTTCGCAAAATTTGCAAATATTACCCACAACTATAACATTATATCAAATCCACACCATAATATTTTAAAAAAATATTTCGAGAAATTTAAATCTTTATTCATAAAATTTGGGGTCTCACATCACGTGCCCAAGGAATGCTACTTCCTCAAGCTAGAACTTGCATTTCTTCAACTTGGCATATAGCTTGTTTTCACGAAGCTTTTAGAGTATCAGCCTCAAGTGTTGCTTGTAATCTTCATGACTTTTGGAGTAAATGAGGATGTCACCAATAATGACAACCACAAAATGATCCAAATATTCCTTGAATACTCGATTCATCATATCCATGAAGGCAGTAGAAGCTCCAAAAGAAATGACTAGGAATTCATAATGCCCGTATCGAGTACTGAAGGCAGTCTTTGGAATGTCATCATTTTTAATCTTTAACTGATGATATCCAGAATGAAGATCGATGTTTCAGAAGAATTTAGCACCTTGCAACTGGTCAAACAAGTCATCGATGTGAGGTAATGGGTACCTTTTTTTTATGGTGACATGGTTTAACTCCCGATAGTCAATGCAAATTCGCATACTCCCATCTTTCTTCTTTATGAATAAAACAGGAGCACCCTAAGGAGATGTACTAGGACGAATGAAACCAATGTCTAACAACTCATGTAGTTGTGCTTTTAACTCTTGAAGTTCAATAGGAGCCATTCGATATGGGGTTTTGTACCGGGTTCAAGTTCAATACAAAATTCAATTTCGCATTTTTTGTGACACCCCCAAATCTAGGTACTTTATTCCCACATGATTTGGTGTTCACTGTCCAACATTCATTTCTAACTACCCAAATTTAATAAAACTTAAGTATTTAATCTTCCCATTAAAGGGTTACATAATTAAATCCAATAAATCTAAGGTCATCTAACCTTAAAACATTCATTAAATGTGGAAAAATAATTAATTACATCTCATAAATAGAACTAAGTCTGAAAACATAAGTCTCAACAAATTAATAAGTCTTCAACACTTGTTCATCTTTCTTTTCCCTTTGTTAGTGGTTGGCTCGTCAACCTTCTCAACTTTAATTGTAATGGTTATATATATGCAAGAGTGAGCAAAACAAATGCTCACTTGAAAGTACATAATATTTGGAAATGAATAAACTCAATTGAATTGAATAATATTTTCTAATATCGATAATCAAGAACTAATATTGAAAATCATATGAGAGTCACAAGACCATGAACTATATCCCAGATTATAAGTATATCTACTTAAATCTTTAACAGTTGTTTGACTATATGGACCTTCTTCTCGTACTTAGGGGGATCAACCCTTCGTACCATATATTGTGCAAAAACATCTTAACGCTTTCGCGTAAATAATCCTCTATAATAGGGTTGTTCATCTTAGTCCGCACCAAAGGAAGTTTGGTTTGGATAAGTTTCAAGGGTAATTTAGAGTTCAACGTACATCAACTAAGGATTAGTTGAATCAAATGTTTAATGACAATGCCAAGGTTCAGCAACAACGTAATATAAAGTAGTTATGAACCATAAATGAATATTGTAAAGCAACAAATTCATGCTTTAAGAATAAAGTTCAAAGCATTGAAAAAGATATAATAAACCTTGCTTGAAAAAAAATTGTAAGCTAAGGTTATAATTTCCAACAAGGAAATAAGATAAAATAAATACTTTGCTCAATAGAATTCAAAAACTCGCTTAAGTTAAAAGTATAGTTCGGAAACTTGCTCAAATAAAGTTATGGTTAGAGAACTTCCCTTGTGTGTAAGCTAAACAATTATAACTCACGTTCCTAAATATTTTATACACATGTCATCATAACATAATTAGTTACCACATGATCACGACACATAACTGAATATCTATTTCATTTACACCTCTTAGTCTTATGTTTAACCAAATGCTTAATCCATACTTCTCATTTATTAACACCACAATCTGTTCTTTCATCATATAACATGATTACTCACATTTTATAGTCATAAGATCATGTTACATTAACATTTACAGAGTTGTATATTAAAAATCAATTTTACGGGCTAAATCGCTAATCGGCTTTTAGTGCCCTGATTTGTACTAAGGATCTGTAATGCATTACTCATTGGTAGTATTATCGCTTACTACAACTATTGAATTGGAATTGTCATGCTGGGCAGTAGCTACTTACTTTGAGACTGATTCCTGTGTTGTTCCATTCATGAAGAACACAAAACAAAACCAAAAAGGCCTAAAAGCTCATTTTTAACAATCATTTTAACTTACCCAAGTTGTATAAACTTTACAGAAACAACAACTAATGTTTCTAACATGTTTCTAACCATATAAACAACAAATTAAAACCTTTAGATTTCATTATTTTTATTATTTCTTCACTTTTAAATACTCTTAGCGAAACTAACCACTGTGAATTCGTTTTTCAACAAAAATAGTCCGTTTAAAACTTATTATATTCGTTTCTTCATATATTTACACAATCAAAAATCAATTTACACTTTATATTATGAATTGAGTATCAATTTTGATTTTAAAATAAACCATATCATACATATATCAATGTATTTTTCTATAAACATGATTTCTTTACATATATCATATTTTCATGGATTAAATTACTCCAAATTATATATAAATCATATAAAGCAGTTTATATATACAAACTAACATACACAAACCATATAATCAACAAATAATCATCAATATAAATTTTACAAAGAACTTCTCATACAAAAAGAAAACTAAAACTTTAGAAGGTAGGATTATACCTTTGATTGCTTGCTTAGGTTAACTAGGAGATAAAAATTAACCTCTCCTCCTTCCTTGGATCTCAAAATTACATAATTTTTCTTTTTTCTTCTCTCTTTTCTCTCTTTTTTCTCTACAAACTATCTTTTTTCTCTCCTCTAACTATGCGTAATATAACCGATATAGCGTATAATACATATTATTACGTAATATAAAACTGACAAGCATATAATACCCCTATTAATATTAAATTAGTTATGTTTTTTTTTAAATTCAAAAGCCACTAAGGCTTGTTTGGCAAAACTAATTTAAAATAAAGACTTAAAAGCTTTAAACCTTGTTTGGTAAAACTAAATTAAAACTATTTTTTAGCTTATTTTAATAACTCACTTACTATATAGTTTATTGTCACACATTATTAAATTAAATTCCCATATTTAAATTAAATTAAAGCTAACAACAACTTATTAAATCAAAATGCCACACAAACAAATTGTCACAAAATTATAATTTTTATTATAATTTTATTTAATAAATTAGTACATCACTTTAATTACTAAATTAAATTAAAACAACATTATAACAATTCATTTAATCTTTATCAACTCTCTCATATAATTATTAAATTAAATTAGAATATTACCACATAATAATTAATTCATCACTCTTTTATTTTAATTAACTTCAAAATACCAAATTACCGCTTATCAATTTAATTAACATATTACACTTAATCAAGTTAATTCCCCACAACTCATGAATTATTTATTTAACTAACAAATAATTAAATCAAACAAATATTTATTTAACAATAAACACATCAACTAAAATATTTATTTAATTCAATAAATATTTAAAATTACATATAAAAATTTTGGATTCTTACATTCTAGGGGTAAGCACGAAAGTTCTTTAAAAAATACGTCAGAAAATTTATTAACAACAGAAATATCATTCAAATCTGACGTATTTTTATTTAAATCGGTGACATGGGCTAAGAAAGCTTGACATTCATTTTTTAATAAATGAATGGCTTTATGGCTAGAGATGACAAAGATTGATTTCAATGGTTTGGTTGCTTGAATTCTCATAAGAGGTTGATTAGGAATATGAAAACTAATGACCTTGTGAAAACAATCAATTTTAGCATGATGGGTAGTTAACCAATCAATTCCTAAAATCACATCAAATGCAAGTTTTTCAAAGAGATGGGGTTAATAGGTAATGTGAGGGTGCTGACTTGAATCAAATAAGATTTATAAACAGTAGATGTAATGAAGGTTTCTCCTAATGGAGTTTTAACAGATAAGTCAAAGTCTAATTTCTCAAGAGTCAAGTTCAAACATTGAGCACAAGTAAGTGAAATAAAAGAGTGGGTAAAATTGGTATCTAATAAGGTACAGACTTCGCAAGAGTTTATGCTTAGCTTACCCATGATAACTTCGTTCGGGTTCCTCGATTTTTGGGAAGTCACGACAAAAGCTCTCTCTTGAACCATCAACTTTGACTTGTCCGGGACAGCCTTTGGTGTCACCATTCTAGCTAGACTCGACTTCACTATAGGGCACACTCGAGCTATGTAACCTTCCTTTCGGCAACTGTAACACACTTTGGGTTGTTGTGTACAGTTTGGACTAATGTGCCCCTCTTGTCCGCATTTATAACATACGACTGGTGGTCATTCTCCTCCCCTAGAAATGGGTACTGGTGTTGGTGTTGGTGCTAGTGTTGTTTCCGATGTCTTTTCGTCATTGTTAAATCTTCTCTTTTTTAAAGTTCCACTTGACTAACTTCTTCTATTATCTTGGCCAGGATTACCGTCGAAGTGGTTACCATTTCTGGCATGATAATTTCCTCTACGCTGGTTATCATTGTTCCGATGATTGTTGCCACCGGTACGACTATTATCGTGTTGTCGGTTGTTGTCTTTTGGTTATAAAGTCTCATTATCTCGCTCCAATAATTGAGCCATATTCACAACATCTGAATACAAACAAAGTTTATGACAAATGAGGTATTAATGAATTTTAGGTTTTAAACCTCTCAAAAACATTCGTGTCATTCGTTCCTTATTATCCGCCAAATGGGATGCAAACCGGGAAAATTTCACAAATATGACCTCATATTGTGATACAATCATATTGTTCTATTCTAGTTTGATGAATTCCACCTTCTTCATATGACGAATACTTTCTGAAAAATACTTGTCGTTGAATAATTCCTGGAACTTCACCCAAGACATCTTAAGTGCGGAAAGATGAGTATGTTTCACAGATTCTCACCAATAATCTGCCTCTCTACGTAATATAAAGGTGGCGAAGGGAACCTTTCGTTCGTCTATGCATCCCTAAATATCAAATATTTTGGTGATCTGCTTAATCCAAGCTTTTGCCTTAAGTGATTTTGGTTTTCCCAAAAACTCTGGTGGTCCCAACTCCTTAAATTGCTTGGCAGTGACCAACCGTGAGTTACCATTGTTTCCACATATATTTTGAATAGGAGTCTCTCTCGTTTGGGGTTGCATAAATTATAGAAAGCTCTTAAACACCCCATCGTTCATCATTTGGTCGGTGGTGTTTTTTACAAGAGGATTATTGCCTTCCTAATGGACATTTTCTTGGTTATTGATTGGCAGTGACTCAATGGTCTCATATGTTCCATTGCTTATCTCCAGATTTTTAGATGTCATTCTCAAATACTGCCACAAAACAAGGGTTAATTAAAAAAATTAACATGTCACATATTATCCATATATTCCAACCGACCAATTAAATAACGAATAAGATTAGGTAGGACACACTAGCGAAAGTTTTACTCGTCTCTTCCCTCCTAATTCTAATCTCAGATCTTTATCAGAGATCATATCCATAAGCTCTAATGCCACCTATGACACCCCCAAAATGGATTCACACAACCCATTTTGAGTCGTCAAAATATATATTAAAAAATCTAAATATAAATCTTCCTATATACAACTATTAAATTGTCGTGCAAAATACGACAACACATAAGCTGTAAGTTTGAATATAAATAGTGCATCGTAAATAATATGATAATATCCAAACTCAAATTAAGTCTTCATTACAGTTATTATCACACTATTTCACAACATAGTGAAAACTTCTATAGTAACTAGCTCAGACCATTACTCCACTCCCTGACTAGTCTCAGCTACACTTTTATTTCGTGAGAAGAATAATTGAACAAAATGGAAAATAGTGAGCTCAACTAGCCCAGTAAAGAATATTATGACTAAGATAATGAAGGATAAATTGTCTTTAGCTTTCAACAATGGTAAATAAGATAAAAACAATAAGTTTTAGATTAACAACTGTAGCGAAACAAATAATCCATTAGAAGAGTCAAGTAGAGCATGATGTCTACTATCTTCTATGATTTAAAAGTTCATCATCAATATTTTATCCTTGTAACACCAATCAATAATTGTTTCAAAACAACGAATTATCTATGCACTACGGGCTAAAGATATTCGTTTGTATCACTAGTGGTCATGATCATGTCAAACACTTGTTATGCACTACGGGCCAAAGAGGACTTTCACCACAAACCTTTATCTGTAACATTAAAGGTCATGATTATATCAATACATAATTCCTGGTCATAATCATACCAATCAATAATCCATCTTTGCACTACAGGCCAAAGATGAATTTCACCATAATATAAGCATGAGGATGATGATAATGATATAAATAATGAATCAAATGAGATAAGGACATGTTCATGATCATGCCAAATACCTGTTTATCTATGCACTACGGGCCAAAGAGGACTTTCACCACAAACATTTATCTGTAATATTAAAGGTCATGATTATACCAATACAAAATTCTTGGTCATAATCATACCAATCAACAGTCCATCATTTCCCTATAGGTCAAAAATTACTTTTGTGACGCCCCCAAAATATGTATACATCACCCATCTTGGGTCGCCAAATACATGGTACAAAATTCAAATACAAGCTTAATTATATAACATGAGCTGAGAGTTTAAACACAAATATTGTCTTCTATACATTATCCAAACTCAAATAGAGTCCTCATTACAATTATTATCACACTATTTTATAAAATATCGGACCGTCACTCCATTCCCCAACTAGTCCCGGCTACGTTCTCATTTCCTGAAGAGAACAATGAAAGCAAAAGGGTGAGCTCAACTAGCCCAGTAAGAAATATTATGACTAAGATAATGCAGAATAAATTATCATTAGCCTTCAACAGTGTTAAACTGATAAAATACAATAAACATCAAGTTTAACTGCAGCGGAACAAGTAATCCATTAGAAGAGTCAAGTAGATCATAATATCAACTATCTTCTATAATTTTAAGTTTATCATAAATTTTATCGCTGAGACTCAGCTTAATAAATAATCCACATCACTGAATTATCCATGCACTACGGGCCAAGGATATTCATTAGTATCACATCTGTGACGCCCCCAAAACAAGTATACATCACCCATCTTGAGTCACCAAATACATGGTACAAAATTCAAATACAACTTAATTATACAACAGTCGTGTAAAATACGACAAAACATAATCTAAGAGTTTTAATAAGAATATTGTCATCTAGACAATATCCACACTCAATGGAGTCCTCATTACATTTATTATCACACTATTTAATGTAATAGTGAGGACTACTAATGCTATCATCTAGACCGTCACTCCGCTCCCCGACTAGTCCCTTGCTACGCTCTCATTTCCTCAAGAGAACAAAGAAAGAAAGGGTGAGCTCAACTAGCCCAAGAAAAAAATATTATGACTAAGATAATGCAGAATAAATTATCATTAGTCTTTAACAATGTTAAACTGATAAAATACAATAGACATCAAGTTTAACTACAGTAAATAATAAGCAATCCATTAGAAGAGTCAAGTAGAGCATGATATCTACTATCTTCTATGATTTAAAATGTTTTCATCAATTTTTATCCCTGAGACTCAGCTTAATAAATAAACCACATCATCGAGTCATCCCTGCACTACTGGCCAAGGATATTCATTAAATCATTATTGGTCATGACTATACCGAATAATCACTGGTCATAACTATCCATCAATGCACTACAGGCTACTGAGGTCTTTTACCACATCATTTATAACATTACAGGTCATGATTATACTGAATAATCCCTGGTCATAATCATACCAAGTCCATCTATGCACGTAAGCCAAAGATGACTTTCATCACAATATAAGCATGAAGATGATGACAATGACATAATAATTCAATAAAATAAGTTTAAGAATAAATTTTAAAGATTTATAAGTTAATTAATCTTGAAATCAATTACGTCCAAATTGTCAACATGATATTGCTTTGTGGAGTAAAATTCAAGAATACTCAGAAGAATATTTCCATGAAAAATACCGGATGAAGCACAAATATCCAGGATATTCTACTAATTTAATGGAGTATAGAAGCCAAAAACTTTAACCAAATTAGTATCATAGACTATATGAAAGTGCAAATGGATTTTCACCCGCCATGCGGTAATCCACGTAGACAGATCATTTCCATAATTTAATAAGGAATGAATACGAAGGATCATTCACCATTCATGTGATAATCCACATAGACAGGTTATTCCAACAGAATAATAAAGAATGAAACTAGGTCATGCGTAATCCGCACAAACAAGATATTCCAACAGAATAATAAAGAATGGAATAATAGAAGAATTCACCATGCATGCGATAGACCGCCCAGACAGGTTATTCCAATAGAATAATAAAGAATGGAACTAGGTCTAGCGTAATCTGCACAGACAAGATATTCCAATAGAATAATAAAGAATAGAATAACAAAGAATTCACCATGCATGCGATAGAATCGCATGCATGGTTATTCCAATAGAATAATAAAGAATGGAACCAGTTCTGAGAGTAATCCGCATGAGCAGGTGATATTCCAATGAATAATAACGAATGGAATAATGTAAGAATTTCACCATGTATGCGGTACTTTGCATGATGTGTTATTCCAACATAATAATAAAGAATGAAATAACAGAAGCTCTCTTCATGAATACGAAAGAAATAATACCCTTACCTTAGAAAGAAACTGGATACTGGTGTAGAGAGGTAGCAGACTTCTCTTCTTCTTTCTCTCTATAATTTCTCTCTATAATAATTGCTCTATAGCTTTAATGAATTGGTGAGAAATGAAGGAAGAATGAGCTTCTATTTATAGGAAAATATAGTTTCGATAATTACACGTTTTGGGGCTCGAAATATTACAGTACAATACCTTCAACTTTTCTTTCATTTTTAATTTAGTCCTGCAAGTATTATCAAACTTGCACCACCTCACCTAATAGTAAATAATGTGAATCAATAGTTCAATCATGTGAATCAATAGTTATAATCATGTGACAATACTTAATTACAAAGATAGTACTTCCATCTATACCTCCATTTTTAACTTAGTCATGCAAGTATTATCAATCTTGCACCAACTCCCCTAATAGTACAAGAATGTGAATCAATAGTACACACATGCGAACAAATAGTTATAATCATGTGAATTAATAGCAACTAATTGCTCATTTATCCGGTTAGTTACCCGACTGGTCAGTATAACTTCCAGACATCAATTAATATCGAAATAAATGTCGATTTCCACTGACACTAATAATTCTAACACAATGGAACTATCAATTTCATCTTTAATCAACACGAACTTATTCATCATTAATATTATAACTCAGAATATTTAACAACCAGGTCCATTCCTTGGAAAGAGGGGCTTTCCGATAAGGATTTCTCCTTATTGGCACGCAATTAGATGACCAAACCTCTCCTTGACAGAACTTCTAGACATTGTAAATATTGCAATTTAATAATATGAATAACTTTGTCGTCTCAATTATTGATTTAATAATATATCATATTATGCAGATGATACTGTGACAATAATCGAATCAATAATATGAGAGATATGATGCAGCAATTACTATAGCAATAATTGAGTATAACTGAGTGACTTCTCACGTAAGCATCAATAATCAATACCGTGTGTTACTATGCAACCACGCGTATTACTGTACTTTTACTAACGGGTAGTTCAACAGTTTAATGGTAAAACTTCCGCCGTTATTTTTATAAAAAGGTAATTATGCCGTTTTCTAACTACGACAATACTTCTGTTGTGGGGTCCACCAATGATTGTGTCGTCGTACGAATATTCTGTGTTAAAACGAATATTCCCAGACCTATCGAATATTATATAACCATTTGCTTACTTTGCAAAATTTGTAAATATTACCCACAACTATAACATTATATCAAATCCTCACCATAATATTCAAAAATATATTTCGAGAAAATTATTCTTTATTCATAAAAGTTGGGGTCTTACAACCTCCCCTTCTATGAAATTTTGTCCTCGAAATTAGGGTGCGTACCTGGTATGTCGAAGAGGTGAGGATACCTTGATTTCATCTTAGATTCTAACTCCCAGGTCATTTCCTCCACATCGTGGTTTCTCCACAAAACTTTGACTTGAGGTATAACTTTAGAGCGTAAAATATGATCTTTCTTATCCAAAATTTTAACAGGTAACTCTTCATACGTTAAATCTTCCTCTATCTCGTCTGGTTCTAATTCACTAATATTGTTCGGGTCTTTCACAAATTTACATAACATAGATATGTGAAAAACGTTATGAACACGAGACATACTTGGCGGTAAGACGAGTCTATAGGCCACAGTTTCTACTCGATCGAGGATTAAAAATGGGCCAATTAATCGAGGATTGAGCTTTCCTCTCTTTCCAAATCGTGTAACTCCTTTTCCATGGAGCAACACGTAACAACACATGATCTCCAATATTGAATTCCACGTCTTTTCGATGAAGATCAGCATAACTCTTTTGTCGATCTTGTGAGATTTTTATACGTTATCAGATCATTTGAATCTTTTCTGTAGTCATATTTACCAAATTCGATCCCAACAACGTTGCTTCACCCACCTCATCCCAGCATACTGGAGAAAGACACTTTTTTCCATACAACGCCTTAAATGGAGCCATGCCAATACTTGTTTGATAACTGTTGTTGTAGGAAAACTCCACCAATGGTAAGAACTTGTCCCAACTTCCCTTGAAGTCAAGGACACAGAGTTTTAATAAATCTTCAAGAGTTTGAATAGTCCTTTCTGACTGCCCATCCGTTTGAGGATGATATGCCGAACTAAATCGTAAATTCGTGCCCATAGCTTTTTGCAAACTAACCCAAAATCTTGAAGTGAATCTTCGATCTCGATCAGAAACTATGGATACTGGCATACCATGCAATCTTACGATCTCATTTATGTACATACTAGCAAGACATTCAAGTGTAAAAGTTTCTCGTATCGGTAAGAAATGAGCAGACTTGGTCAATCTATCAACAATGACCCAAATCGCATTTATGCCTTGAGAAACCTTGGGAAGACCAGTAATGAAATCCATGGTAATGTGCTCCCACTTCCATTCTGGAATTTCAAGTGGTTTCAATGGACCTTTTGGCACTTGATGCTCCGCCTTGACTCGTTGACAAGTTAGACACCTTGACAGAAACCCCGTTATCTCTCTCTTCATATCGCTCCACCAAAATGTATGTCGAAGATCACGAAACATTTTGGTACTCCCAGGATGGATTGCAAACGGTGTGTTGTGCGCCTCCATCGTGATTTTATACTTCAAGTCAGAATCGTTAGGAACACAAAGTCTGGATTTGACTCGAAGTATTCCTTCTTCATCGATTCTTGCTTCCAGAATAGCACCTTCTTGCACTTTCTTCTTCATACGCATCAGCTTCAGGTCTGTAGTTTGAGCAGCTTTAACTTTATCGATTAAAGTCGGTTCCACTCGTATATTCGCCATCATAACATTGGTCCATGGAGTCTTTAACTCTATTTCCATCCTTTCCAAGTCATACAAAATAGGTCTTTGCGTTAACAATATTGCACTTGTACCTGCATATGATCTTCTACTCAATGTGTCAGCTACTACGTTCGCTTTTCCAAGATAGTATTGGATGGTATGATCATAATCTTTCAACAACTCAAGCCATCGTCGTTGCCGCATGTTGAGTTCCTTTTGAGTGAAGAAATATTTGAGGCTTTTATGATCCGTATAGATCTCCACCTTCTCTCCATACAGGTAATGCCTCCAAATCTTAAGCGCTTAAAAAAATCATCGCCGCTAACTCTAGATCATGAGTAGGATAATTCCTCTCATATTTTTTGAGTTGTCGAGAGGCATAGGCTATGACTTTCCCATGCTTTGCATGAGAACACATCCTAACCCTTTGCTCGAAGCATCACTTTGAGATGACAAATCCTCCGAGCGGATGGTATTGTCGAACAAAGCTAAAATGAGTCTCCTCTTGAATTCTTGAAAACTATTTTCACATTCCTCACTCCAATGAATTTTGTATCTTTTCGAGTCACCGAGTTAATGGAGTAGCGATTCGAGAAAATCCTTCCACGAATCTCGATATAATAACCAATTAAGCCGAGAAAGCTACGTGCTTCTATTAACGACTTTAGGTTGCTCCCGACTTTGAATTGCTTTAATCTTTGCTGGGGTCAACAGATATTCCATGATTTAATATCACGTGCCAAAGGAATGCAACTTCCTCAAGCCGAACTCACATTTCTTCAACTTGGCATAAAGCTTGTTTTCACGAAGCTTTTGAAGTATCAGCCTCAAGTGTTGCTCATGGTCTTCACGGGTTTTGGAGTATATGAGGATGTCATCAGCAAAGACGACCACAAAGTGATCCAAATATTCCTTGAATACTCGGTTCATCATATCCATGAAGGTAGCAGGAGCATTAGTCAATCCAAAAGACTTGAATAGGAATTCATAATGCCCGTACCAAGTTCTAAAAGCAGTCTTTGTAATGTCGTCAATTTTAATCTTCAACTGATGATATCCGGAACGAAGATCAATCTTTGAAAATAATTTGGCTCCTTGCAACTGGTCAAACAGGTCATCAATGCGAGGCAACGTGTACCTATTTTTGATGGTGACATGATTCAACTCCCGATAATCAATACAAAGTCGCATACTTCCATTTTTCATCTTTACGAATAGAACAGGAGCACCCCAAGGAGACGTACTAGTACGAATGAAACCGATGTCTAACAATTCTTGTAGTTAGGTTTTTAACTCCTGAAGTTCAATAGGAGCCATTCGACATGGGGCTTTGCAAATAGGTTTTGTACCAAATTCAAGGTTGATACAAAATTTAATTTCATGCTCTGGGGGTAGGCCAGGAAGTTCTTCAGGGAATACATCCGGAAATTTATTAACAATAGAAATATCATTCAAATTTGACATATCTTTATTTAAATCCGTGACATGGGCTAAGAAAGCTTGACATCCGGTTTTCAATAAACGAATAGCTTTATGACTTGATATGACAGTGATTGATTTTAGTGGTTTGGTTGCTTGAATTCGCATAATAAGTTGGTTAGGAATATGAAAGCTAACAACCTTATGAAAACAATCAATTTTAGCATGATGAGTAGTTAACCAATCAACCCCTAAAATCACATCAAATGCAAGTATTTTCAAAGAAATAAGATCGACGGGTAATGTGCGGTTACCGATTTGAATCAAACAAGACTTATAAACCGTGGATGTAATGAAGGTTTCTCCCAACGGAGTTTCAACAGATAAGTCAAAGTCTAATTTCTCTGGAGTCAAATTTAAACTTTGAGCGCAAGTAGGAGAAATAAAGGAATGGGTAGAACCGGTATCAAATAAAGTATAAACTTCGCTAGTGTTTATGATTAGCTTACCCGTGATCACCTCGTTCGGATTCTTCGCTTTTTGGGAGGTTACGAGAAACGCTATCCCTTGAACTACCGGTTTTGTTTTGTCTGGGACACCCTTTGATGCCTCCATCCCAGCTGGACTTGACTTTGGTGCACGAAAAAATCAGGCTAGGTGACCTTCTTTACCATAATTATAACACACTTTGGACTGCATCGTGCAATTTGGACTTATGTGTCCTTCTCCTCCACATTTGTAACATACGACCGGTGGTCATTCTCCTTCCTTAACAATAGGTGCTGGTGTTGACGTCTTTCCATCCTTGCTGAATCTCATCTTCTTGAAATGTCCACTCTTATTGTCATGGCCATGATTACCACCGAAGTGATTATCATTTCTGGCATGTTGATTCCCTCCATGTTTGTTGTCACCGCATCGATGACTGCTACCACTGGTGTTATCGACTTGTCGGTTGCTCTCTCTTGGTTGGGTTGACTCATTATCGCGCTCCAATAATTGAGCCCTATTCACAACATCTGAATGCAAACACAGTTTGTGAGAAATTAGGTATTGACGTATCTCGGGTTTTAAACCTCTTAGAAACATCCGCGTCATTCTCTCCTCATTATCAACCAAGTGGGATGAAAACCGAGACACCTCAGCAAACTTAGCTTCGTACTGCGCCACGGTCATATTATTTTGCTCAAGTTTGATGAACTCTACCTCCTTCATGTGATGAATACTTTCAGGAAAGTACTTATCGTTTAACAGTTCTTGGAACTTCTCCCAAGACATCTTCAGTGTGGCAGGTTGAGTACGCTTTACAGATTCCCACCATTAATCTGCCTCTGCTCGCAACATGAAGGTGGCAAATGGAACCTTTTACTCCCCCGGAGGATCCCAAGACATCAAATATCTTGTTGATCTGCTTTATCCACGTCTCCGCCTTAAGTGGTTTGTGCTCTCCAAAAAACTCTGGTGGTCCCAGCTCCTTGAACTGCTTAGCGATGACCGTCCGAGAGTTGTCAGTGTTTCCACCAGATTTTGGATGGACCTTTAAACTTGATGTTGCATGAATTGCATAAAGCCTCTGAACATCCCATTGTTTACCATTTCATCGGTGTTATTGTTTACATGAGGATTATTGTCTTCCTATTGCACATTATCCTGGGCATTAATCTGTGGTGACTCAACGGTCTCATGTGCTTCATTGTTTATCTCAACATTTTTGGATGCCATTTTCAAATACTGTCATAAAACAAGGGTTAATTAACATATCACATATTATCCCTATACTCTGATGGACCAATTAAATACCAAATAAACTTAGGTAGGTCATACTAGCGAAGGAATTCCGCGTCTCTCCCCTCCTAGTTCTTGTCTCACATCTCAGCCAAGGATCATATCCCTAAGCTTTGATACCAACTATGACGCCCCCAAAATAGGTATACATCACCCATCTTGAGTCTCCAAATACATGGTAAAAAATTTAAATACAACTTAATTATACAACAGACGTGTAAAATACGACAAAACATAATCTAAAAGTTTTAAATATTGTCATTTAGACAATATCCACACTCAATGGAGTCCTCATTAAATTTATTGTCACACTATTTAACAGAATAGTGAGGACTACTAATGCTATTATCAGGACCATCACTCCGTTCCCCGACTAATCCCAACTACGTTCTCATTTCCTGAAGAGAACAGTGAAAGAAAGGGTGAGCTCAACTAGCACAGTAAGAAATATTATGACTAAGATAATGCAGAATAAATTATCATTAGTCTTTAATAATGTTAAACTGATAAAATACAGTAGACATCAAGTTTAACTGCAGTGGAATAAGCAATCCATTAAAATGTTTTCATCAATTTTTATCGCTGAGACTCAGCTTAATAAATAAACCACATCATCGAGTCATCCATGCACTACGGGCCAAGGATATTCATTAAATCATCAATGATCATGACTATACCGAATAATCCCTTGTCATAATCATACCAAAAACTGTCCATCAATGCACTACAGGCTACTGAGGACTTTAACCACATCATTTATAACATTACAAGTCAGGATATACCGAATAATCCCTGGTCATAATCATACCAAGTCCATCTATGCACGTAAGCCAAAGATGACTTTCATCACAATATAAGCATGAGGATGATGACAATGACATAATAATTCAATAAAACAAGTTTAAGAATAAATTTTAAAGATTTATAAGTTAATTTATCTTGAAATCAATTACGTCCAAATTGTCAACATGATACTGCTTTGTGGAGTAAAATTCAAGAATGCTCAGAAGAATATTTCCATGAAAAGATACCGAATATTTCCAGGATATTCTACTAATTTCATGGAGTATAGAAGCCAAAGCTTCAACCAAATGAGTATCATAGACTATATGAAACTGTAAATGGACTTTCACCCGCCATGAGGTAATCCACGTAAACAGATCATTTCCACAATTTAATAAGGAATGAATACGAAGGATCATTCACCATGTATGTGATAATCCACATGATGCGAAGTTATTCCAACGTAATAATAAAGAATGGAACCGTGTCATGCGTAATCCGCACAAACAAGATATTCTAACAGAATAATAAAGAATGGAATAACAGAAGAATTCACCATGCATGCGATAGACCGCACAGACAGGTTATTCCAATAGAATAATAAAGAATGGAACCAGTCTAGCGTAATCCGCATGCATGTGATATTCCAAATGTAATAATAAAGAATGGAATAACAAAGAATTCACCATGCATGCGATAGATCGCATGATATGTGTTATTCCAATGTAATAATAAAGAATGGAACCAGTCTAGTGTAATCCGCACATACAGATATTCCAAATGTAATAATAACGAATGGAATAATGTAAGAATTTCACCATGTATGCGGTACTTAGATAGACAAAGTTATTCCAACATAATAATAAAGAATGAAATAACAGAAGCTCTCTTCATGAATACGAAAGAAATAATACCCCTTACCTTAGAAAGAAACTGGATACTGGTGTAGAGAGGTAGCAGATTTCTCTTCTTATTTCTCTCTATAATTTCTCTCTTTAATAATTGCTCTATAGCTTTAATGAATTGGTGAGAAATGAAGGAAGAATGAGCTTCTATTTATAGGAAAATATAGTTTCGATAATTGCACGTTTTGGGGCTCGAAATATTACAGTACAATACCTTCAACTTTTCTTTCATTTTTAATTTAGTCCTGCAAGTATTATCAAACTTGCACCACCTCCCCTAATAGTAAATAATGTGAATCAATAGTTCAATCATGTGAATCAATAGTTATAATCATGTGAAAATACGAATTACAGTATAGTACCTCCATCTATACCTCCATTTTTAACTTAGTCATGCAAGTATTATCAATCTTGCACCAACTCCCCTAATAGTACAAGAATGTGAATCAATAATACACACATGTGAATAAATAGTTATAATCATGTGAATTAATAGCAATTAATTGCTCATTTATCCGGTTAGTTACCCGACTGATCAGTATAACTTCCAGACATCAATTAATATCGAAATAAATGTCGATTTCCACTAACACTAATAATTCCAACACAATGGAACTATCAATTTAATCTTTAATCAACATGAACTTATTCATCATTAATATTATAACTCACAATATTTAACAACCAGATCATTCCTGTGAAAGAGGGGCTTTACGATAAGGATTTCTCCTTATTGGCCGTTAATTAGATAATCAAACCTCTCCTCGATGTAACTTCTAGACATTGTAAATATTGCAATTTAATAATACTGAATAACTTTGTCATCTCAATTATTGATTTAATAATATATCATATTATGCGTATGATAATCGTGACAATAATCGAATCAATAATATGAGAGAGATATGATGCGCAATTATTGTAGCAATAATTGAGTATAACGAGTGACTTATCACGTAAGCATCAATAATCAATACCGGTGCTGCTACTATGCAACCACGCCAGACATCGCATTACTTTTCTTTACTATCGGGTAGTTCAACAAATAATTAATTAAGTAAAACTTCCGCCATTATTTTTATAAAAAGATAATTATATTGTTTTCTAACTACGAAAATACTTTCGTTGTGGGGTGCACCAATGATTGTGCCGTCGTACGAATATTCTGTGTTAAAACGAATATTCCCCGACCAATCGAATATTATATAACCATTTGCTTACTTTGCAAAATTTGTAAATATTACCCACAACTATAACATTATATCAAATCCACACCATAATCTTCAAAAATAAAAGTATTCTTTATTCATAAAAGTTGGGGTCTTACAACATCCATGAATTATCCATGCACTACGGGCCAAGGATAATCGTGTTATCACCAATGGTCATGATCATGCCAACAACTGTCCATCAATGCAATACGGGCCAATGAGGACTTTTATCACATCCTTTGTAACATTATAGGTCATGATTATACGGAATAATTCTTGGTCATAATCATACCAATCAACAGTCCATCTATGCACTACGGGCCAAAGATGACTTTTATCACAATATAAGCATGAGAATGATGACAATGACATAAGAATTCAATTAAATGAGAGCAATGATAAATTTTAAACATTTTATAATTTAATTTATCCAAAATTCATTAATCCAAATTGTCAACATGATACTGCTTTGTGGAGTAAAATTCAAGAATAATATTGTATCAAAAATGATTTGGACGGAAAAGAAATCAATTTTTGTCATGAATAATACCCCAAGTGAATAGTGCCTGAGTGAATAGTACCCCGTGAATAGTACCCCGACATGAAAAGATTAAAAATTATCAAGAATGCTCAGAATAATATTTCTATGAAAAGATACTAGATGAAGCACAAATTTTTCAAGGATATTCTACTAATTTCACGGAGTATAGAAGCAAAACTTATTAACATAAGTGTACAATTATGAATACAAAAATGAAATAATATTACTTACATACTACAGAATATGAAAGAAAATATTATTTCATACGAATATTGAACAAAAATAATATCCCTTACCTTAAAAAGGAAAGTATTCCAACTGGTATAGCGGGGATATCTTGAAAAAAAACTTACACTATTTTTTACACTCAAAACTTTCTTAAACTCTAAAGAAATACGCTCAATATTATAGAAGAATAATTCTCTGATTCTGGTGTGATTTTCAATTCTAAACTAAGCATACTATTTATAGGAGAATGACAAGATACTATTTGGATGCATAGTAAGGAAAAAATCATGGACCGCATAAATGATCATCACGCGAAATTTGGTTTGAAATTTTAATTTTATTATGCAGACACTATGCAAACACTATACATAATAAAATATAATATATTCTATTTTTCATAAAAAATAAACTTATTATAATATATATATATATATATATATATATATATATAACAAAGTCGAGATAACTTCTACTAACTATTTTGAAAAATGGGTAAGTGGGGATCCAAATAATAAGCCAAATTTATAACAATTACTTCATAAAAAAAAAACCCTCTATTTATCTCAATTCACTTGGCTTCACAAAACATATTTTTAAAATATAAATATTCATCAATAATATAACTTGCAATATTAACAACCAGATCGTTCCCAGGAAAGAGGGGGCTTTCCGATAAAGATTTATCCCTATTGGCGCACAATTAGGTGACCAAACCCCTTTTCTCGACAGAACTTTCTAGACATTTTCAATAAAGCAAATAATAATATGAATAACTTGTCATCTCAATTATTGATTTAATAATATAAAATATTATGACCTTAAATGAATCATTAACATGAGATACTATGCAACAATTGAGTATAACTGAGTGACTTCTCACGTAAGCATCAATAATCAAAGATAATGTACAATACCGTGTGCTAATATGCAACCACGCAACCACGCGTATTACTATACTTTTACCACCGGGTATTTCAACAGTTAACAGTAAAACTTTTGCCGTTATTTTTATAAAAAGATATTTCTATCATTTTCAAAGTCCGACAGTAATTCTATTGTGGGGTCCACCAATGATTGTGCCATCGTATGAATATTCCTTGTTAAAACGAATATTTTCCGACCAATCGAATATTTTATGACAACTTGCTTACTTTACAAAATTTGTAAATATTACCCATAATTATAACATTATATCAAATCCACATCATAATATTCAAAAATATATTTCAAGAAAAATTAATCTTTATTCATGAAAGTTGGGGTCTTACAAACCTCCCCTTCTTATGAAATTTTGTCCTCAAAATTGGGGTACGTACCTGGTATGTCAAAGAAGTGAGGATACCTTGATTTCATTTTGGATTCTAACTCCCAGGTCATTTCCTCAACATCGTGATTTCTCCATAAAACTTTAACTTGAGGTATAACCTTGGAGCGTAAAATATGTTTCTTCTTATCCAAGATTTTAACAGGTACCTGTTCATATGTTAAATCTTCCGCTATCTCGTCTGGTTCTAATTCAATAATGTGGTTCGAGTCTTCCACATATTTACGTAACATAGATATGTGAAAAACGTTATGAACGCGAGACATACTTAGCGGTAAGGCGAGTCTATAGGCCACTGTTCCTACTCGATCGAGGATTTCAAATGGGCAAATGAATCGAGGATTGAGCTTTCATCTCTTTCTAAATCTCGTAACTCCTTTCCATGGAGCAATACGTAACAACACATGTTATCCAAAATTGAATTCCACGTCTCTTCGATGAAGATCAGCATAACTCTTTTGTCAATCTTTTGAGGTTTTTATACGTTTCCGGATCATTTAAATCTTTTTCATTTTCATGCATACCAATTCTGGTCCTAACAACGTTGCTTCACCCACCTCATCCCAGCATACTAGAGAACGACACTTGCGTCCATACAACGCCTCGAATGGAGCCATGCCTATACTTGCTTAATAACTGTTGTTGTAGGAGAATTCCACCAATGGCAAGAACTTGTCCCAACTTCTTTTGAAGTCAAGGACACATAGTCTTAATAGATCTTCAAGAGTTTGAATAGTCCTCTCCGACTGCCCATCCGTTTGAGGATGATATGCCAAACTAAATCGTAAATCCATGCCCATTGCTTTTTATAAACTAACCCAAAATCGTGAAGTGAATCTTGGGTCTCGATCAGAAACTATGGATACTGGCATACCATGCAGTCTTACAATCTCATTTATATATATACGAGCAAGACGTTCAAGTGAATAAGTTTCCCGTATAGGTAAGAAATGAGCAGACTTGGTTAATCTATCAACATTAACCCAAATTACATCTATGCCTTGAGAAACCTTGGGAAGACCAGTAATGAAATCCATGGTAATGTGCTCCCACTTCCATTCTGGAATTTCAAGTGGTTGCAATGGACCTTTTGGCACCTGATGCTCCGCCTTTACATGTTGACAAGTTAGACACCTTGAGATTGCAAATGGTGTGTTGTGTGCCTCCACCAAAATGTATGTCAAAGATCACGATACATTTTGTTACTCCCAGGATGGATTGCAAATGGTGTGTTGTGTGCCTCCATCATGATTTTATACTTCAAGTTAGAGTCGGTAGGAACACAAAGTCTGGAGTTGACTCGAAGTATTCCTTCTTCATCGATTCTTGCTTCCGGAATAACACCTTCTTGCACTTTCTTCCTCATACTCATCAGCTCCAGGTCTGTAGCTTGAGCAGCTTTAACTTTATCGGTTAAAGTCGATTCTACTCGTATATTCGACATCGTCCCTGGAGTATTTAAATCTATCTCCATCCTTTGCAAGTCATATAAAATGGGCTTTTACGTTAACAACATTGCATTCGTACTCACATATGATCTTCTACTCAATGCGTCAGCTACCACGTTCGCTTTTTCAGGATTGTATTGAATGGTATGATCGTAATCTTTCAATAGCTCGAGCCAACGATGTTGCTGCATGTTGATTTTCTTTTGCGTGAAGAAATATTTGAGGCTTTTATGATCCGTATAGATCTCCACTTTTTGCCCATACAGGTAATGCCTCCATATTTTAAGCGCAAAAATGACTACTTCAAACTCTAGATCGTGAGTAGGATAATTCCTCTCATATTCTTTGAGTTGTCATGAGGCATAGGCTATGACTTTCCCATGTTTTATGAGAACACATCCTAACCCTCTGCCTGAAGTATCGTTGTAGATGACAAATCCCTCCGAACCAGATGGTATTGTAAGAACAGGTGTTGAAATGAGTCTTCTCTTGAGTTCTTGAAAACTCTTCTCACATTCCTCGCTCCAACCAAATTTTGTATCTTTTTGAGTTACTGAGTTAATGGAGTAGCAATTCGAGAAAATCCTTCCACGAATCTCCGATAATAACCAGCTAAGCCCAGAAAGCTATGTACTTCAGTCACTGACTTAGGTTGCTCCCAGCTTTGTATTGCTTTAATCTTTATTGGATCAACAGATATTCCGTGATTTGATATCACATGCCCAAGGAATGCTACTTCCTCAAGCCAGAACTCATACTCCTTTCACTTGGCATATAGCTTATTTTCACTAAGCTTTTGGAGTATCAGCCTCAAGTGTTGCTCATGATCTTCACGTCTTTTGGAGTATATAAGGATGTCATCAATAAAGACAACCACAAAATGATCCAAATATTTCTTGAATACTCAGTTCATCATATCCATGAAGGCAGCAGAAGCATTAGTCAATCCAAAAGACATGACAAAGAATTTGTAATGCCCGTACCGAGTTCTGAAAGCAGTCTTTGGAATGTCATCAGTTTTAATCTTTAACTGATGATATCCGGAAAGAAGATCTATCTTTGAAAAGAATTTGGCACTTTGCAACTGGTCAAACAAATTGTCAATGTGAGGCAACGGGTACCTATTTTTGACGGTGACAAGATTCAACTCACGGTAATCAATACAAAGTCGCATACTCCCATCTTTCTTCTTTACGAATAGAACAGAAGCACCCCAAGGAGACGTACTAGGACGAATGAAACTGATGTCTAATAGTTCCTGTAGTTGGGTTTTTAATTCCTAAAGTTCAATAGGAGCCATTCGATATGAGGATTTTGAAATGGGTTTTATACCGAGTTCAAGGTCAATACCAAACTCAATTTCACGCTCTGGGGGTAGTCTAAGAAGTTCTTCAGGGAATACATCATGAAATTTATTAACAATAGAAATATCATTCAAATCTGACGTATTTTTGTTTAAATCCGTGACATGGTCTAAGAAAGCTTGACATCCGTTTTTCAGTAAAGGAATAGCTTTATGTCTTAATATGACAGTGATTGACTTTAGTGGTTTGGTTGCTTGAATTCGCATAATAGGTTGGTTAGGAATATGAAAGCTAACAACCTTACAAAAATAATTAATTTTAGCATGATCAGTAGTTAACCAATCAATCCCTAAAATCACATAAAATGCAAGTATTTTCAAAGAGATAAGATCGATAAGTAATGTGAGGTTGTCAATTTGAATCAAATAAGATTTATAAACAATGGATGTAATGAAGGTTTCTCCCAACGGAGTTTCAACAGATAAGTCAAAGTCTAATTTCTCGAGAGTTAAATTTAAACGTTTAGCGTAAGTAGGAGAAATAAAAGAATGAAACGGTATCAAATAAGTTATAGACTTTGCAAAAGTTTATGATTAGCTTACCCGTGATAACCTCATTCGGGTTCCTCACTTTTTGGGAGGTCACAACAAACGGTCTCCCTTGAACTACCAGTTTTGACTTATCTGGGACAACCTTTGGTGCCTCCATCCTAGCTGGACTTGACTTCACTGCACGACAAAATCGGGATAGGTGACCTTTTCTTCCATAATTGTAACACACTTTGGGTTGCATCGTGCAGTTTGGAATGATGTGTCCCTCCCCTCCGCATTTTAAGCGCGGTTATTCTCCTTCCTTGAAAACGGGTGCTGGTGTTGTTGTCTCTCCATCAGTGTTGAACCTTCTCTTCTTGAAATTTCTACTTCTATTGTCTTGACCATGATTATAACTGAAGTGGTTACCATTTTTGGCATGTTGATTCCCTCCACGTTTGTTATCACCGCTTCGATGACTGCTACCACTGGTATTATCATTTTATCGGCTGCTCTCTCTTGGTTAGGTTGACTCATTATCTGGGATGATTACAACTGAAGTGGTTACAATTTTTGCTACCACTAGGTTGACCTATTTACAACATCTGAATACAAACATAGTTTGTGAGAAATGAGGTATTAACGTATTTAGGGTTTCAAACCTCACAGAAACATTCGCGTCATCCTCTCCTCATTATCAACAAAATAAGATACAAATCGGGACAAATCGGCAAACTTAGCCTCGTACTGCAACACGGTCATATTATTTTTCTCCAACTTGATGAATTACACCTCCTTCATGTGACGAATACTTTTGGGAAAGTACTTGTTGTTGAACAGTTCTTGGAACTTCTCCTAAGACATCTTTAATGCAGTTGGTTGAGTACGTTTTACAGATTCCCACCAATAATATGCCTCTCCTCGCAACATGAAGGTGGCAAAGGGAACCTTTTTCTCCTCGGAGCATCCCAAGACATCAAATATCTTGGTGATCTGCTTTATCCATGTCTCTGCCTTAAGTGGTTCTGGCTTTCCCAAAAAATCTTGTAGTCCCAGCTCCTTGAACTGCTTAGCAGTTACCATCCGAGAGTTTCCAGTGTTTCCACCTGCATTTTGCACATGAGTCTCTCTCGCCTGATGTTGCATAAATTGCAGAAAGCCTCTGAAAACATCCCATCGTTCATCATTTGGTCGGTGTTGTTGTTTACATGAGGATTGTTGCCTTACTGATGCACATTATCCTGGTTATTAATCTGTGGTGACTCAAAGGTCTCCTGTGCTCCATTGCTTATCTCAAAATTTTTAGATGCCATTTTCAAATACTTCCACAAAACAAGGGTTTATTGACATACCATATAATACCCCTATATTCTGACCGACCAATTAAATAATAAATATGGTTAGGTAGGTCATACTAGCGAAGGATTTACCCGTCTCTCCCCTCCTAGTTCTAGTCTCACATCTCAGCCAAGAATCATATCCCTAAGCTTTGATACCAACTGTGACGCCCCCAAAATAGGTATACATCACTCATCTTGGGTTGCCAAATACATGGTACAAAATTCAAATACAAACTTAATTATATAACATGAGCTGAGAGTTTCAACATGAATATTATCTTCTAAACAATATCCAAACTCAAATGGAGTCCTCATTACAATTATTATCACACTATTTTATAAAATTGTGAGGACTACTACAGCCACCATCTCGGACCGTAACTCCATTCCCAAACTAGTCCCAGGTACGTTCTCATTTCCTGAAGAGAACAATGAAAGCAAAAGGGTGAGCTCAACTAGCCCAGTAAGAAATATTATGACTGAGATAATGCAGAATAAATTATCGTTAGCCTTCAACAGTGTTAAACTGATAAAATACAATAAACATCAAGTTTAACTGCAGCGGAATAAGTAATCCATTAGAAGAGTCAAGTATAGCATAATATCTACTATCTTCTATGATTTAAAAGTTTATCATAAATTTTATTGTTGAGACTCAGCTTAATAAATAATCCACATCACTGAATTATCCATGCACTACGGGCTAAGGATATTCATTAGTATCACATCCATGAATTATCCATACACTACGGGCCAAGGATAATCGTGTTATCACCAATGGTCATGATCATGCCAACAACTGTCCATCAATGCACTACAGGCCAATGAGGACTTTTACCACATCCTTTGTAACATTACAGGTCATGATTACACTAAATAATCCATGGTCATAATTATACCAATCAACAGTTCATCTATGCATTACGGGCCAAAGATGACTTTTATCACAATATAAGCATGAGGATGATGACAATGATATAAGAATTCAATTAAATAAGAGTAAGGATAAATTTTAAAGATTTTATAATTTAATTTATCCAGAATTCAATAATGTCCAAATTATCAACATGATACTGCTTTATGGAGTAAAAATCAAGAATAATATTGTATCAAAAATGATTTGGACGAAAAAGAAATCAATTTTTGTCATGAATAGTACCCTGCGTAAATAGTGCCCGAGTGAATAGTACCCTGTAAATAGTACTTCATGAATAGTACACCATGAATAGTTCCCCGATATGAAAAGATTAAAAATTATCAAGAATACTCAGAATAATATTTCTATGAAAAGATACTAGATGAAGCGTAAATTTCAAGGATATTTTACAAATTTGACGGAGTATAGAAGCAAAACTTATCAACATGTTGTAAAATTATGAATACAAAAACGAAATAATATTACTTACATACTACAGAGTATAGAAGAAAATATTATTTTATACAAATATTGAACAAAAATAATATCCCTTACCTTAAAAAGGAGAGTATTCCAACAGGTATATTGGGGATATTCTTGAAGAAAACTTGCACTGTTTTCTACACTCAAAGCTTCCTTAAACTCTAAAGAGATACGCTCAATATTATAAAAGAAGAATTTTATGATTCTGGTGTGATTTTTAATTCTAAACTAAGCATCCTATTTATAGGAGAATGGCAGGATACTATTTGGATGCACAGTAAGGAAAAAATCACGAACTACACAGTGATTGTCACGAGAATTCGACTAAAATTTCTGATTTTTCTATGCAAATACTATGCATAATAAAATATAATATATTCTATTTTTCATAAAAGAACAAAATTTATTATAAAATATAATATATATATATATATATATATATATATATAAAACAAAACTGAGATAACTTCTACCGACAGTTTTGAAAAATAGGTAAGTATGGGTCCAAATAATAAACCAAATTTATAACAATTACTTCATAAAAAAACCCTTCTATTTATCTCAATTCACTTGGCTTCACAAAATATATTTTTAAAAAATAATTATTCATCAATAATATAACTTGCAATATTAACAACCAGATCATTCCCAGGAAAGAGGGGGCTTTTCGATAAGGATTTCTCAATATTGGCGCGCAATTAGGTGACCAAACCTCTTTCCTCGACAGAACTTTCTAGACATTGTCAATAATGAAAATAATAATATGAATAACTTGTCATCTCAATTATTGATTTAATAATATAAAATATTGTGATAATAAATGAATCATTAACGTGAGATACTATGCAGCAATTGAGTATAACTGAGTGACTTCTCACGTAAGCATCAATAATCAAAGATAATGTACAATACTGGTGTATTTACTATACAAGCACGCCAGACATTCTTTTTTTTTACACCGGGTATTTTAACAGTTAACGGTAAAACTTTCACCGTTATTTTTATAAAAAAAATATTTCTGTCATTTTCTAACTCCGATAGTAATTCCATTGTGGGGTCCACCAATGATTGTCTTCGTCGTCTGAATATTCCCCTCGTTAAAAGCGAATATTCCCTACCAATCGAATATTTTATGACAACTTGCTTACTTTGCAAAATTTATAAATATTACCCACAACTATATTACTATATCAAATCCACACCATAATATTCAAAAATATATTTCAAGAAAAATTAATCTTTATTCATGAAAGTTGGGGTCTTACAACTTTCACCACAATATAAGCATGAGGATGATGACAATGATATAAAGAATGAATCAAGTGGGATCAGGGATAAATTTTAGAGATTTATAATTTAATTTATCTAGAGTTCAAGAATATCCAAATTGTCAATATGCTAACCCATTGTGCAATAAAATTCAAGAATGATATTTAAGATTCAAATTTCAAAGATAATTTGGACAAAGAAAAGAAACTAAATTTTGTCGTGATAGTACCCTGGATGAATAGTACCCCGACATGAAAAGATTAAAATTTAATAAGAAGGTTCAAACCAACATTCCAATGAAATGATATAAGATGAAGCGCAAACTACTAAGGATATTCTACTAATTTCAGGGATTTTCACCATTTAATAATAAGGTTATGGAAATAAATAATAATTTTATACCATAAATGGAGAAATATGAAAGAAAATGATATCACTTAACGAGTACAATTAAAAGAAATGATATCACATACAAGTATGAAAAAATATACGAAACTGCAAATAGATTTTCACCCATCATGCAGTAATCCGCGTAGACGGATCATTTCCACAACTTAATAAAGAATGAATACAAATAGTTATTCACCAGGTATATGATAATCCGTGTTGATAGGTTATTCCCACAGATTAATAAGGAATAGAATGACAACCCTTATGAGTATGAAGAAAATAACATCATTTACCTTAGTAGGAGACTAAATCTAACTGGTATAACCGAGATTATCTTGAAGAAATCTTGCACTACACTCAAAGTATTCTTATACTAGAAAGAAATACGCACAATATTATAGAAGAAGAATTCTCTGATTCTGGTGTGAGTTTAATTGATTAACTAAGCAACTTATTTATAGGAGAATGGACTAAATAGTAACTAATTCACTGACGATTCATGTCGACGTCGGGATTTTTATTTGTCCCTTTTCTGTTCTTGTTCTTTGGTGTTCTCTTGTTATGTGAGATATGTTTGAAAAAAAAAGTGAAAAAGGTCTGACATGTATATGTCGACGAATTAACTGTAAGAGTCGCTAGTTGGTGTTTTTAACTGGTTGCACCAATGCAACCGAGAAAAGGTTTGCACATTAACCTAGTGATGTGACACTGCTAAATGGGTCTGTAAAATCGAGATTCATTTGGGGTCAGGGGCTTGATTATGCGAAGGGAAGGTGTTAGAAAACCTCCGATATCCGTGTTACCATGGTGACCGCCACTTTTCAAGAAACTGTTATATGAATGTATGTGTGTGTGTATGTGTGGGTCAATGTGCTTTTATTTGGAAGTAGTGTGAGGCCTCATTGGCACCCATATACAAAGGGTTTGAATTTGTATAAAAATTTAGATTTAAACAAGATATAGCAATGAGGTTTTGTAAAAGAGGTTTTTTCAAACCCTTTGCTCAATAGTAATTGAGACCTTTTCATACTTCCATTTTATTATTAAATGTTTGGCTTGGTTGCTTTTATTTTTGAGATGCGAAGCATCTTCAAGAAAATAATATATAGCAGTGTCGAACACCTCATGGGCATGAAAAAGCCATTTAAGGAAATTCAAACACCGTGAATAATTTACAAGCTACTTACAGCTGAAAATGTCCATCACGGGAACCGAATCTAGATTCAGTGGACTGAATCTGTGATCACATGATTCCTAGACTCACATGATGTCGTAGTTTATATGAAAAGCAGTAAGCAATTATATCTATAAAAGCTATAAATATATATATATATATATATAAAGACATGATCAACCACCACGAAGCACCTCCATGGGGGATCAAAAATATAAATATATAAAAGTGGTAAATATATATATATAGAGAGAGAGAGACATGATCAACCACCACGAAGCACCTCCATGGGGGATCAAAAATATAAATAAAGAAGTAAATGTGATCAACCGCCACAAAGTAAACTCCAGGCAGGACGGAATATAAATAAAGCAGTAAAAATGATCATCCGCCACGAAGTAAACTCTAGGCGGGATGGAATGTAAATAAAGCAGTAAAAGGCCACGAAGTAAACTCCAGGCCTGATAGAAACGTAAATATATATATATATATATATAAAAGCAGTAAATGTACCGGATATAAAATCCATGCTCATCGAACAAAGTCGATAATAGTTATATATATATATATATATATATATATATATATATATATATATATATATATAGCGATAAATGCTCCAAATGTAAAATCGAGGCTCATCGAACAAAGTTCGACAACAATTCATATATATAAGTATGTATATATATATGAATTGTTCGATGAGCCTGGATTTTATATTTGGAGCATTTACTGCTTATATGTATATATATATATATATAAGCAAGTAAACGCTCCGGACATGAGTCTAGGCTCAATCGAGGCATAACTCGATAATGTTAGTCCATATATATAAATATATATATATATAAGTATATATATACAGACAGAAATGAAAACCACGGACCGAAGTCCGGGCCTACACACACAACATGACTCTCAATGTTAAGAAGAGTGCGTGCAAAGATGAAGAAAAAGGCTTTATAATGTGTAAGAAGACTCACAGTGGGCTGCCAAAGAAGACTTCTATAACTTTAAGTGGATGAACACTCGACTCCCGCCAGTAAAAATATAGCTATATGTGAGCTAACAAGTGTTTAAAATGAGAAAGCACTCAATATGGGGGGTGTATAGAGCAAATTGGACAGGGCTTCCTCGCCTTTCTTCTTACAAATATGGCCACCCAAAGCTCTATATTTATAGAGCTTGTGGTCAAAGTGTAATACTATGGCAATGTGTAGATGCACTATGAAGGCTACTCGGGGTGACCCGAGCTCCGCGTGTCCTGCCATCTCGAAGTACGTGCACTCGTGCACTGTGATGTCCGTTTAAACTTGTAGAACTTCAATCCGAGCATCCAATTGAGGTGTAAAAGACCTTTTTTGGACCGCCGTTATCGATAGTTATGCAATGACATGGGATTAGAGGTTGTACGAAGTCAGGAAGAGGGGACCATGTCCATGGTCTTCAAGCTTCAAATTTTATCCGGTGTGCTGCCCTTCGTAATAGTCACTCGGGATTGGAACTCCTTGTCTCTTGTGGGACATTGTTGTGTAAAAATGTATGTATGAGATGGCTCAATGTGGGGTTAAGGTGGCAAGATGATGATTTTTCCCTTCTCAGGTTTATCTCCGATTTTGGCACAGTTGTAGCAGTCTTTTCTCAGGATTATCACTAAGATTGGCCTACTTTCGACTCTGAATGTCCTCAGGGTTATATATGAGGTTGGCTTGACCTCTCGGGGTTGACTCTGGGCTTTGCAATTGATATTTCGGGCTATCAACGGGGTTAGAATTGATGTTGTGGTCCTCCAGGGTTATCTCTGGAGTGTGAAAAAGACGCTTTTGTCCTCCTACATAGTTAGTAATAGGAAAACAAAATTTTGAGTGTCTACAGATGCCCCTCTTTATCATGTTCATGCAATGCAATGAAATGGACATGATAAAGATTACTAGACACTCGAAATATGACAAGGCATTTTGAATGATGCAAATCGCAATGTAATGAATTTTATGATGAATGTTAAAATGCTTTCGCAAATCGCAGTTCGAAAATTGCATTTCATACTTCACATTTGGCCAATCGCACTTTGTAATTCACACATCGCATTTCGCATATTGCAAATCGCATTTCGCACATCGCACATCGCAAATCACTTTACCTTTACCAGTTATTGTTGATGCATATGCTGGTGTTGACTCCAATGGTTTGGCTTTTTATCGGTGTTGCTGATGCTTGTTTGATAAAGATAAGTTGAGATGTTTTCTACATCTCTATTGGAAATGAAATTCTGAAATCATAGGACCTTCCCGATGCATACGCTGGTAGTTTACAACGGTGCCTACCCTACTGGTAGTTTTCTACACTGACATCGCTAAACTATTTTGGTTCCCACTCAAACAGTGGTATACAAAGCTTTCATCGCTGAAATGGCTCGATGATATGCAGAATTGATGCCAATGGTTTAGAATACCAGCTCTTCCGATACCTTCGCTAAACTAATATTCAACGACTTAATTCACCAGACTCCGCCTGATGTTACGCTGGATTGATGACAACCAACTGATGTCTACGACGAAATTTTCCTCTAATCTAGACATTTAATGTGCACATATTTAAATCTATAAGAGACGCATGCTAAATGTTGATGGAGATGTACGCTGATGTAGCGCTTTTGCACATGTGCAGATCATGCATGATGTGATGACCTAGATTTGTCCTTTGGAGTCTATTGTCCTAGGTTGATGCACATTTTAAAGTGTCTGGAGTAGAAACTTACCTCACCCTTTCTGAGGCGATTTGGAGTTTCTTTTCGATGTTGGGGTGCTTGTGCCCCATTCCCTTGAGCTTTTGATTCGTAACCCGGCTGAACTGATGATCATAATGCTGCTAACATCCCTGGAGGGTACAACCCGTTCTTTCACTGCCCAGATTTAAACTTTAGTGTAGAGGCCTCGACTTGTGAGGACTTGATGCAAGTTGATACATTTGATGGTAAGGATTTCATTCGCTAGACCTTTCGTCATTGGCCTTCTACTCTTGAGTTAAGGACTTTTTTGAAAAATTTCCCCTTCTTCTGTAGGGGCAAGCTTACGTCACCATGATTTCCTTCAGGAGTTCTCTCTTTTCTTTTAATGAGAAGCTTGATCTTACCTTAAATTCCTTCCATTTCTTGGAATTAGAAAATGCCCCAGTCCTTTCGCATGTTGTTGTCGGGGATTCATATGGGAAACTTTCTTTGTTGACCAAGTCGCGAGTGAGCAATATCGTGTACATCAAAAGAGCAAAATGTACGAAAAGCTTGACGGCTTGGCTGTCAGGATTAGTATACCCTTGTGAAGAAGTCATTTGAAGTACAAATTATGAAATAGAATAAGTTATGATATCGCAAGGAAATTTGTAAACATCCATGGTCATTATTCATGGGCAGGATTAGATTTTAAAAGACTTATCTCCCTTTATCAGAGAAACTTCATCTTCGCTCTAGACTTTATTTTTCACAGAATTGACTTCATATGACTCACGCCCTATGAGTGACGCAACTCTTAGCAGGGGCTTTACTTCTATGCCTTGGCAAATTTTCTTTTTTCTCTCCTAATCTTGTCTCATTTTCTTAGGCTATTCAGAATTACCCATGTAACGAGTTTTGGACAAATGACTCCCAAACTGGAGGGCTTTAGGGCACCAAGTGTTAAGACACCCCTTCGGGTTTACTGGCTCGAGTAATAAAGGCCATGCTTCGAGATAAGTCTGGCGATAACTCTATTTGCTTCTTTTCCTGAGTTCTACAGGTCCATTTTCTTAGGCTCTAAGTCACCCAATGTAACGAGCGTTAGGTCAATGACTCCCAAACCAGAGGGCTTTAGGGCACCAGGTGTAAAGACACCCCTCGGGCTTAATTACTCGAGTAACCTATGCCACGATTCGAATCTGCTCAGGTTTTGCCTTTTACAATGCTCGTTTTCTTAGGCGTTAAGTTACTTAATGTAACGAGCATTAGGCTGATGACTCCCAAACCAGATGGCTTTAGGGCACCAGGTGTAAAGACACCCCTCAGGCTTAATAACTCGAGCAACCTAGGCCACGATTCGAGACATTAGGTTGGCGACTTATCTTTTATCTTTTCATTATTTGCCATTATTTTTGCCATAGCTTCATACCCCAAAACTAAGACTCAGGGCAATCGCAAAGTGCAGATATGCATATGAGGTTAAGTCTGTTCCAAAAAGCGCTTTGAACTGGGATGTCGTGCCCAATCAAAAGGTTGAATAGTCTTAAATCTCTAATCGTTCCCGTGATTCTCGCCCCACAGACACTTATAAAATTAATCCCATTCATAACAAGTTAAGCAAAATCTTTTTCTAAGAATACTTAACATGTATATTATCGCTAATGCATGTAAATGGAGACTAAAAGTTCATAAGGAGATGAAAGAGTCATACCTCACATATGGATTATTAATTCTGAGAATAGTGTGATTGGAAAAGACTAAATGATCATATCGAATCGCTAGTGTGGCGATGTGAGGGAAACTCTGATGATAATGTACCATGCTGATGGTGCTGACTGGTGCATTTTCCTCTTTAGGATTATTGATAAATGCCCCAGTGTTGAGTTGTTGTTGTTTCCGAGATTGTACTGGTCTGGTTATAAGAATCGCAACATCAGATTGTCGCTAATTTTGAAATTGCCCCGGCCTTGCTTGTTGTTTGGGATAGTTTCTTTGACAGATGGGCTGATAAGATGCCGAGGTCACAAGAGCCTTTTACCTCTGTACCATATGGTGAGCAGGTAGTAGATTTGGGCTTTGGATGCCCTCAATCATTGTTCCTGAGTTGTTCTCACAATTAGCCTTGGTTTTCTTCTTATTTGATGAAGACTTGTGATTGAGGGTGTCGACTCTTTGAAGGTCCTCGATGCTGGTTGTCTTGGTGTATCGTTGTTTCTTCTTTTCTAAGACTTGTGTCAGATTTGATGGAATGACATTAAAGTGTTTGTTTGGATTTTTTGGATTTTTGTTTAATTTGACCGTACCATAAATGGCTTCCTACATACTCCCATTGATGAGGGGAGATCAGGTCTTTCGTAGTTCAGGCATGGTGTAAGAGGTTCGATGTTGAATGGTGTAAGGGTAGAAAGATGTAGAAATGTTTTTGTTGTTTTTATTTGTAGAGAAGGGTATAGAAATGTTTTTGTTATTTTTGTTTTATTGTGATCGGGCCATATAAACTGGTTGCCTGCATACTCCCAGGTATCGGGGAGATCAGGTCGACGTAGTTTGCCCCATAAGCTGAAACCTAACTGATTTGATTTTTGATTTTTTTTGATTTTTTGATTTTTTGGATTTTTTGATTTTTTCAATATTTACATGCATGGAAAATAAAAGGCATACTGCGAAGAAAGTGATACCATCCCAACATCTTCTGGAACTCACAACTTTAACCCCTGGATCTACATCTTCTTGGCTAGTTTAGGCCTGATAGTCCAGTTGTCAGTGGTGATGTTACCTTCAAGGCTTGCGATAGAGGTTACCTCTTGATTCTGAATATCTTCTCTTATGGCCATAACTTGATCGCCCCCTGCTGCAGTACATTCCTCATGGACACTTGAACTGGACCCATCGCAAAAAGGGATGAACTCTGGATTCTTCAATGGGTTGGCTTCCCCGATAATCTCACCATCTTTTCTTTCATCTGTTCCTTCGTATTTTTCCTGGGCTTGAAAGGATTCGACCATGAAATCTCCCTCGAACTGTGGTTGCATTTCTTGCAAGGAATTTTCCTTTTTGGCTTTTCCTTCCTTGGACAGGATTAGTATTTCATCCTCATCATCCAAGGTGATAAAATCAGGAATGTGGTTACTATCTGTGGACCAGAATATGTTTGATGTTGGTGGAGGAATATCCTTTGAGGATTCCTGTGTCTCCTTTGTCATTCAATGCATTAGGATTAATCCATCTTGTGTTCTGTCAGGATTGGTGCTCATGGCCTTTACCTCCTCTAAACTGCCTGTCTCTAGTGGACATATTAAACTTTTAATTTTCTTTTCGCCTTTTCTGGTCATGAGGAATTCTATCTTCAGCTCTTCATTTTTAATGAGATCCTGGATTTTATGTTGCAAAGACTGACATTCCTCAGTCGTATGTCCAAGTGAGTTAGAATGGTAGAAACACATCTTGGTGGAATCATAACTCTTTATCTTGGGATTTATAGGAGGTAGCAACTCAGTAATCCATCCTTCACTTATCAGAAAGTATAGCATTTCTTTATTTGATTTGCTCAAATGGGTGAATTTTCGGGCTCTTGTAGAGGTTGTTTGATCTTTCTTCTGTGAGGATTCGCATTCCCCATATCGATTTTTCCGCTGGCGAGATCTTCTAGCAATTTTATCAATCCCCTTTTCTTCTCCTTTTAGCCTGCTTTGATCTTCTTCATTTAGTTGGCTCATCATGGAGAGATATGGGTTTACATTATGGTTGACCTCTTTTTTCTCTTGGCTTTCTGATAGTTGAGTGAAAAATTGCCTTGTATCCTGATATTGTCGCACTATCAGCTTAGCAAGCAGATTTACTTGATTCTGGATCGTCTCTAATTTTTGCATTACTATCATACCCTCCTCCGAGTTTTCCCACTTTAGGACATTTGATCTGTGCCTTTGGGGGTATTCCTCTATCCTTCGTATGTACTATGATTTGGATACATTTCAACGCTTCCTGACCTGATCATGTTTACTTCCTCCGTATCATGTTGCATCAGAAGGTTGGTGTTGACATTTTGTTGGTCAGGTTGTTGGACCACAATACTGCCACTTTCGATCAGATTCTGAATTTTATGTTTTAAGGACCAACAATCTTGTGTATCGTGTCCTGGAGACCCTGAGTGGTAAGCACATCTCTGGCTTGGATTGTATCTTTTGCTCCCTGGTTCCAGAGGTGGAGCCAGTTCGGTAATTTTCGTATGATCCATCAATATCGCCAATACATTTTCAAGAGAATCGCCTAGTGGAGTGAACACCCAATATTTTGTTCTCTCAAATTTTCTTCTCCTATCCTGGAATTGGTTAAATGCAGCCTGTTGCCCCTGTATAACAAGGGATACATCTTTAGTGCCTTTATCGGGTACCCTATTGGGATCGCTCGCATACTTGCCAGTCTGTATATGCTTGGCGACTGCTTTTAAGGCAGTGAAGTCTTTAACCTTGCCAGCCTTTAGACCCATCTCTGCCGTTTTGCCGTGTTTGATCATTTTTGAGAATGGCTTTCCTATGCCTGATAGGATCCTCTCACAGTAAGGAGCCTCTTGGATATCAATAAACGTCATTACCATCTCAATTTCTGTCATTGATGGAATGACTTATGTTGCTAGATGTCTCCACCTTTGGGCATATTCTCGGAAAGATTTAGTACTTTACTTTTTGGCTTTAGTCACTTGGTATCGATCTGGTGCCATTTGTGACTGAAAACCATACTGATTGAGGAAGGCGTGGGCCAATTCTTCCCAGTTGTAAATTTTGGCATTGTCAAGTCGGGCATACCAGGCTTTAGCCTCTCCAGTGAGACTCTTTTGGAAAATTTTCATTCTGAGGCTTTCATCTTCAGCATAAGATCCTAACTCGCCAATATATACTTTTAGGTGCGTATAGGGATCGCCTTCCCCATTGTACTTTTTAAACTCTGGGACTTTGAATTTGTCTGGATATCGAGCCCCTAGGAATATGCAGAGATTTGAATAGGTGACACTACCATAGTTTCCAGACCCTTTGATTGACCGGATGGTTTCCTCTATTTGTTGGACTTTCTTTCTTATATCCCCAGTTTCTCGATCATCCCTGAGTTTTGTGATTTTAGGGGTTTTGTTGGTTCCTTTATTAGAATTGGGTTCAGTTATCTGGGTTTCCATCTTTTTGCCAATACCCTGACTTCCCCCTGGTATGAATGACTCAGATTGAGTAGGCATTGTTTGGCCCTGGGTTCCTCCATTGCAGATGATTCTGTGTGGATGAGTATTTGTGGACCCTAAGTAGATTGGTATAGTTCTTTGAGCATAACAGCCAACTCTATAATTTGATAGATTAATCTTTTGAACTCCTCATGAGAGACATGAGTAGGATCAGGCTGGGTACTTTTAGCTATGTTTGGCTGTGGGCTTAATGCCTTTCTGGACTTTGAACGGGAAATGGGACCAATTGCTTCCCTATAAAAAGACTTACGTAGTTTAGTCTTAGGGAATGTATAAAAATTTTACATGCTATCATAATGTGTCCATTTTAGGAATATTATCCTGCAAAACAGGTGTCATTTGATAGCATTCCAAGCCTTAATATGCATGTACACACATTCTTCATATTTTCCATTACATAGAGATTAACATGGAATGAAATTACAAGTAATTGTCTTTACAAGTAATTGAAAATGGAAAGCATGAAGAGACTTTCCTCCGCGTTCGGTTTATCAGAGGCTGGCCTATCTTAGGTTACTCTTGCGGCTTTTTGGCATGAAGGTTCCCAGATCATCGCAATTTACTTGATGGGAAGTTAATCCGGTCTTTCAAGTGGAGCGAATCTGGGTGGTGCCTTTCCTGAGCCTCGTTGGAATTAGTCTCCCTACGAGTCCAGTAATCAAAACCGACAAGATAGCCTCCTGGTGGAGGAACCGCACAACATACATTCACATACGTGTCTCACTGTTATGGGAATGATGACATGTACGAAGCACTAATATCACATATAGATATATTGCAGTGTTGTAAGTAAAATGCATTCATACACATTCATCAAAAATGTAAATGCAACATTCACACACAAGAATATAATAGTTTTGAAAAAATTATAGTAGCGGCTTAAGCCCTCTTACTGGAGTCCCCAGTAGAGTCGCCACCTGTCAACGTCAAGATTTTTATTTGTCCCTTTTTTGTTCTTGATCTTTGGTGTTCTCTTGTTATGTGAGATTTGTTTGAAAAAACAAGTGAAAAAGGTCCGACATGTATATGTCGACAATTTGACTATAAGAGTCACCAGTTGGTGTTTTTAACTCGTTGCACCAACACAACCGAGAAAAGGTTTGCACATAAACCCAGTGATGTGACACTGCTAAACGGGTCTGTGAAACTGAGATTCATTTGGGTTCGGGGGCTTGATTATGCGGAGGGAAAGTGTTAGGCACCCCCCCCCCCCGACATCCGTGTTACCACGGTGACCACCACTTTTCAAGAAACTATTATATGAATGTGTGTGTGTGTGTGTGGGTCAATGTGTTGTTATTTGGAAGTAGTGTGAGGCATCGTTCGCACCTATATACAAAGGGTTTGAATTTGTATAAAAAATCAGTTTTAAACAAGATATAGCAATGAGGTTTTTTAAAAGAGGTTTTTTTAAACCCTTTGCTCAATAGTAATTAAGACATTTTCATACTTCCATTTTATTATTAAATGTTCGTCTTGATTACTTTTATTTTTGAGATGTGAAGCATCTTCGAGAAAATAATATATAGTAGTGCCGAACTCCTCATGGGCATGAAAGCCATCTAAGGAAATTTAAACATCGTGAATAATTTACAAGCTGCTTACAGCTGAAAATGTCCATCACGGGAACCGAATCTAGATTCAGTGGACTGAATCTGTGATCACATGATTCCTAGGCTCACATGATGTCGCAGTTTATATGAAAAGTAGTAAACAGTTATATATATAAGCTGTAAATATATATATACAGACATGATCAACCACCACGAAGCACCTCCATGGGGGATCGGAAATGTAAATATATAAAAGTGGTAAATATATATAGAGAGAGACATGATCAACCACCACGAAGCACCTCTATGAGGGATCAGAAATGTAAATAAATCAGTAAATGCGATCAACCGCCACGAAGTAAACTCCAGGCGGGACGTGGGACAGCCCCAAATCTGGGTCCTAAATCACCACGAATCTGGTACAATCATTCTATAACTATTGCGAAAGATATAAACATAAATTGTTTATACAATAAACTTTACACACTATTCCCCAAGATCGAGTAACCTTAACTTATACATAATTCATAACTTGACTAACATATAACATTATTATTATACAATATTATTACAAATCTAGCCGCACACATTAACTTAAAGCTGGAACTGTCTTTAACCTTTCCTTATATCCGACGCATTCGCCTTAATCTGTAATGTTTATCATGATATAGCAAGGGTGAGCATGAAGGTTGCCCAACAAGTTTAAATTTATTTAAGGATATATCATGATTGAAAGAGTCTGAATAATAAGTTGGCTATAATTCAACAATATAGTTATGAATTAGCACGAACAAACTTTTGACTGAACAATTATTAAACATGAACAAATATATCTAGACCGAATGGTAATGAAGGTGATCAGCCTTTCATACCTGACTTATACACGCAATATGTACAGAGTACAATTCTACAATTCTTAGACATGGAAATCAGCAATGATTAACCATAACCATATCTGAATGAAACAACTCTAAGTAGAGTTAAGAAAAAAAACTTGCTTGTTTCGTTGATTACTGTTACGCAATTTATTAAGCTTTGTCTGAAGACCTAATATATAAATAATATCGATATACAAATTAGAATAATATCATCACAGTTTAATACTATTATATATATATATATATATATATACACATAAAATAACCTAAACACATAACCCTATCAGTCTATACAGCACATAACACCTATCTTCAAGTCAAACTATTGCAGTCCGAGTTGAGTTCGGTACAATTCTAACATTCCGACGGTCTAGTCGGACAAATCTTGAGTCTAAGTTCAATTAAACTCTATCTAAACACTTAACAATTATCTTAGATAATTATATAATCAGTCAAAAATATTTTTCATAACCTCGTAATAATTTTTAGATAATTATTACCATTTATCATGATTTTCCATCATTAATATCATATTTATATAATATAAATACCACATTATTCTCTTATCATTAATATTTATTTAATATTAAATATTAATGAAAATTATAACATAATATTATAATATATTTATAATATATTAAAGTATTTTTAATACTTTAAAATCATATTTATATGATTTTTAAACCTTTAAATGCATTATCCAATAATTGATATTAATATTAAAATATTAATATTTTCATGACAAAATATCAAAAGTTATATTTTATAACTTAAATATTTTTCTAACCCTTAAATCATTTTTATATGATTTTTACAAAGATTAATTTATTTTTCCTTAATTTATTTAATATATTCATTAAATAAATTAAGCACCATTAATATTAATTTATTAATAAAATTCATTACAAAATATCAAAAGTTATTAAAAATAACTTCAAATATTTTCTAACACCATAATATAATTTTTCATGATTTTTAAAGTATAAAAACCATTTTAACTAATTTATTTAATAATAGAATTAAATAAATTAAATACCTTTTATATTCTAAAAATATTAAATATTTTTGAAATATACTCAAAATAATTAAAAACTGATTTTCGGATTTTAAAATAATTTTTAGAAATTTATTTTGTATTTTTAATAATTAAAAATCATTTTTCTCTATTTATTTAATAAAATAATTATTTTTGAAAAATAAAGTGTCACTAAAGGGCCCTATAGCGACAGAACCGTCGCTATAGGTGTTCTTGAGCATGTTCTTCATTAAACCCAGATTTCATATCAGACACCAAGGTGCCCACTTTGACCAGTGATAGATCGTTGATCACAAGGTTTCTGGACATGAACTATTGTTAGGATTATAGAATTTATGTAGCACTACAATCTACAGCAACATTTATAGCCATAACATAATATACCAGCAAGATCTAGGCCCCAGAAAATCATTGTCAGAAGCTGTTCTTCATTTCTGGGTTTTTCAGAAATGAAGAACAGTTCGAGTTAGCTGCTTTGAATTCTTATATCTTGGGTTATGTGTTTGTTTTGTGTAATCTAATAGTTGAATATTGTAGAAAACATGTCATTGTACATTTCTGTTTCATCAGATCATCATAACAACAACTAAATCACAAGATTCAAGCTAGTCAAACCTTGTTAGAAACACGGTTCTTGAAGGTTTCTAGGTTTTCCAAAAATTTGACAAAACAGACGGTTAATGCTACTTTGACCAGAAATATCTTTGATCATATTATGGATCTAAGTGTCCTAAAGGTTTTAATGAATAGTCTACATATCAGGCTATAGAGATCAAACAACAATTTGACTTAATCATTTAAACACAGTAAGATCTAAGGACTTGAAAAGCTTGTTAGAGATTTCTGGAAATCTGGGGATTTTCTGGGTTGCCCAGAAACGGTTTTCGTGCTTGGTCAACGCCTTTTGACCACTTATAACTTTTAATCTACACTTGATCTGGACTTGATTCAAGTTCTAGATCAAAGTCCTTACAACATACTACAAGTACAAACTCTTAAAACATATAAACAATTAACAAGAAAGGATCTATGAGCCCTGACATTCGGCTGTCAGGCCATGTTTTAGGGTTCATAGATCAGTTCTAAAAACTTTAATTTCAAGCATCAAAATGATATGGATCTAAGTTTTAGCAACCCATATCATCAAATGACACCCTCTAACATGAATTATAACAACAAATTACAACATCTAACATAGAACACATGGATTTCAAATCTAGGGTTTGTATACCTTTTTGAGCCTTGATTTAGAATCTTATCATTATGATCTGATCTTGGCTTGTTATTACATGATCTTGGCTTTGTTTCTCACACTCTCTCACTCTAAGATTCGAAAATATAGAGAGAGAAGGGACTTGAAGCAATTGAAAAGTAAAGTAGGTATTTCTTACTTTTAAAGTTATAAATTTTGATTCAATGCACCAAATCTTGCTAAGTGGCACGTAAATCTAATATTGGTTATATTTTTAAGTCAAATAGCTAGAGCTAGGGTTGGTCACCCACTCACAATAGGTCAAGATCTATACTCCGTCTTAAAAAATACTAAAAGGGCAAAATAGTCATTTGCTTTCCAATTTTAATTCTAAAGTTGTCATTTAATACAACCCTTAGGATTTGACCCTTAGGGTTTAACCCTTAGGGTTAAAACCTAAGTTTTACAAAAATTATATTTAGGATTTCTAAATTAGGTTTTAGAAAGGGAAAAAATTAAGATTTTCAAATTATAATTAGGATTCTCTAATTATACTTAGATTTTCTAATCATAATTCAAGTTTGCTAATTAGGATTAATATTTCCTAATTAAAATTGTTAATTTAGCAATTAAGTCCACAATTGTACATTAGGATTTCTGACGGAACAATTAGGGTTTAAAGAATTTTTAATTAAGGTTTGCTAATTAATTAAGTTTTACCCTAATTAATATTATAATTAATAGCACTTAAGCATTATAATTATCCTTTAAGTTCTTAGATTAGGGTTTCAAATTCCCGAAATCTGAAATTAGAGTTTCCAGATCTAATATTAGGGTTTTCTAATAATCAATTAGGGTTTCAAGTAATTCATTAGGATTTTCCCTAATAAATTATAATTAATTACGTTTAAACCTTATACATAGCATTTAAATTCCCAAATTAGGGTTTTCAATTTTCGAATTAGGGTTTTCGAATTCCCGGAACTGAAATTAGGATTTCAAAACCGGTTTTAGGGTTTCTTCTCAGTCGTTAGGGTTTTCTAACTGAACGTCGATATTCGATAATAATATTAGGGTTTAACACTGATAACATTTATCTAGTCAACCCTTGACCCTTAAGCACATTCTGAACACATAAATGACCATACTCACATAACATAAACACATATACACTTAATCCTGAATAATTCACCAGAATCCTTCACAGAATTTTGAAATCCTCAAAATTCCTTCCCAAAAATATCAAACGCATACACTTATTTTCTGTCTAGGTCTATTCTCTGACCTTAAATCCATTATTTAAGATTTTAATAAATTGTCTAATTTCTCGAGTTGTCAAAGGACAGAATGTAAATAAAGTAGTAAAAACGATCAACAGCCACAAAGTACACTCCAGGCGGGACGGAATGTAAATAAAGCAGTAAAAGGCCACGAAGTAAACTCCATGCCTGACAAAAACGTATATATATATATATATATACATACAGACAGAAATAAAAACCACAGACCGAAGTCAGGGCCTACACACACAACACGACTCTCAATGTAAAGAATAGTGTGTGCAAAGATGAAGAAAAAGGCTTTATAATGTGTAAGAAGGCTTACAGTGGGTTGCCAAAGAAGACTTCTATGACTTTAAGTGGATGAACACTTGGCTCCCGCCGGTAAAAATATAGCTATATGTGAGCTAACAAGTGTTTAAAATGAGAAAGCACTCAATATGGGGGGTGTACAAAGCAAATTGAAAAGGGCTTCCTCGCTTGTCTTCTTGCAAATATGGCCACTCCAAGCTCTATATTTATAGAGTTTGGTGGCCATGAGTATTCTACTACGACGACCATGAATGCACTGCACTACATGTCCGAAGTGTCCTGCCTGGCTCTCACGGCCCCGCCGTCTCGAAGTATGTGCACTCATGCACTGTGATGTCTGTTCGAACTTGCAGAACTTCAATCCGAGCATCCGATTGAGGTGTACAAGACCTTTTTCGGACCTCCGTTGTTGAGAGTTACGCAATGACATGGGATTAGAGGTTTTACGAGGTTAGGAAGAGGGGACCATGCCCATAGTCTTCAAGCTTCAAATTCTATCTGGTGTGCTGCCTTGCGTAATTGTCACTCGGGATTGGAACTCCTTGGCTCTTATGGGACATTGTTGTGTAGAAATATATGTATGAGATGTTGAGATGGCGCAATGTGGGGTTGAGGTGGCAAGATGATGATTTTTCCCCTTCCCGGGGTTATCTCCAGTTTTGGCGCAGTTGTAGCAGTCTTTTCTCAGGGTTATCTCTGAGATTGGCCTACTGTCGACTCTAAATGTCCTCGGGGTTATCTCTGAGGTTGGCTTGACCTCCCGGGGTTGACTCTAGGCTTTGCAATTGAGTTCTCGGGCTATTTCCGGGGTTAGAATTGATGTTGTGGTCCTCCAGGGTTATCTCTGGAGTGTGAAAAAGACGTTTTTGTCCTCCTGCATAGTTAGTAATAGGAAAATGAAATTTTGAGTGTCTACAGTTCATATTGACTATTAAAACTTCAAGCGATGGTCCATATTGATTTACTATTTAAACTTTAACCGACGGTCTGAAAAATTAGTACGCCGCCCCATGGAATAACAAGTCAAACTTACAACCAACGCCTCATGACAAACCCCTCTATTTAATCATAAATTGAATAAATATTTACAAAAAATCACTTATCTTTAATAAACACATTTTTAATCTTTCAACAATTATTCACCATTAATATTATAGATTCACAATACTGACAACTAGATCATTCCCAGGAATGATGGGGTTTTCCAATAAGGATTTCTCTTTACTGGCGTGCAATTAAATAACATAACCCCTTTCTTCAATAGAACTTTCTAGACATTGTCAATAATACAAATAATAATATGAGTAACTTTGTTGTGTCAATTATTGATTTATTAATATAAAATATTGTGCAGATGTTACTGTAACAATTATTGAATCAATAATATGAGATATTATGCAGCAACTAATGTGGCAATTATTGAATATTAAGTGACTTTTTATGTAAGAATCAATAATTAGAGATACTGTGCAATACCGTGTACTACTGTGCAACAATGCGTATTACTGTACTTTTATCACCGGATATTTCAACAGTTTAACAGTAAAAGTTTTGTCGTTATTTTTATATAAAGGTTATTTTTGTCGCTTTCTATATCCGATAGTTATTCCGTTGTGGGGTTCTCCAATGATTGCGCCGTTGTACGAATATTCTCCGATAAAAAGAGAATATTCCCTGACCAAACAAATATTTTATGACCACTTGCTTAATTGGTAAAATTTGCACATATCACCCATAACTATAACATTTATTAATTTATCACCTTACTATTTAGAAGAAAATTAAATCTTTATTCATAAAAGGTTGGGGTCTTACACTAAAGATCACCCTTGGAAATGATAATAAATACACTTATGAGAAACTAATCCCACATCGGTTAAAAACTAACGTTTGAATGTGTTTTTATACAATAAAATTGCTCTTAGATTTGGTCCTCAAGGGGAACCTCACTTTGTGGAAAGGAGAGGACCTAGTCAATGCTTGGTTTGAACTAACATGCGCGTCGCCGCCGATCGACTAGGCTCGTGGCTCATTGTATATATTTTTGGGTAAAATTTATTTAAATTTATTATCAAAATTGTGTCATTTTGAAAAACGTTATTTATTATCATACTACGTCATTTGCCTGAACGAAAGCGCTAATACTTCATTGTTTTGGGAAGCGCCTACCCAAATGGACACACCCTTTCTGGTAAACCCAAAACTACATCATTTTTTTGTTCGAACGGACCTGCCCATCCTGCACAGGCTCAAAACTATGTCGTTCTGACCGAATGGATGTCATTCCATACCTTTTCATAAGCATCTAATTCCTTTTCAAGTGGTTATGTCCCATTAGATGAGGCACTAACCCCTCCTATAAATAGGCTAGAGGGTCAGCCATTTCGATCATTCTATTTCTAAGTATTCTAGTCTTCATTATTACATAATTATTTATAATTTATTTGAGAGAGAAGTTCAGAGTATTTTCTTTGGTTCGTTGTGTATACTATTAGTAGTACTATTATAACATACATTATCATTTTATACTGAGAAACAAGTGCTATTAACTTCGAGTACCGTAAGAAGAACATAATTGTCTTAATGACAAAGTATCAAATACTAACATTGACATATTCTGCCTATCAACTTTAGTGTACAACACATACATTTTTTATATATAGAATCTTGTCCATTCGATTTTCCTAATAATTGGGGTGTTACATTAATAATACCTCGATAAGAGGTTGATCAATAGGTAGCTGAGCTCAACACGAATCCGCATTTTCCTTCCTCACACAAGTTTACCTTGCCCTTTATCCCATTTCACAAATTTGCCATGTAAGAGTCATACATTTTAAGGTAGGATCAATAACATGGCCCCAAACCCTAATATAATTGAATTGGTAAACTGTCGGGCTATGATTGTCATCAAACGAAGTAAGCACTCTTGACATTATGATCAAAATGCCATGAACCACTACGCTTTTGAGAAGATCCAGGCGATTGCTAAACTGAAAAAAGAATTAGTTATTATTGCCCACCGCTTTAAACTGAATCTCTCCTCTTTTTTTTCATTGTCAAGCTTTTTTCATTGCTCCAAGCACTGCATCACCCCAAAGAAGTGAGAAACAAGAATAAAAATTATCACATTTGTTCATTCTATTTGAATGAATTTTATTCCAGTCTCTACATAGAATAAAAATGAAATGAATTTTTATTCAATTAAAATGATTTATCCTCCAAAATGATCATCAAATACAATATTTTTATTTCATTTTCTCAATCCAAACATATCATTAAGAGTTAAACCAAAGAAAAAGTCTAGGGGACCGGACTTTGCCGACCAATCGAGCGACTGGCCATTTTTTTGTGACTCCCAAATAATTTATAATATTTATTACAATTAGAATTTTTACAGAATTCAGTGATTTAGGTGTCAGTTGAATACATGTAAAAACAGAGTTGTACAGACTATATAATTTTATTTTTTATATGTATCTAAATGACACCTAAATTACTAAATTTTATAAAAATTTCAATTCTAATAAATATTATAATTTATTTGATAGTCATAAAATAAAAAGATTTGACCAGTCGCTAGAATGACTGTAAACCAAAACTCTTTAACGGTCAATTTTAATTTTTTATGCATCTGATGAATACACTTGTCCATTGTACTAGAGACAAGTCCTCAAAGAAGGAAAAGACTGAACCTCCCTAAAGGAGAAAAAGCTCCACTAGAAACCTAGAGAGAAAAGTTGGTTTTCTTGAATTATTGAATGTACGTAGATAAATATGAGTTGATATGATAGTTTTTTGATAACTTGATCCTGAAGTATTATTGAATAATAAAGATATGGTTATAGTAATAATATTTGGCGACTAAAGAATGATTATAAAAAATATATATAAAATAATGTGTACGATTATAATTGATTATAACTATATATTGAGCCAATTTATGTAATGATGAAGCCAATTTATATATAATCTACTACTACAAATAAATTTATAAATTAATTTTCTCGCTCCTATAATATATGACGTTTTATAATTATGCACAAGAATTAAGAAAATAATTATATAGTATTAAATATAGTATTAATTGTCTATAATACCATTTAGTGAGAGCAGATCCTCTATCCCCAATTTCTATGTCCCCTTGTGTCCCTCCACTTAAATTTTGACACATAATCTCTTACTTAACATTAATTAATTTTAAAATTAAATAAAAGGACTTGTGTCAAAATTTAAGTGGGGGACACAAGAGGGACATAGAATTTGAGAACAGAGGATCTGCTCTCCCATTTACTACCTCCGTTTCTAAAAGATTATCATTTAAGATTTTTGCACATAGATTAAGAAAGTTATTTAATACTATCATTTAACAATTAAAATTTGTTTGAAATTTTATCACTATCCCTTTATGGGAAGTTAAAAACTATTAATACAAGGGAGAGAATTTCATGGGACAATGAGAAAAAGTAGGGGTGATATAGAAAAATAAATAATTTATTCTCTTAGAAAGTTGTAAACCACAAATAAATTGTAACAAATTTTTTTCTCTAAAACAATAATCTTTTTGAAAAGGAGAGAGTAACATATATTTATATCATATTCTCTCCCATTTGTAACATTTTCTAATGAGGGGTGTTGGGTCATGATATTTCACCTAGTGAGCCGAATGATTTGGGCTTGCTTATTTTGTTATTCCAATGGATCTTAATGTTATTGGGCTTAGTCACTATCCTATTTCTGTTAAGTCCCTACGAGATCGGGTCGGATCAGTGGGTTAACCCGTTAGATATTTTAATATCTCCAACTTTGACCGGTAATGATGAAAAAGCATGATGGTTGACTGTTGTAACTGCAATGCATTAATGTGGATGAGATTATAACCGGCTGGTGGCATAAACAATGCATGAAAAAGGTGACAGCCTGCATGTAGTCGGCAAAGACCACTGAGGAGTGGGGGGCTGTGTCAGATGGTAGTGGGTGGCACGGTAAACCGGGAAAGAGAGTATAACCTAGCAAGGAAGTCTTCAAACAAACGGTACGTACACACACATTAACAACTAATAATTCTCTCTCTCAATTCACTAGATATTATTATCCTCCATTGTTAACCCTTGTGAACACCGATACTGACTCTCACGCCTAAGCTATCCCCCGACGGTCGAAGCCGTCAAGCTTTTGGTGTTGATCGTGTTTACTGTGCAGGATCAGGACGTCTTAAGTGATTGGGACGTAGCAGAAGATCCTGGTGTTAACATCGGCGCTAGAAGGAGAGCTGAGTTCTAGTGTCTTGGAATTTTCAATCACAAAGATTTATTTGTTCTACATCGGAAGATGGTGAGGAGTAGAGCAGATATGCGGAAGAAGACGGTAGAGGGTCATTAGCTCGTCTGTCCAAAGACATTTCATCGAGGATCGTCTGGGTCCTTCGAAGAGTGCTCATGAGAGTGAGAGCACTGCTTCCAAGTATGTTTCCAAGGGTTCTCGTTCGAGAGCTCATGGTGGGGCCAGGAGGAGGTTGGTGTTTGCTGATGATAAAGACCGTGATCAGGATCGGAGGCAGGTGGAGGGTTATCCGCCTAAAATGCACCACCGAAGTGGTCGAGATGACAGAACTGCCAAGTTGGCAAAGATGGCCGAAGAGGCAGATAAAGCTTTGGAAGTTCTTCTAAAGCAGAGGGAAGATATAGCTGTGCAAATGCTTCGGATGGCCGATCTGAAGGATGAGGCGTCCACTTATGTCCAGCCCGAGAGGCGCAGCAGGCACAAGGTGTTACCACGGCGAGAGGGGAAAGAACCAAAGCATTCCGTTCATGTATCTCAAGGCCGTTCCCATGATCGAAGGAGATCAAGGAGCAGAACCCCTGAGGCATCGAAGAGAGCACTTATCGTCGTTGGTTCTCGAGGTCGAGATGGTGGCAGACAGAGGAGTCGGTCGAGGGAGGTCGCGCCAGAAAGTAGAAGGGGAGAGCAGCGTCATGAGCACTCCCACCGTGATGACAAGGCCACACGTCGAAGTAAATCCAGAAGCCCATCGAGGGCGGTGGTTTCCGTTAGAGATGGTCGACCCATTCCGAAGAAGAAGGAGTCGCCGGAGAGGGGGAGGTCTCCTCACAGCCAGAAGGTGTGGATTTTTTGGTGAAGGAGTTGAAGGAGCTCCAGAAGCAGTTAGATGAGGTTCAACAGGTGAAGGACGCCCCGGGAAAGAAGGCATCTCTATTTTCCTCGGATATCCTTAAGGAGAAGGTAGACACCACCAAGAAGTTGCCTCACATGGAGAGTTACGATGGGTCCGGGGACCCTTACGACCATAGCCAGGCGTTCGACCGGCTGATGGATTATTATGATTTCACAGATGCTGCCAAGTGTCATACGTTCGTCACAACGTTAAGGAAGGATGCAAGGCATTGGATGGGGACTTTTCCAGCAGATTCAGTATCTTCATGGACCGAGCTTTGTGACAAGTTCCATGCTCATTTTGGGAGCAACCGGAGAAGAGGGAAGCCTACAGGTTCATGGCACAGGTCCGACAGTTCACTAATGAATCCTTAGGTCAGTATGTGAAGAGGTTTAGGGAGGAAGTTGGTCAGGTGTCCGACCTTAAAGATCTTCAGGCTGTAGGGTTGTTTCAAAATGGCCTGGATCTGGTGAAATCTGAGAAACTGGTAAAGAAGCGGATGTTTCCCCATCCGAAGAGCTTAGTCGAAGCTTTTGATAAAGCAGAAGGCTACATCGTGGTGGAGGAGGCTATGAATAGCCTGAAATGTCCTTCTTCAGACCGAATAAAGGAGGCAGATACTCCAAAAGCTGAAGGCGATTAGAAGAAGGCTGGAGGGTACAATGATAGGCCAGAGGGCAGTTCGAAGAAGTACAATAACTCGTGGCGACAGGGAAGTAGTCGCCCATATGTTCCCACCCCGAAGGTGAATAAGGTTTACACCAAACTGAACACGGATAGGTCGGTGATTCTGGATCAGATTAGGGGCCAGCCGTTCTTTGAACCGCCTCGTGATAACTATAAGACATGACATGGCAATTCTCGAAAGTATTGTGGCTATCATCAAGCCGCAGGTCACGACACTAATGAGTGTTTCAATTTGAAGGACTTCGTGGAGAGGAAGGTTCAGAGCGGTTTGCTGGTTCAATATGTGGCCGGGAAGGATCAACAGGATTAGCAGAATGTTGACCGTACTGTTCAGACGATTCAAACGGTTCCACCCATCCAAAATGCTCCAACACCACCACCAAGGCACGTCGTTGATGTAATAACCGGTGGGACGGAAGGAAAATTGGCAGGGAAGAAGAGGAGAGGATATCTAGATTCGGTCATGTCCGTGGAGGGTGCTCCCCCAAAGATAAACATATCGTTCCCAGGGACTGTTATATCCTTCGGTGATGCAGATTATCCTTCGGAGCCCATCGAACCCCATGAAGGAGCCTTGGTGATCACGGCACAAGTGGGTTCGGTGGATATGAAAAGAATGATGATTGACAACAGGTCTTTCGTTGATATTCTGTATGCCCACGCTTATTAGAGGATGCATCTTGATGGGCGAAAGATGGAAGTTGGGCAGGAGGCTCCCCTTTATGGTTTTAGCAACGATCCAGTCAAAGTTGCAGGCACTATCGAATTACCAGTGGTCTTCGGCATAACTCCTCAGCAGGTATAAATAACGTGTAAATTTTATGTTGTGCATGTAGATTCGGCCTACAACGCCATACTGGGTCGACCTACTTTGACTGCTCTCCAAGCAGTGACCTCCATTCCTCACTTTAAAATCAAGTTCCCAATAGCACACGGAGTTGGAGAGGTAGCAGGGGACTTGGATCTGGCCAGACGATGCTACAGAAATGTTATGATAGCCACAGGAGTAGGGGTAAGCAAGAAGAAACAGACCATGGCGATAGAGATCGAGCCATTCACCGAAAGAAGTTCGGAGCCATTGGTTATGCCTGCCGGGGAGACAGAGGAGATTGAGTTGGTCCTTAGAAAGAAAGACAAGATAGTGAAGATAGGTTCGGGTTTGCCAGAACCTTTTCGGACAAACCTTGTGGAACTTCTTTGCTGTTTTGCAGACATATTTGTATGGGAGCCACAATATATGCCTGGAATCAGCCGGAAGATAGCAGGGCACCGGTTGGATGTAGATCTAACGAAAGAAGCCAGTTCGACAGAAAAGGCGGATCTTTGCACCTGAGCGTCAGAGGATCATTGATGAGGAGATCGCGAAGCTGATAGCTGCCGACTTCATCTTTGAGATCGACTACCCGGAGTGGATGGCTAATGTAGTGTTGGTGCAGAAGCAGAATGGAAAGTGGCGGGTTTGCATCGACTACACGGACCTAAATAAAGCTTGTCCGAAGGACTTCTATCCTTTGCCCCATATTGATCAGCTCATCGATGCCACTTCGGGATATGCATTACTAAGCTTTATGGATGCTTTTTCAGGTTATCATCAAATCTCCATGTGCAAGGGAGACATTCTGAAGATAGCTTTCATCACACACCATTCGGTGTACGCCTATAAGAAGATGACCTTTGGCCTGATAAATGCTGGAGCCACCTATCAGAGAATGATAAACTTTGTCTTCCAGAAGCAGCTCGGAAGGAACATGGAGGTTTATGTGGATGATATGATCGTGAAGAGCATGCTTGTTCAAAAGCATCTGGATGATCTGGAAGAATGCTTTCAGACAGTCCGCCATCACAAATTAAGGCTCAAACCAATGAAGTGCACCTTCGGACTCGGTGCTGGTAAATTTTTGGGCTACTTAGTCAGTCAGAGGGGCATTGAGGCCAATCCAGAGAAGATCCAGGCCATCTTGAACATGAAGACTCCTTAGTCATTAAAAGACATTCAACGTCTAATAAGGAGGATTGCAGCTTTGAGGAGGTTCATGTCCAAGTCGGCAGAAAGGTGTTTACCATTTTTTAGCACGTTGAAGGGACCGAAGAATGCAAAGACATTGCAGTAGACTTCTGAGTGTGAAGACGCCTTCCAAGGAATAAAGACGTATTTGTCTTCGACTCCTTTATTGGTGAAGCCTGCACCTACTGAGACCTTGTACTTGTACCTGGCGGCTATTTCGTTGGCAGTAGGAGCTGTTTTGGTTCGGGAAGCAAGAGGGAAGCAGCATCTGGTTTATTATGTCAGCCATGTCCTAAAAGATACTGAAACCAGGTACCCGAATATTGAAAAATTTATTTTTGCTTTGATAATTGCTAGTCGAAAGCTTCGGCAATATTTTCAAGGTCGGCTCCTGGTCGTCTACACGAATCAACCATTGAAGAAGGTGATGAGCAAACCAGAGGTTTCGGGGAGATTAGCAGCGTGGACAATGGAATTATCCCAATTCTTTATCGAGTATCATCCCCGAACTGCTATCAAAGGGCAAGCCTTGGCCGATTTCATGGTGGAATGCTCATTCTCTAAAGCAGATCTTGTCGAGGTCGGTAGAGACGTCCGATCGAAAAATTGCAGTTCTTGAAAGACAAACCCAAAATTCATGGACGCCATTTGCGTATGGATGGGTCTTCTAACGTGAATGTTAGTAAGGTGAAATTATTCTAACAAGTCCAGAGGGATTCAAGGTGCAGCAGGCCATCAGATTTGGGTTGAAAGCAATGAACAACGAGGCCGAGTATGAAGCAGTGCTAGCAGGAGTTCGACTGGCGAAGAGTCTAGAAGTTCAGAAGCTGATCATTTACAGTGACTCTCAGTTGGTCGTCAAACAGTTGTCAGGAGATTATGAAGCTCGTGGGATGAGGATGATCAAATATTTGGCAGAGTTGAAAGACCGAAGCAAAGATTGTCTCTTATGAGTTTCAGGGCATAGAGCGTAACGACAATTCCATTGCCGATGCATTGTCGAAGCTGGCCACTACGGATGCAAATGTTTTTTAACGGGCCAGTTTATTTGGAGGTTTTGCAGCAGCCGAGTATTCAGCATGAAGCCGTGATGTGCATTGAACATTCCAACTGTTGGATGACTCCCTAATTGAATATCTGGCAAATGGCATCCTTCCTTCGGATCAGATGCTGGCAAAGAAGATCAGATATAAGAGTGACAACTTCGTTCTTATTGATGGGGATCTTTATCGAAGGGCTTTTTTGTCACCATTGCTGAAGTGTTTGGTTCCGTCTGAGGCTGAGTATACTCTTCGGGAGGTTCATGAGGGTATTTACGGTGACCATATGGCTGCTAAATCACTGGCCTATAAAGTACTTCGGCAAGGGTACTACTGGCCTACGATATTCAAGGAAGCTACAGAGTATGTGAAGAAGTGTGAGAAGTGTCAGCTCAATAGTCCGATCCCACATCAGCCACCAGAAGAGCTATACTTGATATTATCTCCTATACCTTCTTTGTTTATGCGGGGGTAGATATCTTCGGGTCCTTTTGCTTAAAAGCTAAAGGTCGGTCGGTTTTTGTCATAGTTGCTATCGATTATATGACCAAATGGGTAGAAGCGAAGCCACTTCGATTGATAACGGAGCAAGAGTGCTTAAAGTTCGATGGTAGCCTCTTTGGCAGGTGGTCCTTATGAATTTGTCAGGCCCTTCGGGGTAGGAAAAATTCATCGGTATAAGGAGGACGGGGTGGACTCGCTGGCCATTCGATGGCAGCCTTTTCGGTAGGAGTGTCCTCTTAGGTTTGTTTCACCGTGAGTGGTAAACAAATTCCATAGTCCTTTTAATTTTGCTTTATCGCGAGTGGTAAACAAAATGCACCGAAGTAAGGAGGTATGGTCGGACTCGCTGGCCATTCGATGGCAGCCTTATTGTCAGGTGTGTCCTTATGAATTTATTTTACCGCGAGTGGTAAACAAATTCCACGATCCTCATAAAATTGTTCTACCCCGAGTGGTAAACAAATGTCCTTATATACTTGTTTCACCCCGAGTGGTAAACAAGATCTTGATGGTGCAAGGAGGATCAGCCGAATTCACCTTATATAGGACTTGTCTCACACTTCCGAAACGATAAGTATGCATTACTTTATTTTGTTAAAGTGTTGAGTTCGGTTCATTCAGTTCAGTTCATTGAATTCAGTTCATTTCATTTCTTAACTTAACTGTTATATGCCTTATCTGATTCATAGCCTAAGTTAAGCTCACACAGGTCATTGATGCTGAATTATTGACAAGAAACGAATCCAAACAGAAGCCATGATAAAGAGAGTTGAAAATTCATTAATAACTCACTATTCATTCATCCATTCATCAATAGTTTTACCCTACTACATAAAAATGAAAATTTTGTCAAAATTCCTAAACAAAGTTTTAAACAATTCCAAAAACCCAAAAGATAAATAATTTTTACAAAAGTCTTAAAAAGTCAGAATGAAACAGTAATATCTTCAGGCATTGTCTTCACCTTCTGAAGAGTCGAGCAGAGACGGATCTACTTTAGCTGCAATCAGCTTCTCCTTGCCGCGACTTCAATAGAGCTCATAACCTTCAGAATATATCTTCATAATCTCCCCGTTGATCTCATCTGACTTCCGATACTCTTCGCAAAGCTGCTTGCAGAGATCATCGGTTAAGGGAGGTCCCAGATCCCGAAGAGCCCGAAGTTCTCTAATTTCTTCTTCGAGCTTCTGACGCCTATTCAGATGATGAGTTTCTGCTAACTCCATCTTTTCGATCGATTTGGCCAGAATCTTATTGCTGACCTTCAGCTCTTTAACTTTCTCCATCCTTATTTCACTCCGTTGAACCAGGTCAGCATTCATCTTGACGATCTCTTGGTGGTTGGCCTTGGATAACTTCAATTCTTCATTGGAAGTTTTCACCTCTTCCTTAGTCTGGGCCAACTCCTTTCGAAGACCTCCATTAGTATGAAGAGCGCCTTCATGTTGAGTTCTTTCCCGAGCCAAAGCTGACTTCAGGATGGCGTTCTCCTTTCTTATTGCCTCTTCTTCGGCTTCAGCTTCAATGGACTTTGGACGTAGACGTCCGAATACAGCATTTGCCTACACATGTTTGGCATTATTTGATCAATTTCAAATATCTAAGTATAAAGATAAACACGGAAATTAAAGAGAAAACCATTTACCTTCGCCAGATATCTTATGCCTTACTTAAACAGATCCATGTTCGAACTGTTACCAAATCGATGATCATCGGTCTCACAGACGAAGGCATCAAACAGTTGAAAGGGGAAGTTAATATTAAACCGAGGCCACATGGTTGGAGAGGCCATAGCATCATGTTGAAATTCAGAAGGTGATTGTCTTGGAGGGGAAGGTATGGGTTGATCGTGAGTTGGTGAAGGATCCATATATATGTTTTTAGGAGAAGGTGATCGGGCAGGAATAGGTTCGCGAATCGGTGAAGGAATGGATGATGGGCCTGGGTGACTATCAGACGTTTGTTTCCTCTTGCGAGAGAGCGAAGGAATGGATTCGATTGGCTCATCATCGTCTGGCACCTGGATTTCCATGGGGATTGCTGGTGGAATGTTGGTCGAAGATGTGGGAATTCGAAGTTCCTCAGCAGTCAAGGGGGTAATCTTTGTCCTCAACTTCTTGACCCGAAGGACTTTCGCCCGTTCATGCAGAGGTATGTCAAACAGACTTCTCTTGGTTGGAACGGGCTCAGGGGGTGCAGAAGTGGGAGTGGACGAAGGGTTTGCTTCTGGATTTGTTTTTGGGTCTATCTCAGGGTCTGTATCCGGGCGGAGGAATTTAGATCTCCTAGCAGCCCTCTTTCTTCGCCGGGGTTTGAGGGATTCTTCAGATACAATGGGCTCATCAATTTGTGGTTCATTAATCTGAGGGTCGGCGATGGGTGTTTCAGCAGTGGGAAGATTGGCTTGAGGGGATTCTTCTGTTGGGAGTTCTTCATTTGCATCCGAAGTCTTCCCAGCTAAAAAGTCTTCAAACTCTTTCACCTCTGAAGAGCTCGGTCTAATCAAAGACACTGCAAAGATTACGCAACGACAAATCAGAACTAAAATTATCAAAGGTTTCACAGAAATATGCACAAGAGTAGTTCGATACTTACATTTATGATCATATAGCCATGCCTACTTAGAAAGGAGTCCATGTTTCCATTCCTCCTTCGGAAAATTATTCAAAAATTCAATCATTTCGGCTATACGTTCTTCGGATATATCACCAAAATCAGCAGAAGTCTTTTCGTCAGTGGTCCAGTTCGGTAAAGAGGCGATTTTCGGTCCCTTGACGAAAAACCATTTCTCATGCCATCCTCTATTGCTCGAAGGAGTATTTATCAACGACTGCCTCTCAAACTTTTCACCAGCCTTTTGTGCATGCTTGCCCAGAACTTTGAATCCCTTTTCCCTGGTTTGGGCAATCTTGTATACAGTAAAGAAGAAGTCGAGGGTAGGTTTGACTCCTAATTCATGACAGAATGCGATAAAATCCAAAATGTGGATATAGGAGTTTGACACCAGTTGGGAAAATCCTACCCTAATAAACCCTAACAGGGTAACCAGAAAGACATGAAGAGGAAACCTAACCCCCTTTTCGAGCAGAGTCACCGAAACAGCCGTCCATCCATCTGGACGTTGGTACATCTTCTCATCAGATTTAGGTGCTCTTACCAGATGGGTATCAGGGATGTGATAACGAGCCTTAATCCGTCGCAACTCAATCTCAGAAATAATGGAGGGGGTGTTGGCATGAGGATATTGTTCTTTGTGTTTGAAGAAGTCAGAGGGGTTAGGCATGGGTTTCAGAGGCAGAGTTTTTCAATGGGATTGGTGGCCTTAGGGTTAGAGCTCGAGGCTCCTTCAGTAGGATTGGGGCTAGGAGGGACTGTGGTGATCGGGGTTACGCGAAGGGGAGAATTCTGGTTCGCATTTAGGACCACCATTGTTGGTTTTTTTTTTTGCAGAAAGAAGGGTTCGGGAGCGAGGAAGATAACTCAAGAGTCTAAAATTCAAATTGGCAGGTAAAACCGTCAATTTGGGGGAAATTTACCTTTTATATTGACAGTTGCACGAAACTCGAGGGCGGCGCATTTAATTGATAGTCATAATGGGAAATCTGAAAGGTTAGCGTCCTATTCAAGCCTCACATATTAACCGGGCCAAATCTCAAATATTCCACTATTGGGTCTTTCGTATTGGGCTTACGGTTTTAACCAACTTACCTTATTATTTTGATCTTTTTTACCGTTTCGTATTGGGGAAATTTAGTGATGTATTTTTTGACCCCCCTATATATATACGTTACGGTTCGCTTACGCTCACACTTTTAAAATCTTGCAACCTCAGGTTCAACCAATTATAATGAGCTTTTGGGAGGATTACAGATTTTTGATTCTCATATCTTTCTTTTAAATCATTCCATAAGACAAGAGGATCTTTTACAGTAAGGTACTCAGATTTTAATTCTTCATGGAGATGACGGTGAATAAAAATCATTGATTTTGCATGATCCTGCAGGGATGCATGATTGTCAACCTTAATTATATCTCCAAGATTCTTTGCCTCTAAGTGAATCTCAGCATCAAGGGTCCATGACATGTAATTCTTTCCCGAGATGTCAAGGGCAGCAAATTCAAGTTTTGTAAGTTTTGACATCTATTAAAAACACATGCAATAATATGAAAATACTACTAGTTAATAATAATTAAACATATCTAAAAATAAAGGTAGATATATAAATAATATTCGGGCCACCGGATGTGTAGCCTACTACATAGCACATACGATTATATATAGCGATAATATATATATATATATATATATATATATATATATATATATATATATATATATATATATATGATGTATATTTGCCTATAATTTTCAATGTTTATTAATGATAAAAGCATTGATATGGAACATACTTGGTCATGTTACATGAACACATTAAAAACTATTATATATATATATATATATATATATATATATATATATATATATATATATATATATATATATATATATACATACACACACACACATGATCAAATTTAATTTTAATAAAATAATACTTACAGTGAGTTGAGATAATTTTCTTTCCAAAATTATGTTGAAACTTGTGCTGATAACATGTTGTAAAATGATAGATAACATAAATTGAGAAGATAACAAAATATATATATTAATAATCTCTTAATATATTTTTTTATTCTTATTCTTCACAGATTTTCTTTATATATTTCAGGACGTCTTTACATTAGGCGGGCACGTAGGGGAGCGTAATGGGTTAAAGTCTCACATTAATTAAGTTAGATTAAAAAACTCCAATATATACTCGAGAGATCTCTTCACTTAATACCAATTAATTTTAAGATAAATATTTCAATAAGATATTATCGAAAAAGTACCTTTAGTCGCACAAAATTTAAGAGACCCTTGTTACAAGTCACACGAAGCATATGGACATATGGACGGAACTAGGGGTGTTTATCGATAATTTACCGTATCGAATCAGTCCGAACTAGACCGAACCAGTTATTGATTATACCCAAAACTGAATACTGATACCAAGATTAGTTGGACCGAGTTATCTTGAACCTAAGTTAGCTTCGTTCGGATATCAATACTGATCGATTTTAATCCCATATTGTACATGTTTTTCCAACATGGTATTTCTAACTAGGAATAAGGATATTTTTGTATTTTCACGCCTTGCCTTATATTATGTATATCAATATATGTATAATACTAGTATCCTATGTTATTTCCAGAGGCACAATAGAGATTCAAAAGGAGGTGTTGAAAAGATCTTTAAAACTTTTTAAATTACTTATTTGTATTATCAAACAATTAATTAATCAAGATTATCTATGCACATCAAAATATAAGTTTGAAAACTCCACTTTAAGATTTACTAAGAAATCTTAATTCTAAAACAAGCTCTATGGATAGGCAAACACGTGGCATATATGAAAGTTATAATTTGCATAATGTAAATGACGTAAAGTAAAAGACACATGAGATTTTAAGTGGTTCAGAGACTAAAAAACTCCTACTCCACTCTTCTACTCAATTAGTAGGATATCCACTAAGTATATAGGCCCAACAAACCATTTTACAACTAAACCACTAAGGTTCCTTCGAGTCACTAAGTCTTGACAATTCGATCTGTTACTAAGACCATAATCCTCTGACCTTAATTCAGTCACTTAGACCGGGATCCTCTGACCGCAATTCGGTTACACAAACCAGGATCCAACGACCCCAATTCAGTCACAGAGACCAGGATCCTCTGACCCTAATTTTGTCACACAAACCAGGATCCTTTGACCCCATTTCTTGTTTATTAAAGTGAGTTGGAGGTGCTGCTAAAATGACTTGAATGCTCTTCATCTTATGGTACTTAGCAATATTGTTAATCATCTCCTTAGTGCTTGCTGAACTTTGTCGTTGAAGCTTGAACTCTTCTGATTATCTGCAGCTACTCATGATTATTATTGATGTAATGCTAAGCTATTAAATTAAGCTCTACATCTTTTGTGCTTAGAAGCCTTGAACACCTTTTGGGTCGTAGACTTCTGCTTTACGTCTTTAGTTGGTTGGCTCTAAGTGTTTTTAGTGGAACATAGAGTGGTACTTGAGATTTCCCTTCTAATATGACACTCTCATGTTACCAACATTAACTTCATGTCTTCTTCATACTTAGGCTTTCAGTTCTGCCATGTCCTCCATTATCTTTGCTCTTTGCCTCTAGCTCTTTAGCTCTCTGGCTCTTTGCTCTTGGATTTGCGACTCTGGCTTTTCCAAGTGCTCATCAGCTTCTCATAGTATGATGATGTGCTACCAAGATGATATTTAATCTCCTTCTCTTTTTGTACTCGGAAGCCTTGAACACATCTTCAATCGTAGAGTGATATTTACTTTACGTTTTTCATCTTTCAGCACTGTGTTCTTTTTCGATGATGATTCTCTTCTTGTATTGATCGTTCAATTTCCCATAATCATCATCTTTAATTTTAAATGATATTTTCTTTTATAGTTCAATTAAAATCTTCCCGTTGAGAAGTATCCGTTGGAACATTTAATGCTCAGATACTTTGATATCTCTGATGTTGACTTTCTAGACCTTTGTGTCAGCGTACTTCCTAACTTAGGACTTATCACATCAATCAGTAACTTTACTTACTTTTTTGACAAATCACTTTCGACCAACTAACCAGTGGACACACCTTTGATTTTTCTCAGGGATACTATTTGACACCTTGGGATCTTTTTCTCACAACGTTCCATTTGTCAGTCCTCTTGTCAGACCTGACTTTACTCTACGATCTGTTATCTCAAGAATCGTAGGGTTGAGCTTTACGTTCTATTGAACTTTCTGCTCTTCTGTCTGTTGATAGTAGAGTGATGAAAATCGAAGACTTGTGCTTTGTATCATCACTAAGACTATGACTTCAACTTTTGTTCTACTATCTAATTACTTTATTTTGGATGGACTTGATGTGCAGAATTTTCTTTGCTCTTCGAACACTTTCGTAGCTCTTTCAATTCACAAAAATGTTCTTCGATTCTTTACTTCTCCTAGGTTGTCTACTTTACCACTCTTTGTTTACTCTATGAAGGTGAAGACATCTTTGTGATTTGTTTATCTCCCCATGCTTCATGTCATCAACTTCTACTTTATAAACTTTTGATTTCTCTGTGAACAATTATGAGCTTTATGATCATCCAGAGTATCTTTATAGTGTACCTTTTATAAAGTCCTTCTAGCGACTCCTTCTGGTGAGTGCTATACTCATACTTCTGCTATATGCTTCTTCTTGTGTGATCTTCACCTTATATCCATTGTACTAAGGTAATCTTTACAATCACCTTTAGTTATATGGTCAACTTTAAATATTATGCTTTACGGTTCTGAGGCTGACTTTACGATCTTGACTTCACTGAACGATCTTGTAGTTATCTTACGATATTTCCTTCATTCAGCTTCTGCATGGAGTATTCTACGATCAGCCTTTACTAAGCGAGCTTTACTTGACTTTACGATTCACTGATCAGTTAATAAGTTTGTTGTTACTTTGCTAAGTGATGTTTACAATAATCGTGATAGCTTCTGCTACTCCTTCTATAACTTTGTGATATCCTTGCAACTTTCAGATCATCTGTTCACTTTACGAGATGATTTTTCATCTTATGAGATGGAGCTGATACTTTACGAACAAAGTTAACTCTGCGAAGTATCTTCATACTATGAAATTGGCATAGTAACTTTGCGATCAACGACTTCCTATCATCTATAAATTAGATCAATTTCAATAAGATCAACCTAACATTATTTGATCTTTCTAATCTAAGTCATTATACATCAATTCATTTGTAAGGATTTTACAGAACTTACTTATACAAATATACATTAATCATATTTCTCTTCAAGCACATGTAGATTACTCTGCTGACTATACTACTAACATGTAGAGTAGTTTTTACAATTGATTATATCTATTACATATGCAGACATGTTAAAGATAAACCTCACAAGTTTGATCATTTTATTCTAAGTCCTTGTATATAGATATCCCAGTTAAGTATTATCTAAAACTTATGCATACAAATATACTTTAAGTGCTTCATCATTAAATCATATACATTTGGAATCTAATGAGGGTTCTAATCAATCTCCCCCTTAATGAAACAACCTTTTAATCCATAATTAGATTTCTCACATACTACTCCATCACAAACTCAACCTTAGAAATAAGGTACTATCAACAACTGCAACAAAGCTCTAGATTGCGACGATCCATTTGAAAATATTCATCTAAAAATATCTTGAGATATTCTCCTAAACCATCTCAATCTTCACCTCCCAAGTCTTATCCTCTCTGGATTGCGATGATCTTCGTGCCCAAAGCTCGACTCAATTTGTCACTCTACAATGCAGTCTTTCTTCCAAAACATTGACTCTCACCTTCGTCTCTCTCATTCTCGTAAAGGACGCAGAGGCATCGTCACCATGGCCGATTCCGGAAAGGTAATTGTCTTTTCAATTAAGTTCAATTAGAATTGGGGATCTGTTAAAATTTAAGATTTCTTGATGAATTACAATGCGATTATTAAATAACTATCTCAGATGAGCAATTTTTGTATTTGTGGATTTAAGGGTCTGTTTGGTAGAGCTTTTTTTTTAAAAGATAATTTTTTATGCTTTACTGCTTTTCAAATTACTTCTGTATTCAATTAACCAGTACAACCGGTTCGACCCAGTACATACTGGACATACGAAATAACTTTCCGAACTCAGTACCGAATAAACGGTATATACCGAGAAAATATGTACTGATGTCGAACCAGTTAGGTTAGCCAAAAAAAAAAACGAATTGAATGCCTTCCCCTAGACAGAACCACTATAGCCTATAGGGACGGGTTAATCTGGATTATTTAAAATTTTGATATTTTTATTAATATCAGGCCTCTAATATTTGTAAAATAAATTATATATATAATACTCTTTGAAAAATATATTTATATTACTCTAAATATAAAAATTATTTTTATTTTTTAAGTTATTTTTCGGGTATCATAATATGAATATCAAACTTAGTGATATTTTTTTGCTCCACTTTGCTTGGTGTAAAAGATCTATCAGTAAGTCTACTATCACATAAAACCACTCATATACTGCTCACATGCATATTTTGATGACCCACGTGCAGAGCAAGTCATGTGGGCCATCAAAATATGCATGTGAGTGTATGTGAGCGATTTTATGTGATGGTAGACTTATTTAAGATCTATATATAATGCGATACAAAAAAAAATCTTTTTTAAACCAAAAAAGTATAAAATTATCGGCAAAATTTGGACCGAGGATTGAGGAAGATGCCTCCGAATCGTACTAAATAATTCATTACTTTATAATAGGCAAAACTAATGAAATACTCACTGTAGTTAACACGTTTTACTGATTACACCATTGAACTTTTAATTTTTCAAATTACCCCACTAAACTAATTATTATTTTGAAATTGGGTCATTCTGTTAAAAAAATAAACGGTCATTAATTTTTTAACGACAAAACTAATGAATTACCCACTGTAGTTGACACGTTTTATTGATTACACCATTGAACTTTTAATTTTTCAAATTTCCCCATTAAACTAATTAATATTTTGAAATTGGGTCACTTTGTTAAAAAAAAAAGCATACATTAATTTTTTATCTATGTGGCTCTGGAAAAGAAATTCAAAAATAAAAAATATTATTTATGTGGCAATAAAATAATAAAAAACTTGAAAGTGAAAGCAAAAAAATCAAAATATTTTAGGTATTCTAATCTCAGATGTTTATCAATAAAAAAAAACTTTCTCGCGAATGAAAAGCAATGCATCAACAGTAAAAATGAAAACGCGGTAATTGGCAACAACAACATTTTGAATCTGTCCTCTGAATTATCTCTGCATCCATTCGTAAAAACTCAGAATCCTATCAAATTATAAATACAATCCCAACAAAATCAATTTAACCAAATATTACTACCACATTTGTGTGTGTATATATATATATATATATATATAGACACACACATAGATATATAGAGAGATTAGGGAAGCAGTGGACCTTGTGGAGGTGATCGACAGTGAATGAAAGGAGTTCGGAGATATAAGGCTGCTGATAGTTAGAGGTGAGATGGAGGAAACTTACTGCAACACCATTTACTTCATCTGTTGTTCTTGTTGTTATTGGGGATTCAGACTACATTGTTATCTGTAATGCTGAACTTTAAAGCTCAATTCAACATTTTGGGTATTCGAATCTAGGAATTTTCATAAATTTTAGAGAAAGAAAATACGCAGATCTATTTGATATGGAAGAAGGGGGAGAAGACAGAGATGAGAGGAAGGAAGAGAGAAAATAAATCAAATTTGTTTATTTTCTTTTTTCTTTTTCACATCCACGTAGGATAAAAACTGAAGCGATTTAACATCGTGATGTAGAGATAATAGAATGATCCAATTACAAAATGTTAATTAGTTTTGTAGACACTTAAAATTTTGCATTCCTGTTACTAACCTTGTAGGAGGGCAGAATCGACTTCCAGAGATAACCCTGGAGGTCAAATTAGCTTAATCTCGGAGACAACACCGATATACTCAGTTTTTCATCTCAGAGATAACCCCGAGATACTCAGTTCTAGCCCAGGAGATAACCCTGGGAGTTTCAGTTTCAACCTCAGAGATAACCCCGAGGAATGCAGTTACAGTTCCAGAGATAACCCCAAAGAAGTCTGTTCTTCTCCCCAGGAGTCAGTTATAACCACGGAGATAACCCCGAGGCGCTCAATTTCAACCCCGAAGATAACCCCGGGAGGTCAGGCACACCTCAGAGACAACCCTGAGGACAATCAGCACTCACAGAAACCCAATCTCAGAGATAACACTGAGCAACGACTGCTAAATCGGCCCAGAGCCAGAGATATCCCCGATGAGGGGAAAAATCATCATTTTGACACCTCAATCCCACATTCACGCCGTATCAACAACATTTTATACCACATTCTACGCAGAAGTGTCCTACAAGAACCATAGCTTAAATCACGAGTGACTACTACATAATACAACACACCAGATAGAATTTGAAGACCTGAAGATCTGGTCATAGTCCCATCTTCCCGGCTTTGTAAAACCTCTTATCCAATGTCATTGTGTAGCTCTAGACAACAGCATTCTGAAAAGGTATTATACACCTCAATCGAATGCCCGGATTTAAAGTTATGAAGGTTTGAACGGATAACACGTTGCATGCGGCCACGTACTTTGAGATGGCGGGACCTACGGAGCCCGAGGCACCTCAGATAACCGCAGGTGGACCTGTGGCTTCCATAGGTAGACCTGCGGCTCGCCCCCTATATAAATAGAGGGCTTGGGGTGGCCATTTTACGAAGAGAAAAGGCGAGGAAGCCATGTCTATTTTGCTCTGTACACACTTAAAACTGAGTGCTTTCTTTTTCCAAACACCCGTGAGCTTGTGTTTTGCTATATTTTACCAGTGGAAACCGAGTAATCATTCATTTAAAGCTATCTGAAGTCTTCTTTGCAGCCCACTGTAAGACACCTCACATTTGTTAAAGTCGTTCTCCACTTTTATACACACATACTTATTCACGTTGAGAGTTGTGTTGTGTGCGTATGCCCAGATCATCGATCCGTTGCTTTTATTGCTTTTAATATATATATATATATATATGAAAGCAGTAAAAGCAATAATATATATATATATATATATTTCATAGCTCGATAATATATATATATATATATATATTATCATCGAACTTGACTCGATTGAGCCTGGATATACATATCCAATGCGTTTATCTAGCTTTTATATATATATATATATACTTATATATATATATATATATATATTACATTTTACGTCCCACTCACAGTTTACTTACGTGACAGTTGATTGTTCATATATATATTTTTGACTATATATATATATATATATATATATATATATATATATATATATATATATATATATATATATTTACAACTTTCGTACATATTGCTTCATCATGCGAGCCTAGGAATCATGTGATCACAGATTTGGTTCCCGAATCTAGATTCGGTTCCCATGATGGACATTTTTAGCTACAACCAGCTTGTAAATTATTCACGGTATCTGAATTTCCTTAGATGGCTTTCATGCCCACAAGGAGTTCGGCGTTGCTATGTATCTTATTTTCTCAAAGATGCTTCGCATCTCGAAAATAATAAAATCAATCAAGCCGAACGCATAATAAAATGGAAGTATCAGAGGCCTCAATTACTATTAAGCACAAAGGTTTGAAAAACCTATTTTACAAAACATCACTGTCATATCTCGTTAAAATTGAACTTTTATACAAAAATTCAAACCCTTTGTATATAGGTGCAAACGAGGCATAGAACTACTTCCAGAAAATTGCATATTGACCTACACACACACACATATTCAGATAAAGGTTTAAATTGAAAAGTAGCGGTAACCGTGTCACGGAAGTCGGGGGGTGCCTAACACCTTCCCTCCATTTAATCAAGCCCCCGAACCCTAACGAATCTCGGTTTCACAGACCACTTAAGTAGTGTCACATCACTAGGTCATTATGCAAACCTTTTCTCGGTTGAGTTGGTTCAACCATTTAAAAATACCAACTGGCGACTCTTGCAGTCAAAACATCGACATATACATGTCGGACCTTTTCAAACTTATTTTTTTAAACAAATCTCACCTAACATGAGAACACCAAAAAATAAGAATAGAAAGGGACAAATAAAAATATTGACATCGATAGGTGGCGACTCTGCTGGGGACATCCAGTAAGAGGGCTTAAGCCGCTATTTACAAACTTTTCAAAACATTTATCTGTTTGTGTGTGGATGTTGCATTTACATTTGAATAAACGTGTACTAATGCATTTACTTACTGTACTTAGTGCTCGCACCATATCTACCTGTGATATTAGTGCTTCGCACATGTCATCATTTCCATACGGTGAGACGTAATGTATGTGAATGTATTTTATGTGGTCCCTCCACCAGGAGGCTATCCTGTCGGTGTTTGATTACTGGACTCGTAGGGAGACTAATGAAATTAGTATGCACACAAGCCAATCATGTTTGATGATAAATCATATACTTTGTAACAATCTTATTCATTTATTAATAAAAAGTATTAATTTATTAAAGGCTTTTAATTATCTACATGATGCTGTTTTATAATATGTGATAAACCCATAGTTTTAAGCAATGCTTTTAGAATAATGATGATGATCATTCTAATGAGATCTAAATTCTTAGAAAGTTTAAAACTAAAATAGTTCCCAAACGTTGGATTACTAAATTGGGGATTAGTGAATCCAGTTAGATTGGTACATACGTTGCTTGCTCATTGGATGAGGATGATTGATCTCATGATCATTTGTGTGGAGACACTAAAACAAGTGCGTAAGTGCTTATTAGAGAATAAGTTCACTGAACGTGGCTCGCTAAGGAATACCTAATGGAGTTTTACTTGCCTGTCAATAGGAATTCCTGTAGTGATAGTAGTACAAGTGATCCTTGGACTTAAGATCATCATAGTATCTTGTGTATGATGAGTTATACTTTGACTTATTCCTTAAGACCCTTAGGGTATATCAAAGGGTATGCTTGGGTATAATAAGTTATACATGGAGATAATGTATGATCAATAAAAAATCTACCACTTCTAGTAAAAGAAGAGAAATGTCCTATGTGATTCGATAAATGACAACCCAGTAGTCCTTGGCCAAGGAAGAATGAAATTAGAAAGGAGTTTCTAATTTGCATTATTTAGAGTTGTGCATTTAAGAGTCGAAATACATATAATTAAATAAAATAAGACTTGACAGTAATTCCATGTCTTATATTTAATTGGGACATTGTATGGTGGAAGGATTGAATTGTACGGTAACTATTTACTCAAAGGTTCTTTTATGATTAATGTTGAAATCTATATTATCTGAAAAGTCGTTGATCGCTAGGGAGGCTTATCCCTATTGTAGAATAAATATTATTTATTTAAATAAATTAATAGTTTAATTTATTTATTTAAATAAGATTAGAATTGTTCTAATTGATTTATTCACAACCTAGCTTTAATATGGAGAACCTAAAGGGTCACACCATAAAAGGAAGAATAATTATTTAAGAAGTTAATGGCATAATCGTAATAATATGTTAAGTATATATAATTTAATCTATGGTGATAGAATAAATTAAATAGCTTAATATTTATTATTTAATATTTTAAAATATTAAATATAAATTAATAAGAGGAGTCTTATTAATATTATTAATTATTATTATTATTTCTATTTAGGAATTAATTTAATATAAGTACTTTCATTTATTCCTAATAGGATTAGGAGGGAAAATTAGTTAAAGAAGTTTAATTAATTATCCCTAATAAGATTAGGGAGCCCATTTAATTAAAAGAGTTTAATTAAAATAAATAATACATTATTTTTAATAGGGTTACTTGATATCTTTATAAGAGGAGTCTTATATCAGATATCGATATAAGTTATTTCCAATTGTTGGAGAGTACGCTCCTTTTCTATAGAGATAGAAAACAAGGGTTTAGACAAATACCATCTTCTTGAATTATTCTTCTTCCTTGGTGGATCACCTCTAGAGGCCAAACACTTGGGTGGCTAACGTTGATCAAAGGAAGGAACTAAACCCGGTGGATTCAAGTTGAACACGAAAAGAATTGGAGGTGAACTTGCACTTGAGGAAGCTCGGATCTTCAAGGGTATGATTCTTGTTCTTTCTTTTTCGTTTAATTAATAATTGTGCATAAAGGATGATCCGGGTATATGGTTTGTAAAATTTTTAAAACTCTGATTTTCCACGTTTACGCCTATTTTGTGCAATTTGATTGCGTTCATGAATATTACAAACCTAACATTTGTATCAAAGCCAAACTTTTATGCAAATTATTAATTATTTTGATTTGATATGTATATTGATATGTGTTTAGAACAATTTAATTGGGCATAAATTGTTATATAAAATTTATTAAAAAAAAAGAAGGAAAAAAATCGTAACAATTTCCTGTAATCTGCACTTGCCTTTTGAAATTCCGTGAGCACGCGTATCATGTACGATACGGTTGGATGTTATGATGGAATCAAGTTTATATATATTACATTAATTTACTAAGGTGGTCATATGTGATCCGATTTCATTTTTTTATCAAGAAATTCAATGAATCACATGCTTCCCCATGTAATGGTGTTAAACCAAATGAAATTTGTTACAGGATTCAAGTGATTGTAATAATGATTATTACCATTCATGGTTTCCTGGTGCTTATATATTATATCTATTACCGTAATATATATTATCTTAATAACTTTATTATTAAAATAAAAAAGTTTATTTTAATCTTAAAATAAAAAGTTTATTTTAATTTTAAAATTAAATTTCATGCTAACTAATTAGAGTTGGAATTGGATTCCATGATAACTAATTGGAGTTGAAATTGGATTCCATGTTTCCTTTAAATAAAGGAGTTTATTTTGATATGAAATATGATTTCATATTATTCAAAATAAAGGAGTTTATTTGTGAATAGGAAAGAGAATCCGTATTTCCTTAAATAAAGGAATTTATTTAGATATGGAATAAGATTTCATATTATTCAAAATAAAAGAGTTTATTTGTGAATAGGAAAAGAATCCGTGTTTCTTTGAAATAAAGGAGTTTTATTTTTATTTTTTTTTACTTGGAATTGGATTCCATAATTAATTAAAATAAAGGAGTTTATTTTGATTAAAATAAAATAGTTTATTTTATTCAAAATTGGATAAATTAAAATAAAAGTTTATTTTGATTTAAATTTGGATTAAAATAAAGGAGTTTATTTTGATTCAAAATTATATTTTATACTAACTAAATTTGCCCATTAAATGATATCAATATATATATTGAATGTTTATTATTCATGAGATGAATGTTATTTATTGATGCATATGGTGATGTGTATGATAATAAATGGAATTGATTATGGACTATTGACGATGTTATTGAATTTTATTTTAGTTGGATGCATGATTGTATGAGTTTTTATTAAATGGGGTCTTACTGCATTTCGCCTTCTCTAATTATTCTTAATGTAAATTCTATCTCCTCTTATATGTACTTCCCTCGATCACGATCAAGGTTTCTATTTATTTTAAATAGTTTTGTAATAGGAATAGTTAGAATTAATTTTGAAGAATTGGAGATCAAGGAGCAAAGAGCGCGTGAAGACCCGTTTGTAATGGAGCCCGCGTTTAAATGTAATAGTTATATTTAAATATTAATTCTTGCACCCTAGGGTTTGACTTTTTGGTTCACTTGGTGGCTCTAGTGAACCAAACTAGAATAAAAGTCCATAATCAATCCAGGTAGAATATAGTATTCTATATGTGCATGCTTAAACTATATATATTATATATTATACAAACATGTTTCGCATGTTAATTAATATGACGCGTATTTTATATATATATGTGCATGCGCGCTAAACAAGATGAGACAAATTAATAATAAAATCCCTTAAATTTTTTTTATATTAAGTCCTAAGCGTTCAAAGTTATTTGGAATATCGAACGTCGCCTTCTAGCATGATAAAAATTAATAGAGTATTAAATATTTAATATGAGTTTGTTGTGTCACCACAAGGCAAGTATTAAGTGTTTAAGATATTAATTTATCACATTTGATGCTTATAAAGAAAATTGAACAATATTATTTTGTTGTGTCACCACAAGGACAATATTTTTCTTTTTTGAATATGTGGAGTGCTAGGTTGGACTTAACTTGGATAATTTTGATTCGGATGTGCCACCACTTGATTAAAATAATCTAAGAGACAAAATAGAAGGAGTTGCATAGTTGATGTAATTGACCAGAGTTGTCTACCTATTTATTTATATATAGTTTGTTGTGTCACCACAAGGCTATATATATTTGAAATGGGATCCTTATTCTCACTAACAAATCTTTAATTAGATTTTGCCAAACTATATAAGTGAGGGTAATATAGTTTGAAGAAAATAGTGGGAGATACTAATTTAAAACAAGACCTAATTTATTTTGGTAATTAATAAAAGAATGTATGTTAAAATGTTGTTAATTACAAATTCATTTATAGAATTTTACAATGTCTAAATTACTATCACTGTGAAGCATATTAGATGTTATTTAACCGGACCGAATTAAACGGATTGGTTAAGGAATTTGAGAATAGTTCTCATGGCCTAAAAGCTGTCTTATGTCCTTAATACGCCTATCCCTGCAATGGTTGCAGATAATACCTCTGAGGAAGAGATTGCTACTTTTAGAAAGTGGCAAGATGATGCACGGTTGGCTCAATGCATCATGCTCGCATCCATGAGTAACGAGCTTCAGCGTCAGCATGAAACTATGGATACTCCTACTATATTCCTTCACATCAAGTAGTTGATGGTGAGGAAAGTAGGACTAATAGATATCAGATATCTAAGGAGCTCTTCCGATCTATAATGACCGATGACACTACAGTACAGATAAAAATCCTTAACATTATCAATTTGATTGATCAATTAGGACAACGAGTTTTGTCATGAATGGAGAGTTGAGCCAAGATTTAATCTTGCACTCACTCCCGGACTCCTTTCATAATTGTTGTGAATTTTTCATATGAACAAGCTAGATATCAGTCTCGCTGATTTGCTTAACATGTTAAAAATGTTGAGAGTCACTTTCCAACCAAGAAAGACCATGTCTTACTGGTAGGGGCCAAAGGATCTTCTGAAAAGAAGAACAATTCAAAGAAGGTAAATAGAAAGGCAAAAACAAAGGATAATAAGAACAAAACTGAAACGGATAGCAAAGGAGTTTGCTTCCACTGCAATAAGCCTGGACACTGGAAAGAAACTACGAGAAGCATCTTGCAGAGGCTAACCAAAGAAGCTTAGTGAAGTTTCGGTTACAAATACAAATTTGTTCATGACTGAAATAAATTTTTCTTTAAGTCAAGGTTCTACTTGGGTATTGGATACCGACTTTGGTTATCATAAATATAGATTTATGAAGGGACCAAGCAGAAGTAGAAAGCTAAACAAAGATAAGCAATCCTATGTGTGGAAAATGAAGCAAAGGTTGCTGCATTAGCCATAGGAACTTGTAGTTTAGAAATCCCTACGGGCAAATCCATTAAGTCAATAAGTTATTATTGTATTCCAGTTCTCGTTGGAAACATTATTTCATTTTATTGTTGGACAATGAAATCTTTGGTATTATATTTAAGAACAATTGTTGTTCTATTTATAATAATAATGTTTTATATAGAACTAGAATATTACTTAATGGATTTTGTGTACTTGACTTACGTGAAAATATATTTTTCAAATTGAACAAACTAGTATAAGAAAAGGAGATGATCATTCAAAGGGTTGAATGAGTGTATTTGCTGAAATACTAGTGTGAATTATTTCAAAGGTTCAAAGAATTCAGAAGTGAAACAAATTGGCAAAGTATTAGGATTCTTTGATTGCATCAAGGAAGGAATACTTGTGCAAAGAATTTCTAGATCATCTCAATTGATTTTCTCATAATGGACACCTCCTGATACACAATAATTGATTGATGTATCTGAAAGGAAAAACGCACTCACAGTTGGACATGGTGCGGTCCATAATGATTTTACCGACATTCCAAAGATCCTTCTAGAAAAATGTCCTAGAAATGGTCGCATATCTCACTTTTAAAGGTAACCTCAAAATCCGGCCCCAAGACTCCATAAAAGTTATGGACAGGGAGGATTCCTAATCTTAAGTATGTTAAGATAAGGGGTTGTCCAACTTATGTGAAAAGGTTTCAAAGGATAAGCTTGGGACAAGATTTGACCATTGTCGATTTGTGGGACATCCTAAAGTAAGTTTAGGGTATATGTTCTATAATTTTACTTAGCAAAAGGTGTTTATTGCGAAACATGCACGCTTTCTAAGATAAAGATGTTTATCATTGAAGGGCTAGTGGGAGGATAATAGATCTTGAAAAGTTCAAGAACCACAAAACACTATAAGTCAAATAAGAGGAACCTGTAGATAGACCTATTGTACAACAACCAAATCGTAAATCTGGAATAGTACCAAAGATACTTGGGAGGTATGGATTCATCATGGATGATGATGATGAGGTACGCATCATAGAAGATGATGATCCAGTTACATACGATGAGGTAAGAGTTGTAGACACTCAGAGAAATGGATTGAATCAAGTTTCTCAAATATGGAACATTCGCTTTTGATGAGACAATCAAAAGAGTTTGATTTTATCAAAACAAGAATGAACCAAGTGTGTACAAAAGGGGTCAATTGGGAGCGCCAGACATTCTTAGTATTTATATGTTGATATACTACGGATAAGGAATGACATACCAATGCTACAATCAAGAAAATAAATTTGTCTAAACATTCCTCCACGAATGATTTGGGAAGAGTATCTTAATTGGGGATATAAATCTATATAAATAGATTTAAGAGGATGCTCGGCTTAACCCAAGGAACGTATATTCATTTGATGCTAAAGTTGTTTAGCATGGCAAACTCCAAGAGATGTCTCATGTTGATGAGCCATGGAGTGTATCTCTCTTAATAGTCCCCATAGACTCAAAAAAGGAGAGATTGCATGAGTAACGATCATGTATGCAATGAAATATACGAGACTTGATATTAATCGGTCATATTCTGGAGAAGATCACTGTAAGACAGTGAAAAACATCTTAAAGTACTTAATCAGCACTAAGGATGTGATCAGATTTATGGTGAGTCTGAATTAAAACTAGAGGGCTTAACAGACTCAAGTTTTTCAGACAGACCAAGACGAAAGAAAATCCACTTTAAGGTAAAGGGTTACCTTGAACGGTGGTGTAGTGAATTTGAAAGGTTTCAAACAGTAAAGTGTTGCTGATTTAGTGATAAAGACAAAGTATATAGCTATAAATGAAGCTGCAAGTTGATTGTTTGGATGATAAGTTCATTACAAAACTAGGAATAGTTCCTAAGTCTCATCTTGGATCTAAACATGTGTTGTGGCACTTTTACTTGATTATAGGAATCATTGAAAGATGGAAAATCACTATAGAGATAGTGGACTCTCAAGAACAACATTACATATCCATTAACTAAAGCTTATCCAATAGCATGATAATCGTCACTTAGAGAAGTAGAGTATGAGATACCATGACGATTGGCTTTAGTGCAAGTGGGAGATTGAAAGTAGTATGCACACAAGCCAATCATGTTTGATGATAAAGCATATACTTTGTAACAATCTTATTCATTTATTAATAAAAAGTATTAATTTATTAAAGGCTTTTAATTATCTACATGATGTTGTTTTATAATATGTGATAAACCCATAGTTTTAAGCAATGCTTTTAGAATAATGATGATGATCATTCTAATGAGATCTAAATTCTTAGAAAGCTTAAAACTAAAATAGTTCCCAAACGTTGGATTACTAAATTGGGGATTAGTGAATCCGGTTAGATTGGTACATACGTTGCTTACTCATTGGATGAGGATGATTGATCTCATGATCATTTGTGTGGAGACACTAAAACAAGTATGTAGGTGCTTATTAGAAAATAAGTTCACTGAACGTGGCTCGCTAAGGAATACCTAATGGAGTTTTACTTGCTTGTCAATAGGAATTCCTGTAGTGATAGTAGTACAAGTGATCCTTGGACTTAAGATCATCATAGTATCTTGTGTATGATGAGTTATACTTTGACTTATTCCTTAAGACCCTTAGGGTATATCAAAGGGTATGCTTGGGTATAATAAGTTATACATGGAGATAATGTATTATCAATAAAGAATCTACCACTTCTAGTAAAAGAAGAGAAATGTCCTATGTGATTCGATAAATGACAACCCAGTAGTCCTTGGCCAAGGCAGAATGAAATTAGAAAGGAGTTTCTAATTTGCATTATTTAGAGTTGTGCATTTAAGACTCGAAATACATATAATTAAATAAAATAAGACTTGACAGTAATTCCATGTCTTATATTTAATTGGGACATTGCATGGTGGAAGGATTGAATTGTACGGTAACTATTTACTCAAAGGTTCTTTTATGATTAATGTTGAAATCTATATTATCTGAAAAGTCGTTGATCGCTAGGGAGGCTTATCCCTATTGTAGAATAAATATTATTTATTTAAATAAATTAGTAGTTTAATTTATTTATTTAAATAAGATTAGAATTGTTCTAATTGATTTATTCACAACCTAGCTTAATATGGAGAACCTAAAGGGTCACACCATAAAAGGAAGAATAATTATTTAAAAAGTTAATGGCATAATAGTAATAATATATTAAGTATATTTAATTTAATCTATGGTGATAGAATAAATTAAATAGCTTAATATTTATTATTTAATATTTTAAAAATATTAAATATAAATTATTAAGAGGAGTCTTATTAATATTATTACAATTATTATTATTTTAATTTTAAAAGAGTTTAGGAATTAATTTAATATAAGTACTCTCATTTATTCCTAATAGGATTAGGAGGAAAATTAGTTAAAGAAGTTTAATTAATTATCCCTAATAAGATTAGGGAGCCCATTAATTAAAAGAGTTTAATTAAAATAAATAATACATTATTTTTAATAGGGTTACTTGATATCTTTATAAGAGGAGTCTTATATCAGATATCGATATACGTTATTTCCAATTGTTGGAGAGTACGCTCCTTTTCTATAGAAATAGAAAACAAGGGTTTAGCCAAATACCATCTTCTTGAATTATTCTTCTTTCTTGGTGGATCACCTCTAGAGGCCAAACACTTGGGTGGCTAACGTTGATCAAGGGAAGGAACCAAACCCGGTGGATACAAGTTGAACGCGAAAAGAATTGGAGGTAAACTTGTACCTGAGGAAGATCGGATCTTCAAGGGTATGATTCTTGTTCTTTCTTTTTCGTTTAATTAATAATTGTGCATAAAGGATGATCCGGGTATATGGTTTGTAAAATTTTTAAAACTCTGATTTTCCACATTTTCGCTATTTTGTGCAATTTGATTGCGTTCATGAATATTACAAACCTAACAACTAATTCCAACGAGGCTCGAGAAAGGCACCACCCAGATTCGCTCTAGTTAAAAGACCGGATTAATTTCCCGTCGTGTAAATTTCGATGATCTGGGAACCTTCATGCCAAAAAGCTGCGAGAGTAGCCTAAGATAGGTCAGCCTCTGATAAACCAAACGCGGAGGGAAGTCTCTTCATACCTTCTCATTTTAATTTCATTTCCATGTCGATCTCAATGTAATGGAAAGTATAAAGGAGTATGTGTACATGCATTCCCTTTTATATCAAAACCTGTCATGCTATCTTGTCATTTAAACAACAGACATCCATTTTGCAGGATAATACTCCTAAAACGGACACATTACATAGCATGTAACATTTCCACATTACCTAAGACTAAACTACATAAGTCTTTTTGTAGGGAAACAATTGGTCCTGTTACATGTTCAAAGTCTAAAAAAGCAATAAGCCAACAACCAAACATGGCTACATCTGGCCAGTCTAATCCTACTCCTGTCTCTTGTGAGGAGTTCGAAGGATTAAGCAACCAAATTACAGAGTTGGCTATTCTGCTCAAAGAACTACACAAGTCTACTTAGGGTCCATAAATACCCATACATATAGAATCCTCTGCACATGGAGGAACCCAGGGTCTGGACAAAGAAGTTCCAGTACCTGAGTCTCAGTTGGACAACACCAACAAAACCCCTGAAATCACCCATCTCAAATAAGATCCAGACACCGGTGATATCAGGAAGAAAGTCCTACAAATGGAAGAGACCATTCGGTCCATCAAAGGGATTGGAGCACACGAGAGTTTTTCATATTCAGACCTTTACATCTTCCCTGGGGTTCATTATCCAGAAAAATTCAAGACTCCCAATTTTGAAAAGTATGATGGATTAGGAGATCCTTACACACATTTGAAAGTATTCATTGGAGGGCTTGGATCATATGCCGAGGATGAAAAGCTCAGAATGAAGATGTTTCAGAAAAGTCTGACTGGAGAAGCCAGAGCATGGTACAATAGATTAGACAACTCCAAGATTCATAGTTGGGAGGAGCTAGCCCATGCTTTCCTCAGTCAGTACAGTTTCCAAACTCAGATGGCTCTAAACCGGTATCAAATTACCAAGGTCAAGAAAGAAGTCAATGAGTCTTTCAAAGAGTATGGCCAAAGATGGAGGCGTCTGGCTGCTCAAGTTATTCCATCTATGCTGAGTTTGAAATGGTGATGACCTTCATAGACATTCAAGAAGCTCCCTTTTATGAGAGGGTCTTAGTTGGCTTAGGCAAGCCATTCTCTGAAATGATCAAGCATAGAGAAATGGCTGAGATGGGATTGAAATTAGGAAAGATTCAAGACCTTACCGCTTTAAAGGTTGTAGCTGAGCACATTCAGTCTAGAAGTTATGGAAACAACCCCCGGAGGGTCCATAAGAAGAAAGAGGAGGATGTTTCCTTGATACTGCAAGGACAAAAAGGCAATCAAAACATGCCTATTCAGAGGAGAAATTATTCCCCTTTCCAAGCACAATCTTCAAACCCTCCATTACCAAAAAATGGAGAAGTCAGACGTATTCGAGTGTTCACACCCTTAGGGGACTTACTCAAAAATATTCTCAAACTTCTGACAGCTCAGAAGAAAATTACCCATCTTCTTCCACCAGCCAACCCGAATGGAAAGGGTTTCAATGCAAGCAAGACATGTTTTTACCATGTTAGAGCTCCTAGCCATGACACTCAAGATTGTTGGGCCCTTAAGCATAAGATCCAGGATTTAATTGACAATGGTGAGATCGTGGTGACTAAACCCGACCAATCCCATGTGCAAGACAACTCTCTCCCTCAACACAAGAAAGAGGAGGTTAACATGATTAATTGGAGCAGTGGACAGAGCTCCCATTATGTTGGTGGATCATCCCAAACCTGCAAAGATACTGCTGACAAATGGGATTATGCATAGTTCTAGTTTATTATGGAACAGGAAATGAAGGCTCTTGGCAAACAAGTCAACCAATTGGCAGAACTGGTGGTTCATTAGCACCAAGTCACACGTCAATTATTCAGTTAGAAGCATGCTAGCCTCCTTCCTCTTATTACAAGTACCCCACCACTTACTCCAGAAAGTGAAACACTGGAGGATAAAATTTTAAAAAGAGCAAAAGCTAAAACCCATCTAGATTTCTCCAACAAAAGGGAATTCACCTATTTGGGCCAACCGATGGAAGAGATATTGCAAATGATAATTAATGAAGGAAGAATAACAGCGCTGCTACCTCTAGTCAATCCATGCTCAAGATGGTTTGATTTTAATGGAGTATGTCAATTCCACTCCCACTCTCGCGGTCACAGCACTGAAGAATGCTGGGCACTCCGCCATCTTATTCAGAACATGATTGACAACGGTGACCTACAAATGGCAGACAATGATGCCATATTACTTGAGAGTGGGGACACACTTTCTACTAGATGGAAGGGAGTCGTAGCAGTTATATCCTCTGAGGGAGATTTGGCTGCCACACCATGTACAATACAACCAATTCAGCTCAAAGGTATTGAAAATCCTTTAAAAGTGGTTACGCCAAAGTCAATCATATTGTCATTCAGGCCACAATATCCTGTTGTCAGCCTACAGAAAGTGCCATGGAATTATGGAGAGGCTGAAGGATCTACATCCAATACAATTGTTGCAAAGTTAAAAGAAAATCCACTGTATCTTTCTCGACGGGTGATGAAGCCTACCATCAAGTCAAAGGGGAAAGTTCCCATGGAGAAGATTGAAGAATTCCTCCGTACTATGGGACATAATAAAGCCAAGGTGGTTTTAATCTTGAAGGAAGATCCACAATAGATTTCTATACTGGACTTGGTTTTCTCTTTAGAAGATCACACGAAGGTCTTATTGGGAGTCTTAGAAGAAGCCCACTTACTAAAATCAGTGGATGTTAAAAAGTTCCATCATTTGGTTGATCACATCTTCAACAGTAATGTGATATCCTTCACTGATGTTGACATACCTCCCGAAGGGACATGTTATTGCAAACTGTTGCACATAGCGGTTATGTCCTTCGGATATATGGTAGGATGAGTTCTGATAGATAGAGGATCATCCTTAAACATCTTCCCCTATGCTACCTTGGAGAAAATGAACATCAATCTCAACAGGATCCAAAGCAGCCATATAATTATCAAAGCTTTTGATGGATCCCGACGAAATTCCGTCAGAGAGATTAAACTACCTGTGAAGATTGGTCCACATATATTCTGCATATCCTTTCATGTGCTTAAGATCACTATAGGATACAACCTACTTTAGGCTCAATCGAGGCATAACTCGATAATGTTAGTCCATATATAAAATATATACATGTATAAGTATATATATACAGACAGAAATGAAAACCACGGACCGAAGTCCGGGCATACACACACAACACGACTCTCAACGTGAAGAATAGTGTGTGCAAAGATGAAGAGAAAGGCTTTATAGAGTGTGAGAAGGCTTATAGTGGGCTGTCAAGGCAGGCTTCTATGACTCTAGATGGATAAACACTCAGCTCCCGCCGGTAAAATATAGCTATATATGAGTTAACATGTGTTTAAAATGAGAAAACACTCAATATAGGGTGTGTACAGAGCAAATTGGACAGGGCTTCGTCGCCTCTTTTTCTCTTACAAATGGCCACCCCAAGCTCTATATTTATAGAGTGGAGGAGGCTATGAGTGTACTGCGGCTTCCCGGTGCCCCGACTCCAGTCCTACCGTCTCGAAGTACATGCACTCGTGAACTGCGATGTCTGCTCAAACTTGCAGAACTTCAATCCGAGCATCCAAACAAGGTGAACAAGACCTTCTTCGAACTTCTTTTGTCTAGAGTTACGCAATGACATGGGATTAGAGGTTGTACGAAGTCAGGAAGAGGGGACCATGCCCATGGTCTTCAAGCTTCAAATTCTATCTGGTGTGCTACCACACGTAATAGTCACTCGGGATTGGAACTCCTTGGCTCTTGTGGGACATTGCTGTGTAGAAATGTATGTATGAAATGTTGAGATGGCGTGCAGGGGTTGAGGTATCAAGATGATAATTTTTCCCGTCACCGGGGTTATCTCCGGTTTGGGATGATAGTAGACGTTGCTCAGGGTTACATCTGAGATTGGACTATTGCAAGTGTTTGAATTTCGCAGGGTCATCTGTAAGTGTTCCTGTCTTCCCGATGTTATCTCCGGGTCTTTGGAATGAGTGCCTCAGCAGGAGGTCTGAGATTGAAGCTGTTTCCATGCATTTGAAACAAGCATTTTTGGAGTTATCTCCAGAACTGCAACAACATTCCTTGGGGTTATCTCCAAGGATAAAACTCGGGGTTATCTCCATGGTTGGAATTGATACTCCCGGTGTGTGTTCCGGGGTTGAGACTGAACTTCTGGTAGTATCCGGAATGGATGTGAGCTGTCCTCCAGGATTATCTCTGAAAGACGAATCTGCCCTCTTACAATGTCAGTAACAAGTGTGCAGGAATTTTTGAGCGTCTACAGATGCCTCTCTTTATCATATTCATGCAATGCAAGGCATGGATATGATAAAGAATCCTAGACACTTAAAATACAATAAGATAAACATGTTTATCTTTTAGGGTTACGACCCCGTATTTGGCGGCATCGGACCTGTATGAGGTATTGTCGAGCATGATTTGCAAAAGTTGAGCTCATTGGTATAGTATACCTTGAATTCAGGCGAATACCAATGAGCGATGTGTGGAGCCATAGTTTAGCCAGTGAGAACCAGGATTCCAGGCTATTTTGCTCAATCGCGTAGCGCTTTTATTCTTGATTTGACCTTTTCAGCTTGTGAGACCTCCTTTGCAACTCGAACTGGACCAAGCCGAAAGGGTGGGACCCATGTAGGGGTGCCACAGGTACACCTATGGCAGCCGCAGGTGGACCTGCGGCCAAACATGAGTATGAAATGGCTGAAGGTTGCTTTCATAAGTCACTATCAAGTTACGCCGCAAAGGAAATCTGAGAGCTCTTCTTCAGACCTGCTGAGTTCGGGTGACTTTCAGCACATTCTGCCACCGTACAAGTGTTCTACACTGTCCTGGCAACGTATGCATGTATTCGTTTCCAGTTTTTATCCGTTGGAAAATGATTTATCATATGAAATGCAATTATACACATAGTAGTGAATATGCATGCTGATATGACTTGATAAAAAATATTCAACATAGTAAATGTTAGTATTAAACCATGCTAAACATAATGATGTGAAAAAATTTGACTTTTAAAACAGTCAGATTGGTACCTTTTACTGTCATTTCTTATCCTATTTGAGGACAAATGAGTAAAGGTAGAAAAGCAAAATAATCCTGGTAATTAGACTACACTTATGGATTTTTTTTACTATGATGTATTAATGCATGTAGGATATATATGACTGTGGGTAGGTGAGCTACTGAATGACCACCTAGTCATGCCTATGTGCATGTGAATAGTCCCATTTATAAAGGAGACTATGGCAAAAATTTTCCAAAACGTAGGCATTGGGTAGTCATGCATTTTTAACTCTACTGTACATGTATGTTAAAATAATGCATGCATGCACGTAGTCATAAAAATGCATTTTGAAAAGCTCCAGGTTAAACATTACCACACCCTTTCTGAGGTGATTTGGAGACTTGTTGTCCAAATATTATGGATCCGGATCAGCCGAGTAGTTCCCGCAGGACCATTTCTGGTGTACGGAGAAAGTCTTCTGAAGTGCCTCGACCCCGTTCTGTTAGACATCCTCGTCGTTTTGTGGAGGCGCTGATATGTCCTATCCAGGTTGAATTGCCGGACGTCAAGGACGAGGAAGAGGATGTACCGGTTGAGGTTCCTGTTCCTACTGCACGTGTTCCCCATAGGGATTTGCCAGGCATTCAAGTGGTGAACCCAGAGCTGCTGGGTGATTTGAGTCGACACCTTTCAGTTTACCTGCACGTAAACGAGGTATAAAGTTAGATCTTAATCTTCCTTATTTCCTATTGATGAGGAGTAAAGGGTTCTGATGTCGATCTATATTTGATGTAGGTTCCCGGCTTTACACAGCCTTTAGGGAACTGGTTCAGCATCCACTCTATGTATCAGGCTATGCATGATGACTATAGAGCGATTATACATGGCTGGGGATTTGGAACGTTTTTTTCCATTCTTCCCCGCCGTTGTCCTTGGGGTTACCTCAGGGCATTGTCTGAGCGCTAGTTTCACTAGACTCAGTCACTCCATTTGTTGGACTATGAGATGATGATGACACCGATGGATTGGCAGTTTATCACAGGTATGGAGTTTGGAGGGGAGCCAGTGCCTTGTATGGCGGATATCACCCCTACTGCCATTAAATACTTGCTAGGAGTTCCAGACGGGGCACTTAAGGGCATGACTGTTCGTACAGGTCCTTTGAGCGTAGATGCTATGAACGGGCTATTGAGTGAGCTCATACCCGATGATGTAAGAGTCAGGGATCGCATTCTTCAGCGATTGTTCCTGATGATCATTAGGGGCTTCTTTATAGCAGATAACTCTTCTACGGTGTCCTTCGCTTTAATCAGCGCCACTCGACACGTGGACCATATAGGAGATTATGATTGGGGTTCCTATACCTTCGCCTATTTCCTCAAGGGAATGCGCATGCGATCGCAAGGCTTGACCGAGGCTTGGTTAGGATTCTACCCGTTTCTGCTAGTGAGTATTTCTCTTGTCTTTTCGCATGTATAGGTTAAGAGCATTGACTGACAGTAGATGTTTGCCTTTGTGTTGGCAGTTTTGGGCCTATAAGAGGCTACCATGTTTGCGTTTTGTGAGTGTGTTAGGTTTATACACCTATCCACGAGGACAGCGATGGAATTATTCCATACTGGCGGAGGTCCCTATTGCTGAGGGTTTTACTCATTGCCGCCTACAGCTGGAGTTGTTGACAGCGGATGTCATCACGTGGGTTCCCTACTCTTGGGAGCATTTGACCATTGGATTTGAGGATGGGTACCCAACTGGTGTCGAGCACGTGATTTCCACCCGTAGGATTTCTCTCTTCACAGATGGAGGATGGGAGCTCTACTTAGGAGAGCGTGCTATCAGGAGCACTACAGGAGAGATTCGCATGCCGATCTTGCCTCCTACCAGGCATTATTGGCCTGTTTTGTAGTCACCCGTCATTGATATCACATTGTTGGGGATTAACGATTTTACACTATCAGAGGGTCCCTGCACTCAGGAGATGTTCCAGCATTGGTGGTTCCCTCGTACCATTGGAGCCCAGACTCGCGCCACTCAGTTCATGGGGGATATGGTTCCAGGATCCATGATGATGATGTATTGGCTAGCCTATGTCCGAGATCCGACTCATTTGACACAGATTGACAGTTTTACCCGGCAGTTGGGCCGGGCACATTTCTTTGTCCGACACTTGGGTAGAGATCCTTCAGAGGCAGATACTTTTGATCCTTCCAGCTCTGGCATTGGCCCCTCATGTGACCTATATGGTTTTGCCAGTGCAGATCCTCCATTGTATAGGCCTAACATCCCTGTGGATAGAGATCCAGTGACTCAAAAGGAATTACATCAGGTAGACAAGATTGATGATGTGGACATTGACACCATTGACTTCTTTTGATGTATATTCTCGTTTATCTCTTTTGATAGGCCTCTGTTAGACATTGGGTAGCTTCGCCCCATTATCGCTATATCTTTTGATAGGCCTCTATTAGTTGTAGGGCAGTTTTACCCCATTTCCCTATATTTTAGCTGTACAGAGATGTATTAGATGATGATAAACTTAGGAATGTATGTACAGTTTTCCATTCCCTATATCATATTGCCATCTATTGTATCATTCATGTTATTATGTTATGCATATGTATGTATGTCCAGAGATATTCAGCATTGACCCCTGGATGGTCTTATGACATGACCCGTACAGATGTCTTCTTTGACAGTTAGCCGTATTGATCATACCCCACCATTTTTGGTGGCATCTGGTATGCGATCATGGTATGATAGCATGTCACCATTAAACAGGGTGATTGTAGATCGTCTGTTGCAGCATACTATGACCCTGTTGATGTTTCAGGTTCCTACAGGATTCGTGGAGGGCATACTGAAGCACTGGGTATCGGAGAGGCAGGTTTTCCGATTTGGGACCCAGGAGTTGACTCTTACTTTGGAGGAGTATGCACGTTTGACGATGCTGCCACTGGATAGACCTTGTGCATATGGCTATTGGAGACATGAGTAGGAAGTTCATGACCCTCACTGGCTTGAGGCTTAGGGTGGTGCAGGATGAGCTCACATCTGGCCATGTTATATCCCAGCATTTTCTATTTGATAGATTTGGCTCAGACGATAGTTATGTACGGCATTCCGGGGACTTCACCACACCGGAAGATCATTGGCGTTTGGCTAGAGTAGATGTATTGTGATTGTGCGTATTGTCATATGTCTACATGCCACAGTATATGGATGAGTTGGACATAGGATTCATCATGGCAGTGAGAGCTCTCAGGGAGGGTCACACCATTATATCGATGATCATAGCAGAGACTCTAAGGTCGGCCACATACTGCTGCATTTATCCGATGGGAGTGTTTACAGGCAGCTCGGTCATGCTGTATGTGTAGTTTATGTCACACTTGAGATCGATTGGCACTTTTAGACGGCATGGGTATTGTTTCACCCATGATATAGCCATATCATACACCTTTCAGCCTGCAGAGTGTATAGACGCTGCATCTTGGTCAACTTTCCTGGCAGGGATCGGAGATCTGTTTGCTATATTGCCGTGTACATGACTTAGCTCACCCTACATCTTCATCACTCATGCTCCGAGCATGGATTATCTTCCTCTAGCTGGTTTGAGAGGCATGATCACTTACTACCTGCTGACCGTGATGTGTCAGTTTGACCAGTTCCAGGACTTCCATCCTTTTGAGGGGGCATCGAGTCAGCGCTTCAGTTCTCGCCACTTATCAATAGAGGAGAGATCCAGGTTGTATGCCTGTTGGGATCAACGAGAGCTAGCTGAGTTTTCCATTAGCAATCCGGGTTGTTCTGCAGAGTATTCCGCATTGATGGAGACAGAGACTGCATCGGCTGCGGCAGTATCCATAGTGCAGGGGATTGATTCCGATGATGAGGAGCCTATGGAGGTGTTGGGTAAAATCTAATTATGCACAACACGCAAGTATATGTGGTCAACAAGTAATAAAGTGAAATTAGAGTATCGTTCCCATGAGGAATTATTAATACAAATTACCAAATACTAACTCTTAACCAAATTAATTTTATTTAAACAATTAATTTAATATTATAAATTAAATTATTTAATTAAACTAATTCTAATTAACACTAATTAAAAATCAGATTATGGAGATTTAAGATCACAACTTCACTTATTGCTTCATTTAAGCTAACACACCTCTCATCAATTATTCTCTATCCTGAATTGTTAATCAAGAACACTAAAGCAGATAAAACCACCTCTCGATGCATAATACCCATACTCACTCAAATCCACAATTGATAGAATTAAGCAAGATACACTAATTAACTAATCCACTATATCTCTATGTGAATTACAATTAAAAAGGATTTAAAGCACAAGTTCTCTATAAGATTACATATGGCGTAAAGGCATATCTCTATCCTAAACACGAATCATGAATTCAATCTATGTAGAAGTCACAAACACATGCTATCATGATCAGATCTAAATCTAAACTTCATCTCTCGAGTTCATATAGATTATCACGGTAATAGATGGCCAATCAATTAAACAATTAAGTCCAAATCACAATAGACAATCCTCACAATAGAACATAATAATTGATAGCGAAACATATTAACATAAACTACACAATAAGATCCATTGTAATCTCAAACAAAGAATTAGTTCATTGAATTAAAACTAAGAATCCACACTTGAATACACATTCAAAGACAAAACTAAGAGTAGAGTAAAGAATAAATCTATTGTCAGCAAATCTCCATCTTCCTCAAGCTCCTGCTCTTAATCTTCAATGGTTTCCAAGTTGCTTCAATCTCCCAATCTCATAAGAACTAGGGTTTTGTTCCTAATCTACTCTAATCTAATTTAATGGAATCCTCCAAAACTAGAGTCCCAATCCAAGTTAAAATCAACTATTTATAGTTCTAATGGTTACCCTAGCAAGTTAGGCAACTAAGAATCCTATTCTAGCTCAAATTGGACAACTTAACACCCAATTTAACTCTCCCCCCGCCGACCGGCGTGCCCCATGCCATTCCTAGGGCATTTTGGGCGTGCCTCAGACTATCTTGTAGTAGAGAATCGATGGCCCATGCGCCTGTGTTCGATCATAGTTCATTTATGGGCGCCACGCTTCCTCTGCTTTCGCTATGCGATGTCCTTTGGTAAAATAGGCATAACTTTTGATCCGCTACGAGTTACGGGGGCTTCCATCTATCAAATCTAAGATATCGACAAGATCTATAACTTATTTTCTTTGAGATTTGACAGATTCAAGACGGATAAAAGTCGAAATTGGGCTTGAAGTAGATGCTATGTAAATGGCAAACATGAGAACTCTTAGTTTTGATCTTTGTTGATAAAAAGGCCATAACTCTCGCATCCGAACTCCGATTGGGATGATTCAAGATGTTCCGGAAAGATAAGAAGTAGATCTACAATAAAATCGAAGTTCCAAGCCAAGAACATGCATCCAACTTGGTGTTAAAAGTCCTTTAATATTCCCTTCTTACATTTGATTGCGTATTTTATTCCAAAAGATGTCCAAATTACTTTTCCTTGCTTCTTCATACCAATGCTATGTCATATGTAAAATCCCAAATTTTACGAATAAAGATTTAAATTTCTCGATTTTTTTTTAATATTATGGTGTGGATTTAATATAATGTTATAGTTGTGGGTAGTATTTATAAATTTTGCAAAGTATGCAAGTTTTTATATTATATTCGATTGGTCGGGGAATATTCTTTGTGTTGGGAAATATTCGTACGACGCCACAATCATTGGTGGACCCCACAACGGAACTATTGTCGGATTGAGAAAACGACAAAAATATTTTTATGAAAATAACGACGAAAGTTTTACCGTTGATATTGTTGAATCACTCGGTAGTAAAAGTACAGTAATACGCGTGGTTGCATAGTAACACACGGTATTAATTATTGATGTTTACGTGAGAAGTCACTCAGTTTTGTTCGATTATTGCTACAGTAATTGTTGCATAGTATCTCACGTTATTTGATTCAATTATTGTCGATAATTTATATGTTATTAAATCAATAATTGAGATGACAAAGTTATTCATATTATTAAATTGCAATATTTACAATGTCTAGAAGTTATGTCAAAGAGAGGTTTGGTCACCTAATTGCGCGCCAATAGGGAGAAATCCTTATTGGAAAGCCCCCTCTTTCTTGGGAATAACCTGGTTGTTAAATATTTTGAGTTATGATATTAATGATGAATAAGTTCATGTTGATTAAAGATGAATTTGATAGTTTTTTTGGTGTTAGTGGAAGTCGACATTTATTCCGATAATAATTGATGTCTGGAGGTTATATTGTTCAATCTGGTATTCGAGGCACTTTTCGTGTCAGAGTACTATTCACGAGTTACTATTCATGAGTTAGTATTCACGAGTTACTATTTACGAGTTACTATTCATGAGTTACTATTCACGAGTTACTATTCACCCGAATAATATATTTCTTTTCAGTCCAAATTATTTTTGGGTACAATATTATTCCATGAGGAGATGTGCTAATTTTTCAGACCGTTGGTTGAATTTATAATAGTAAATTAGTATGGATCGCTGGTTTAAAGTTTTAATAGTGAATCAGTATGGACCGTTGCTTTAAGTTTTAATATAGACTGTCCGTTTAAAAGTAAATCAATCTGGACCGTTCATGAATTAATTACTATTCAATCCATTCTCCTATAAATAGAAGCTAATTCCTTCATTATTTCTTACGAATTCACTAAAACTCTAGAAAGAGAAATTATAGAGAGAAAGAAGAAGAGTATTCTGCTACTTCACTACTCCAGTATCCAGTTTCTTTCTAAAGTAAGGGGTATTATTTCTTTTGTATTCATGAAGAGAACTCCTGTTATTCCATTATTTATTATTCTGTTGGAATAACCTGTATACGCGGTCTACCCTATACTTGGTGAAATTCTCATGTTATTCCATTTTTAATATTCTGTTAGAATAACCCGTAGACGCAGTCTACCCTATACTTGGTGAAATTATTCTGTTATTTCATTATTTATTATTCTGTTGGAATAACCTGTATACGCGGTCTACCCTATACTTGGTGAAATTCTTCTGTTATTCCATTATTTATTATTTTGTTGGAATAACCTGTATACGCGGGCTACCCTATACTTGGTGAAATTCTTTTGTTATTCCATTCTTTATCATTCTGTTGGAATAACTTGTATATGCGGTCTACCCTATACTTGGTGAAATTCTTCTGTTATTCCATTATTTATTATTCTCATTGGAATAACTCAGATATCTGCTGCTACCCTATACTTGGTGAAATTTTTTGTTATTCCATTCTTTATTATTCTGTTGAATATCTTGTTCGTGCATGCGCTTTACGCCGCACTGTTCCGTTATTTATTATTATGTTGGAATAACTTTGTCTATGCGGGTACCGCATGCATGGTGATTTCGTTGTTATTCCATTCTTTATTATTCTCATTGGAATATCCTCGTCATGCATGCGTTTTGCACTGGGACTTGGTTTCGTTATTTATTATTCTGCTGGAATAACTTTTCATACATCACAAGTACCACATGCATGGTGATTTCGTTGTTATTCCATTCTTTATTATTACATTGGAATATCCACATGCATGCGTTTTTACTGTGGGACCGGTTCCGTTATTTTTATTATTCGTTGGAATAACTTTGTCTGTGCGAATACCGCATGCATGGTGATTTCTTTTGTTATTTCATTCTTTATTATACTCAGTTGATTATAGTTTTGACTTCTATACTCCATGAAATTAGTGGAATATCCTTAATATTTGCGTTTCATCCAGTATCTTTCATGAAAATATTCTTCTGAGCATTCTTGAATTTTACTCTACAAAGAAGTATCATGTTGACAATTTGAACGTTATTAGTTCTGGATAAATTAATTCTTGAACTTGTTTTATTGAATTATTATGTCATTGTCATCATCCTCATGTTTATATTATGTTGAAAGTCATCTGTGGCCTTGTAGTGCATAGATGGACTTGGTATGATTATGAGCAGGGATTATTCAGTATAATCATGACCGTAATGTTACAAATGATGTGGAAAAATTCCTCATTGGCCCACAGCGCCACTTAGTAGAATGTCCAGAAATGCAATTTTTTTCAATGTTCAAGTATAGAAATGTGTTAGTAACCTAGTCTAATGAACATAAAAACTTGTTAGACATATAATGAGGTGTTAAAATAAAGTCTTAACACATCCATAACATAATTACGTGTGAATTGAATGATCAAATGCATAGTTAGCTTATTGTTCGTGAAGTCTTAATTTTTGACAATAAGTGTAGTAATTGACTAATTATAGTCATGAACTCGAGTTAGACAAAGAATAAACTTGTGATGTTTAGTACGTTATAATTGATTGGAATTGTGAACGTGAATGATATGTAGGATTTTAATCAAAGAACGAGTTTTATTAACATGTAATCTATGCACGAGGCAAGTTTCCTAACCCTACTTGTTATCATTATAAGTTGATAATTTCACTGTTCTACATTGAGAAAATTCTCATTATTATTGATTAAGCCTGTTTTATATATTAAAGCTTATTAATCCTTCAAGCATGATGCTGTTATACAATACTTATTCTATTGTATACCTTTTGAGATTCTATTCAAGTTAAGTTATCAATTATTGTTAAACCTTGTTAGACTAGCGAACCCTTATTGATTCGACTAGTCCATAGTTGATGAGTGTTCTAAATTTCAGAACCCTTGATGAATTATCCAAACCAAACTTCCTTTGGTGCGGACTCGAATGTTAAACTGAGATGAACAACCCTGTGTAGGGGATTACTTATGCGTTAGCGTTAAGATATTGTGCACAGTATGGTACTAAGGGCTGATCCCTCTAAGTACGAGAAGAAGAGTCCATAGTCTTATGACTGTTAAAGGTTTCAAGTATAAACACTTGACAACCTAAGACATAGTTCAAGGTCTTATGACCCTCAGAAGTTCTTTTGATTCTTGTTATTCATTCTTGATTCAAAAGTTGAGCTTTTATATCAGAAGTTGTTAATTCATTCGCATGTTATTATTAGTCATTTGTTATATTGTTATACTTGTGGGCAATCGTGCTCACTCTTGCGTAGTAATAACATTGCAGTTAAGAACGAAAGAGCAGACGAACCTTCCACTAGTAAGGGCAAGGGCAAGATTAGTAAGTAATGAAGACTGTTTTATTATTGTGGTTATGTAATGATGATAGAATTGATGTTACTTAAGACTTATTTGTTTATGTTTTCCGCACAGATGTTTTAAGGTTAGAGTAACCTGGGATTTATTTATTATGCAGTTGATGTAACCCCATAAGGGGAGGTTTATTATTTATTCTATCTATTGCATGGTTTGCATTTATTTATAGGTAGATAGATAGATGATGCTTGTACAGTGAACACCAAATCCTGTGGAAATGGAAGTACCAGATTTGGGGGTGTCACAATATATACCTATTTTGGGGGCGTCACAGTTGGTATCAAAGCTTAGGGATATAATCCCTGGCTAAGATGTGAGACAAGAACTAGGAGGGGAGAGACGGGGAATTCCTTCGCTAGTATGACCTACCTAAGTTTATTTGGTATTTAATTGGTCGGTCAGAGTATAGGGATAACATGTGATATGTTAACTAACTCTTGTTTTATGGCAGTGTTTGAAAATGACATCCGAGAATGTTGAGGTAAGCAATGGAGTGAATGACGCGATTGTTTCTAAGAGGTTTGAAACCCGATATACGTAAATACCTCATTTCTCACAAACTTTGTTTATATTCAGATGTTGTAAATAGGGCTCAGTTATTGGAGCGCGATAATGAGTCAGCACAACCAAAAGGTAACGACCAACAACACGATAATAATCGTACCGGTGGCAACGACCATCGGAATAATGATGACCATCGTGGGGGAAATTATCATGCCAAGAATGGTAACCACTTCGATGGTAATCATGGCCAAGATAATAGAAGTGGAAATGTCAAGAAGAGAAGGTTATTTAGCTCAATTTTGTCGTGCACCAAAGTTAAGTCCAGCTGGGACGGTGGCACCAAAGGCGGATACGGACAAAATAAAGTCGGTGGTTTTAGGAAGAGCGTTTTTCGTGACTTCTCAAAATGCGAATAACCCGAACGAAGTTAGCACGAGTTAGTTAATTATAAATTTTTGCGAAGTCTATACCTTGTTAGATATCGGTTCTACCCATTCTTTTATCTCTCTTGCTTGCGCTCAACGTTTAAATTTAACTCTAGAGAAGTTAGACTTTGACTTATTGGTTGAAACTCCGTTAGGAGAAACCTTCATTACATGTGCTATCCAAGTCTTGGATGAGGGTCACAGTTTTGAATGATATTTCTATTGTTAATAAATTTCTTGACGTATTCTTGAAGACTTCTTAGCCTACCCTAGAGCATGAAATCGAATTTTGTATAGATCCCAGTACAAAATCAATTTTTAAAACCCTTAAATATTTCTTCAACCAAAATGAACATAACATGCGCTAAAGACGTTGGCTCGAGCTGTTGAAGATTACGATCGTACCATTCAATACTATCGTGGAAAAATGAACATGGTAGCTGACGCATTGAGTAGAAGATCATATGTGTTTATGAGTGCGATATTGTTAACACAAAGACCTATTTCGTATAAATGATGAAGATATAGTTAACTACTCTAGGGACCCACGTGAAGATAATGAATATACGATTAGAATCGACTTTAATCGATAAAGTTAAAGCCGCTCAAGCTACATACTCAGAGCTGATGAATGTGAAGAAGAAGGTTCAAGAGGGCATTATTCTAGAAGCAAGAATCGATGAAGAGAGGAAATCTCAACCCTCGATTTAATTAGCCCATTTGAAATCCTTGATTGAGTAGGAACTGTGGCTTATAAACTCATTTTACCGCCAAGTATGTCGCGTGTTCATAACATTTTTCACATATCGATATTACGACAATCCGAACCACATTATTGATTTAGAACCGGACAGGATAGCGGATAATTTAACGTATGAAGATGTACTTGTTAAAATCCTGGATTCAACACTCAAAGGTTATACCTCAAGAGTTAGAATCGGACGAAGTGTCCTCATCTCTGCTTAAAGATACCGTGCAATGCATACATAAATTTCGAGGGCGAAATTTCATAAGGAGGGGAAATTGTAAAATCCCAAATTTTACGAATAAAGATTTAAATTTCTTGAATTTTTTTTTTTGAATATTATGGTGTGGATTTAATATAATGTTATAGTTGTGGGTAGTATTTATAAATTTTGCAAAGTATGGAAGTTGTTATATTATATTCGATTGGTTGGGGAATATTCTTTGTGTCGGGGAATATACGTACAACGACACAATCATTGGTGGACCCCACAATAGAATTATTGTCGGATTGAGAAAATGACAAAAATATTTTTATGAAAATAATGGCGGAAGTTTTATCGTTGATACTGTTGAACTACTCGGTAGAAAAAGTACAGTAATATGCGTGGTTGCATAGTAGCACACGATATTAATTATTGATGTTTACGTGAGAAGTCACTCAGTTTTGTTCAATTATTGCTACAGTAATTGTTGCATAGTATCTCACGTTATTTGATTCAATTATTGTCGATAATTTATATGTTATTAAATCAATAATTGAGACGACTAAGTTATTCATATTATTAAATTGCAATATTTACAATGTCTAGAAGTTCTGTCAAGGAGAGGTTTGGTCACCTAATTGCGGGCCAATAGGGAGAAATCCTTATTGGAAAGCCCCCTCTTTCCTGGGAACAACTTGGTTGTTAAATATTGTGAGTTATGATATTAATAATGAATAAGTTCGTGTTGATTAAAGATGAATTTTATAGTTCTATTGTGTTGGGATTATTGGTGTTAGTGGAAGTCGATATTTATTCCGATAATAATTGATGTCTGGAGGTTATATTGTTCAATCGGGTATTCGGGGCACTTTTCGTGTCAGAGTACTATTCATAAGTTACTATTCACCCGAACAATATATTTCTTTTCGGTCCAAATTATTTTTTGGGTACAATATTATTCCATGAGGAGATGTGCTAATTTTTCAGACCGTTGGTTGAATTTATAATAGTAAATCAGTATGGATCGCTGGTTTAAAGTTTTAATAGTGAATCAGTATGGACCGTTGCTTTAAGTTTTAATATGGACCGTCCGTTTAAAAGTAAATCAATCTGGACCATTCATGAATTAATTACTATTCAATCCATTCTCCTATAAATAGAAGCTCATTCCTTCATTATTTCTTACGAATTCACTAAAACTCTAGAGAGAGAAATTATAGAGAGAAAGAAGAAGAGTATTCTGCTACTTCACTACTCCAGTATCCAGTTTCTTTCTAAGGTAAGGGGTATTATTTCTTTTGTATTCATGAAGAGAACTCCTGTTATTCCATTATTTATTATTCTGTTGGAATAATCTGTATACGCGGTTTACCCTATACTTGGTTAAATTCTCCTGTTATTCCATTTTTAATATTCTGTTGGAATAACCTGTAAACGCGGTCTACCCTATACTTGCTGAAATTCTTCTGTTATTCCATTATTTATTATTATCTTGGAATAACCTATATACGCGGGCTACCCTATAATTGGTGAAATTCTTTTGTTATTCCATTCTTTATTATTCTGTTGGAATAACCTGTATACGCGGCCTACCCTATACTTGGTGAAATTCTTCTATTATTCCATTATTTATTATTCTGTTGAATAACTCAGATACGCTGAGCTACCCTATACTTGGTGAAATTCTTCATTATTCCATTCTTTATTATTACATTGGAATATCCTGCTCATGCGTTTTATGCTTAGGACTGATTCCGTTATTTATTATTCTCGCTGAATAACTTTTATCTGAAGCACCGCATGCATGGTGATTTCTATTGTTATTCCATTCTTTATTATTACATTGGAATATCCTCATCAGCATGCGTTTTTACACCTTAACTGGTTCCGTTATTTATTATTACATTGAATAACTCGCTCTATGCGCAATACCGCATGCATGGTGATTTTGTTGTTATTCCAGTCTTTATTATTCATTAGAATATCCTCTCTCGCGTTTCACGCCGCACCTAGTTCCGTTATTTATTATTACGTTAGAATAACCTCGCTATCTGGCACCGCATGCATGGCGATTTCATTGTTATTCCATTCTTTATTATTCTATTGAATATCCTATCTCTCAGACGCTTTTCTGTGCCGACTGGTTCCGTTATTTATTATTCTGTTGGAATAACCTCTACATCAAGCAATCTTGCATGCATGGTGATTTCGTTGTTATTCCATTCTTTATTATTCTCATTGGAATATCACGTCTGCATGCGTTTACGCCGCACTGGTTCCGTTATTTATTATTCTGTTGGAATAACCTGTCTATCCGAAGTACCACATGCATGGTGATTTCTTTTGTTATTTCATTCTTTATTATACTCAGTTGGTTAAAGTTTTGACTTCTATACTCCATGAAATTAGTGGAATATCCATGATATTTGCGCTTCATCTAGTATCTTTCATGAAAATATTCTTGTGAACATTCTTGAATTTTACTTTACAAAGAAGTATCCTGTTGACAATTTGGACATTATTAGTTCCTGGATAAATTAATTCTTGAGCTTATTTTATTGAATTATTATGTCATTGTCATCATCCTCGTGTTTATATTATGTTGAAAGTCATCTGTGGCCTGTAGTGCATAGATGGACTTGGTATGATTATGAGCAGGGATTATTCAGTATAATCATGACCGTAATGTTACAAATGATGTGGAAAAATTCCTCATTGGGCCATAGTGCATTGATGGACAATTTTTGGTATGATTATGGCTATGGATTCTCTTTGGCCAAGGGTGCAAAGATTAAATGTTTTATGGCATGATCATGACCATTGATGAATACACAAATATCATTGGCCCGTAGTGCATGGATAATTCGTGGTCGTGATACTAATGAATATCCTTAGCCGTAGTGCAGGGATGATGTGGATTATTTATTAAGCTGAGTCTCAGCGATAAAAGTGATGAAAAACTTTTTAAATCATAAAAGATAGTAGATTTTATTCTCTACTTGACTCTTTTAATGGATTGCTTATTCCGTTGCAGTTAAACTTGATGTCTATTATATTTTATCAGTTTAACATTGTTGAAGGCTAATGATAATTTATCCTGCATTATTTTAGTCGTAATATTTCTTACTGGGCTAGTTGAGCTCACCCTTTCTTTCACTATTCTCTTCAGGAAATGAGAACGTAGCAGCGACTAGTCGGGGAATGGAGTGATGGTCCAGATGATAGCATTAGTAGTCCTCACTATTCTATGAAATAGTGTGATAATAATTGTAATGAGGACTTATTCTGAGAGTGGATATTGTCTAGAAGACAATATTTGTATTAAAAACTCACAGCTCTTGTTGTATATTTAAGATTGTATTTGTATTATGTACCATGTATTTGGCGACTCAGAATAAGTGATGTATACCTATTTTGGGGGCGTCACATCACAGCCTACAAAATAACATAAAATGAAAGAAATGTAACTAAGAAACATGAATATAAGCAACTAATTCAAGTAACAGATACCGAATAAGTAGGTATAAAACTTTCTTATCAAATACCCCCAAACTTAAACCGTTGCTTGTCCCCAAGAAACACAAATTAGACAGATTCATCCTCTAGTAATGATCCACCCAAACAATGAATCAATATGAATTTGATCAATGGCCTCAAAGGTTACAACAACTGATAACCCGTAGAAAATTTCAAAACAATGTCATGTCTAAAATTTCAACAACTTTCACTAGATTCACATCTACTCTTGATCCTTTAAGTGCGTGTGTGTATCCATATGTTCAAACCAGTCATGATTTGGATTAGATCAACCAATACTCATAAAAGATTTTCAAAAGCGATTTTCAAAACTTCTTATCACATCTATCACCGCTAATATAGACATAACATAAATTTTTCTTGAGGATCAACCGGATATTTAAACTTTTAAGCACATATGAACCTTTCCTAAGTATTTCAAACATACATATTTTCTTTTCTCTATTTAGTGAGTGCGTTTTATGCTCCATCTCACTTTCCACTTTTCATTGAACGAGTGCGTTTTACGCTCCATCTCGTGCTTGTGTTTATGGGGAGTGCATTTTACGCTCCATCTCTACCCACCACAAGATTCAATTATTCAAAAACTTGTTGGGTAAATTCTATATATGCTCACACGCAAGTATACGTGGTCAACAAGTAATAAAGTGATAAGTTGGGTATCGTTCCCACATAAAATTATTTAATAAAAATCACCAAATACTAACCCGTAACCAACTCAATCTTATTTAAACGAATGAATTTCAATTTATAAGTAAACTAATTCTAATTACCACTAGTTAAATTAAGAATACAGAGATTTAAGATCACAACTTCACTTATTGCTTCATTTAAGTTAACACATTTCTCATCAATTATTCTCTATCCTGAATTGTTAATCAAGAACACTAAAGCAGATAAAACCACTTCTCGATGCATAATACCCATACTCACTTAAATCCACAGATGATAGAATTAAGCAAGACACCCTAATTAACTAATTAACTATATCTATATGTGAATTACAATTAAAAGAATTTAAAGCACAAGTTCTCTATAAGATTGCATATGGCGTAAAGGCATATCTCTATCCTAAACACGAATCATGAATTTCATTTATGTAGAAATCACAAACACATGCTATCATGATTAAATCTAAATCTATACTTCATCTCTTGAGTTCATATAGATTATACGGTAATTAATGGCCAATCAATTAAACAATTAAGTCCAAACCACAATAGACAATTCTCATGATAGAACATAATAATTGATAGCGAAGCATATTAAAATAAACTACACAATAAGATCCATTGTAATCTCAAACAAAGAATTAGTTTATTGAATTAAAACTAAGAATCCACACTTGAATACACATTAAAAGATAAGAATAAGAGTAGAGTAAAGAATAAATCTATTGTCAGCAAATCTTCATCTTCCTCAAGCTCTTGCTCTTAATCTTCAATGGTCTCCAAGTTGCTTCAATCTCCAAATCTCATAAGTACTAGGGTTTTGCTCCTAATCTCCTCTAATCTAATCTAATGGAATCCTCCAAAATTAGCCTCTCAATCCAAGTTAAACTCAAGTATTTATAGTTATAATAGACACCCTAGCAAGTTAGGCAACTAAGAATCCTATTCTAGCTCAAATTGGACATCAAATAACCCAAATCAGCTGTTTTCCCGCCGATCGGCGTGCCCCGCGCCATTCCTAGGCCATTTTGGGCATGCCTCATGCTACTGTATTAGAGAAACTGAAGGCCCAGCGCCGCTCGTAGTTCATTTATGGTGCGCCCCGCGCTGCTCTATTTTCTACTGCGATATCCTTTGGTAAAACAGCCATAACCTTTGATCCGCTAGGAGTTACGGGGGCTATTACCTATCAAATCGAAGATATCGACGAGATCTAAAACTTTCATACATTGAGATTTGATAGATTCGGTCCAGATAAAAGTCGAAATTGGGCTTGAAGTAGATGCTATGTAAATGGCAAGCATGACAACTCTTAGTTTTGATCTTTGTTGATAAAAAGGCTATAACTCTCGCATCCGAACTTCGATTGGGACGACTCAAGATGTTCCGGAAAGATAAGAAGTAGATCTAAAATAAAATCGCAGTTCCAAGCTAAGAACATGTATCCAACTTGGTGTTAAAAGTCCTTCAATATCCCCTTCTTGTATTTGTTTGCGTATTTTAGTCCAAAAGATGTCCAAATTTCTTTTCCCTGCTTCTTCATGCCAATGCTGTGTTATAGCCTACAAAATAACATAAAATGTATGAAATGTAACTAAGAAACATGAATATAAGCAACTAATTTAAGTAACAGGTACCAGATAAGTAAGTATAAAATCTACTTATCAAATACCCCCAAACTTAAACCGTTGCTTGTCCCCAAGCAAAAACACAAAACAACAATTCTATGCAATGAAACTAATATACATGCCTACAAATATAGCAGTAATGACAGAAACAAGTCTATTCAACCGGCCTTAGAGAAATGAAGTAAATATGATAATACATCATATCAAAACAAATCATTAACTTCCCAATCAATCATCAAACCTTAAACTGTTCTCACTAATATAGTCCGTGTGTGCTCAACAACAATTCTAACTAATATAATGCTAAATACAACACATAATAGATCTCTTTAAAGGCATCATACAGTGAAAACTCACAAAATTCATGAACAAGCTAAATCCAACTAAAGTCAAACATCCACCAAGTTCAAGAGTCCAATCCGAGATACTTATGTTTTACTTTGCATTACAGGGGCTTTTTGCTCTTTTCCCATTCTATTGTTTTTTTTTACCATTATTGTGCAATATCTCATTCCATTAGGCTAATAGAGCAACCCCTTAGCGAGCTTTCGATCAATGACTCCCAGACCATATAAGTCCTTAGGGCGCTAGGTGTAAAGACACTCCCTCGAACGTACTTGCTCAAGTAACAAAGGTCCCGAAACAAGACTAGCCACGGTATTTTTTTTTCATCATTTTTTTCTTTTTTTCTTTTTTTTGAAGCTTATATATCCCAAATTTTCCCCCCAAAATTAAGTTTTTGTCTAAATTTAGCCATCTCTGCCTATTCATGTCTTTCATTTATTCAAACTAATATTATCCTTAAGAATCCCATTATGTATCAATTTAAACTCAATCAATCAACAAGTTGTTTTTGTTGTGCTATCCTTATTATACCAGTTTTAAACAGAAAAAGACTCAATTCATAACAAGAAATCACATCAAAGCTCTAATAGTGAGTACTATACTTGTCTACCCAATTCCACTCTCATCATTGGCCAAAACAAACTGTAAATATCAAACAGCTGGACTCATGCAAGATGTACTAAATGCTATATAAACATAGTAAACTAACTACTAATTTTTGAATTTTTGATTTTTTTTATTTCAGGAAACTGAATGAAAAAACTAAATGTAACTATATGAACTACTATGTAAATAATTAACTATATGTAATATGACACTAAAATGCCCCCCAAACTTAAACTAGACATTGTCCTCAATGGCTGAAATAGAAAAAAGTAAAGCAGAGGACTTCCCTGAAAATATAGCAATCCTCCTCCTTGTCCGCTAAGTTTGGAGAATAGATTAGGCACATGGAACAAATTGGGTACCACACTGGAATTGGACTTGAATAACCTTTTCATAATCTTTTGCCTGTCCATTGAACCTCCAATACCTGCAATTAAGAGAGACAACATGGATTAGAATAACACTTTGGATTGGTAAGAGAACTTAATAAGCAAATTAATTCATATCTACTAAATAAACTAGTAAAGCATATAAATATAAAAATTCCTGGGTTGCCTCCCAATTAGCGCTTGAATTACAGTCTTTCGGCCTGACTTTGTCTGGTCAACACTATCCAATTCCTCGTCGATAGTTGAGGAACCCTCCATCCATCGAAAACAATGTAGCTTTTGGTAGGTTCCCAATTGTGATAGCCATTGCATTAAAGTCACCTAGTATGCTTTCTTTAGATAAGATCACATTCAAGTACTTCCAAAATCTAGGTGTTTTCACCATTGTGTCTGTGATCACATTAGGGCATTGAAGCTTGTCAAACACAACAATCTCTTCTTCTATCTTCGCCAGCTCATTGCACCATGGCTTCGAAGTTGTACTCACTTTTACATCACAAGGAGCATTGCCGACGACATGACTACCTAGCGGGCATGATTTTGCAAATCTAACCGGATCCTTGAACTTTGGTGGAGAAGGAACTTGGGCCACTAATAACATCGACTCATTCTCTTTGGTGCTCACAGTTAGTTCTTCACCGACCTTGTTTTTATTATCCCCACTTGTCTCCTCTTTTTCAACATCTCGTGGCTCATCTAGTTGTAGATTTGGCTCAGGCACTTCAGCAATCTCGAAATCCTCGTCATAACACCAATTGTTTTGAGGATAGTTGTTCAAGGCTTTGAGCATTTGATCCATCTGGTTCTGCAGATTTTGAATTAATATCTCTTGATTCTGAATTAACCGCTCTTGATTAATCCTCCTCTCCTCATTTGATGCTACGAACTTGGACATCAATTCCTCCAACCTTGAATTATCTGTCTCAGTTTTGGAATCCATGTATTGAGGACCATGGGTTGAAGTAATGATGAGTTTTTCCATTTGGTTCTGAAAATTATGGCTTGATATTTCTTGACTCATCATCCTTTCCTCTTGGTTTGCTATGAGATTTTACAATAATTCCTCCAAATTTGACTTTTCTTCTTGTGGCAATGGATGTGGATATGAGAATTCCAGTGTGTATGTTGGATTTGGAGCGTAGTATTGGTCTTGATAGTTGTAGCTCCATGAAGAATCCGGGTGATACCCCCAAACTTGATGATAATTATCATATGCATACTGGTTGAGGTAATTACCCCCATACTGGACCGACCCAAGACTGATGGTGCATTGATGACTCAGATGATTACCAGCATAATAATTGCACATAACTGCTATCCTTCAAATACGTTGGGCTGCAACAACGTCCAACCTCCTCTAAGGTGTCTCAAGTTGTGCTGATAATGCAGAAAAGGCATTGAGTCCATCAATTCCTGTGTCCCTTCGCTGAGACATATTCGAATAAGGCCATTGATAATTGCATCCAGCCATGGTACCTGAAAAAAAAGAAAATTAGGGAGAGAATTAAATAAAAAGAAAAAAAATGTTTAAATTAAGACTAATTTGATTGAAGCTAATATTGGCAAAAAAAATATTAAGCTAATTCCCCAGCAACGGTGCCAAAAACTTGTTGGGTAAATTCTATATACGCTCACACACAAGTATACGTGGTCAACAAGTAATAAAGTGATAAGTTGAGTATCGTTCCCACAGAGAATTATTTAATAAAAATCACCAAATACTAACCCGTAACCAACAATCTTATTTAAACTAATGAATTTCAATTTATAAGTAAACTAATTCTAATTACCACTAGTTAAATTAAGATTACGGAGATTTAAGATCACAACTTCACTTATTGCTTCATTTAAGTTAACACACTTCTCATTAATTATTCTCTATCCTGAATTGTTAATCAAGAACACTAAAGCAGATAAAACCACTTCTCGATGCATAATACCCATACTCACTTAAATCCACAGATGATAGAATTAAGCAAGACACCCTAAATAACTAATCCACTATATCTCTACGTGAATTACAATTAAAAAGGATTTAAAGCACAAGTTCTCTATAAGATTACATATGGCATAAAGGCATATCTCTATCCTAAAAACGAATCATGAATTCCATCTATGCAGAAATCACAAACACATGCTATCATGATTAGATCTAAATATATACTTCATATCTCGAGTTCATGTAGATTATCACAGTAATTAATGGCCAATCAATTAAAAAATTAAGTCCAAACCACAATAGACAATTCTCACGATAGAACATAATAATTGATAGCGAAGCATATTAAAATAAACTACACAATAAGATCCATTGTAATCTCAAACAAAGAATACACATTAAAAGATAAGAATAAGAGTAGACTAAAGAATAAATCTGTTTTCAGCAAATCTCCATCTGTCTCTAAGTTGCTTCAATCTCCAAATCTCATAAGAACTAGGGTTTTGCTCCTAATCTCCTCTAATCTAATATAATGGAATCCTCCAAAATTAGCCTCCCAATCCAAGTTAAACTCAAGTATTTGTAGTTATAATGGACACCCTTGCAAGTTAGGCAACTAAGAAACCTATTGTAGCTCAAATTGGACATCAAATAACCCAAATTATCTATTTTCCCACCGAAATAAGCGTGTCTTCCGCGCCATTCCTTGGCCATTTTGGGCGCTTTCAATACTCTTGTAGCGAGAGAAACTAATGACCCAGCGTGCCCCGCACCGCTCGTAGTTCATTTATGGCGCTCCCCGCGCTGCTCTATTTTATGTTGCGACGTCCTTTTGTAAAATAGGCATAACAATTGATCCGCTAGGAGTTACGGGGGCTAACACCTATCAAATCGACGATATCGACTAGATCTACAACTTTAATTCTTTGAGATTTAACAGATTCAGGCCGGATAAGAGACGAAATTGGGCTTGAAGTAGATGCTATGTAAATGGCAAGCATGACAACTCTTAGTTTTGATCTTTGTTGATAAAAAGGCTATAACTCTCGCATCCGAACTTCGATTGGGACGACTCAAGATGTTCCGGAAAGATAAGAAGTAGATCTAAAATAAAATCGCAGTTCCAAGCTAAGAACATGTATCCAACTTGGTGTTAAAAGTCCTTAAATATTCCCTTCTTGCATTTGCTTGCGTATTTTAGTCCAAAAGATGTCCAAATTGCTTTTCCTTGCTTCTTTATGCCAATGCTATGTCATAGCCTACAAAATAACATAAAATGTATGAAATGTAACTAAGAAACATGAATATAAGCAACTAATTCAAGTATTAGATACCAGATAAAAAAGTATAAAACCTACTTATTAGGAGGAGGCTGATATTCCCATCGAGGAGGATTTGACTGCTGGGTTGCCAGCATTTGGGATGGATTCTCCCACTACGAAAAGCATCTTGTGATTCAAAGATTCGATGAGAGTATCTGTAGCATAGTCTACATCTGATGACCTTTGAGAGAGATCAGGCTAGGGCCTTGATGTTGACAACTCTTGATGGGAGAGACACAACCCTATTAGAGAGAGACGAGGCTAGATAAATCAGAGATGCATTGATTGTAGAGCATGATGCTGCCCTATCTACTCGGGATGTGGCCATCACAAACAGTACTTTAGTGAGATCCCTTACGACTCGCATCCTTGCTGATATGAGTGCATATATTGATGAGCATCATGCCACCATGCAGTTAGCCTTGGATCTGCTAGCTCGTGTAGATACCATTGGGCAGGAGCTTGCAGTGTTACCTCCTTCTTCAGAGAGGGATGCTATGTTAGATCTGATAGTCCGCATACATATAGATCCGTAGATAGACTTGCATTTTCTTGCACAGACTAGCTTAGCCATTTTGTCATGTACAACAAATATTGTATATATCAAACAGTATTATATATAGTAGAGAAATATATTTTGATTTACTTCCCTTTTAGTTGTGCCTTGATACTTGCTTGATATTTGCCTATTTCTTCAGGGCTTGTGATCTTGATGCATTCTGAACTCATCCTTGATGTGTGGACATTGAGACGTCGTAGGATTTCTCAGGACTGATCATTGGTCTGTGTGCATCCCTACCATTTTTGGTGTCTTGGGACTGGTTTCTGTATGGAAATGTGGAGAGAAGTGTGGCTTTTCCTCTCTAAGATTGACCGTACCACAGATGGTCGCCAGTACTACTATTTGTGAGAAGCCTAGTTAATTCCATCTCTTATGGATTAGTGTTGCTCTTTGAGGCACAACTGCAGCTTAGATGGTCGCCGAATCTCCTATTTATGAGGAGAGGTTAGGTAGTTCCATCCCTTTAGTTTGAAGCCGATGAAATGTGGTAGATTGAAGTTTGATCCCAGTACCGTGTGACAAGTATTTTTTGTTCGGTAGGGGTTAGACCAGACCATAAATGGTCGCCACGTACTCTATTGAAGAGGAGATCAGTCTGCGTGGTTCGTGCACAGTGTAAGAGGTTCAACGAATGTGGAAGGCAGATGGGTGTAGAAGCTTTATTGATGAAGAGGGGTGTAGAAGTGTTTTTATGGTTTTTGTTTTTATAGAAAAAAGGCAGAAATGTTTTTTTTATTACGACCGGGCCATATAGAATATGGTTTCCTACGTACTCCCGGGTATCAGGGAGATCAGGTCGACGTAGTTCGCCTCGGGGACGAATAATTACGGTCAAGAGAAGTATGAATCCCATGTGCAGGCTCTACTGCGGGGAGAAGAAAGTTTGATCCCATGATTGGGACAAACTGTAGGTGTGAAAAAAGTTTGATCTCGTCTTCAGGACAAACTGCAAACGTAGATAAGTTTAATCACGTCTTCAGGATAAACTACAGGTGTGAAAGGTTTGAAATGAGGTGAAACCAGACTGCTGGTTTGAAGTGTATGTTTCCCTGAGGGGCAGAATAGTATGTTAAAAAGGTTAGAAAACTGGAATGACTGGTGTTTTGATGATCAAAAACCAAGATGTTTGCTTGATGGAAACCTCAGACATACTACCATTTCACGGTGTCTGAGTTGATAAACTGTGGAAATTCATCGCCATCCATTTCCTGTAGTCTAAGAGCGCCTCCTGTCAATATCTCCTTGACAACAAACGGGCAATCCCAGTTAGGAGAGAATTTTCCCTTAGATTGATCTTGGTTGTCAATGATCTTCTTCAAAACCAAGTCGTGTTGTTTAAACTGCTGTAGCCGCACTTTCCTATTATAGGATCTTCTTAACAAGTAGGGGTCCACTCATGTATGGGCCACATACTCCACCATGGATCTCATCCATGAGCCTCTGAGCTTGATCTTTGTCCAGACATCTAAGGAAACCTAAGCCTGCATCTCTTTTGTAGAGTGCATCTCTGCTAAGGTAAAATTTCATAGCAAGTCAATGGATCCGCCTCTTTTCAGTCGGGCTTGCCTCAGCGGGTGTAGATCCATCTTGCAGATACTCCATGATATGTTGATACCAAGGGTTGTGGATGGGAGGTAGCTCATCCGATACTTCTCCAACATAGTTCCCATAAGCTGGGACCTTTTGCAGGGAAAATGTGATGTTTGGCATGTTTTCCTTATCAAGTATATGAATCAAGGAGGCCAACGTTGCTAGTGCATCCAAAAAATCATTTCTATTATGAGGAATGTGTAGAAAGGAGATTTCTTCGAACTCCAAAGCCATTTATAAAACTTGCCGATGGTAAAGCAGCAAATATAATTCTTTGGTTTGATAGATTCATATAGATTGTTTGATTACCAACTCTGAATCCCCAAAGACAGTTAACCGCCTGATGCCTATTGAATGGGAAAGTTTTAGCCCCATGATACAGCCTTCATACTCAGCTATGTTGTTGGTGCTGACAAAGCGTAATTTGGCTGACGACGGATATCGCTTCCCCACCGGGATACTAGAACTGCTCCAGCTCCAACACCTTCTGTGTTAACAGCTCCATCGAAATACATTTTCTATGTGTGGCATGCATCGTACTGATGGTGTTGCTGAACTGCCATTACCCCTTCATCAGGGAAATATGTTTCCAAGGGTTTGTAATCCCCTGCAGGTGCGGTGGCCAGTTGATTTGAAATTCCTTGACCTTTGACAGACTGTTGCGTCACATAGACGATGTCAAATTGTTGTAGGATCAACTACCATCTGGATAATTAACAATTCAGTATGGGCTTACTGAACACATACTTGAGAGGATCCACGCGGGATATGAGATGGGTTGTGTGACCATGGAGGTAATGTTGTAACCTCATGGAAGCCCATGCTAAAGCACAACAAGTCTTCTCAATCAGAGTATACTTATGTTCATTGATGCTGAATCTTTTGCTGAGGTAATAGATAGCTCATTCTTGGCCTCTATCGTCTTTTTGCCCCAGTATACAGCCCATAGCATTGTCATTAATGGATAGGTACATGAACAGGGGAACATCATCCCTGGGAGGTACCAAAACAAGAGCGTTAACCAGCTGCTCTTTGATTGTAAGGAAGGCTTTCTAACACTCATCGTTCCATTTCATGGAGGAGTTCTTCCTTAACAATTTGAAAATGGGCTCACAGGTTGCTGTGAGTTGAGAGATAAACCTGCTAATGAAGTTAATTCTTCCCAAAAATCCCCGTATTTCCTTTTCTGTCTGAGGAATGGGCATTTCCTTGATGGCCTGGATTTTAGTGGGATCCAGCTCAATCCCTTTGTGGCTGACTAGGAAACCTAGCAACTTGCCTGATTAAACACCAAAGGCGCACTTAGCTGGATTCAACTTCAAGTTGTACTTACACAACCTGTTGAAGAGCTTTTTGAGATGATCTAAGTGGTCTTCCTCCCTTCGGGACTTGACAATGATGTCATCCACGTAGATCTCTATCTCTTTATGAATTAAATCATGGAAAAGAGAAATCATGGCTCACTAATAGGTTGCCCCGACATTGATGAGGTCGAATAACAACCGTTTGTAGAAGAAGGTTCCCCAAGGCATGATGAAAGCAGTTTTCTCATGATCTTCCTCATCGACCATAATTTGATGATACCCCGCGAAGCAATCAGCAAATGAGTACATGATGTATTGAGCATTATTGTCAATAAGAATGTGGATAAAGGGCACATAAAAGCTATCTTTAAGGCAAGCTTTGTTCAGATCCCGGTAATCCAACGCAACTCGCACCTTTCCTCCTGGTTTAGGCACGGGAATAATGTTGGATATCCATTCCAGATATGTAGACATCATGATAATGCCAGCTTAAAATTGTTTCGCAATTTCTTCTTTCACCTTTAAACTCCACTCAGGTTTCAATCGCTTGAGCTTTTGCCTGACTGGCTTAAATCCCTCCTTAATGGGAAGGCGATGAAGGACAATGTCAGTGGACAAACCCACCATGTCTTTGTGAGACCATGCAAACACATCCTGGAATTGGGTTAGTAGCACAACCATGTCATTCCTTTGGTTTGGGGTTAGGTCTGAACCAATCTGGATTAGCTTAGGGCTTTCTAAGGTTAAAAGATTGAAAGAAGTGGTTTGGTCAAGGTTGGGTTTAGGTTTGTCTTCGACCCATTCCTTAATCTCCTGAGGTGTCTCAATGTCCTCTTGGATTTCCATCAAGTCTGAGTCTAACTTTTCATCAAAGTTACAGTCCTTGTGGAGAAAAGGCACCTCATCAACAAGTACATGCACATCTAAATTCAGAGTCCTGAAACAAAATATGCTTTCACTTAATATATGAAACTGTTTAATCATACAAAAGTGATAGCATATACTGATAAAATAACTGCTAATACTGTACAAAAAAGTAAGCAATTAAAGTTATTTACAGGGCAGAGGGATTTCTACCCGTTTTACCCTCGTCGACCAATGCATGTAGTCTTTGCTCAACTGCCGAGGTAAAGTCCCGATGGATTTGCAGCGATGGAGGGATCGCATCATCCTCCTTTTCCCAAATGATGACTATAACATCTGGGCAATCATCGTCTGGGGTCCATCTATTTTTATGTTCATCATGGACAATGATGCGTATGCCTGACATCATCAAGGCGATGTCATGTTTACGTTTCCGTTCCCTTTCTTCCACTTCAGGATCAGGAATCAGAACCTCTTTTGCTTTGAATGGTACTGGTTTGGGAAACAACATAGCCATAACATGGGCTGGCACCTTTACCGGAGACTGTATCAGCTTATGAGGTGCAGACAGAGAAAATCGCCGTGTGGCGGAAGTTGAAGGAATCTGCTTGTACTTCTGAGGATTCCTATGACTGGAACTGGCAGAATAGCCTAGTCTGGATGTCCCAGTTTGACTGGCCACTTGAATTGGGTGCTTAATACCCTGCTGATTTTTACCAAGCCCTTGTCCAGGCTGATGACCCAATGGCATCATTTCTTGAGTGGCCGACATAACCTCGACAGAAATCTTGGGTATGGAAAGTGGTGCTCCAATAGGATGGTATTTCGTGTTACTCACTTCCAAAGTATAAAAACTGGCTGGCTCAACTTCTGAATTGAAGCTGATGATTGATAGATTTCCTTGTTCAGGACATTCCGGCTCAGCGCTGACAATGACTAGGCTATTGTTGATAATGTATTTGATTTGTTGATGTAGTGTAGAAGGGACGACTCCAGCCATGTGGATCCATGGTCTTCCCAATAGCATGTTGTATCCTTAATCTATCTTGAGGACGTGAAAGGATACATTGAATGTGTTTGGACCAATGAGGGTCAAGCAGCCTTGACAACACAGACTGTTGGCAATAACTCCGATAGAACACTGAAAAGACCTGGCGATACAAACCAGGGAAAACCATCCTCATCGGGGAGGGCCGATGATGGAATCTGTTATACAAATATTCATCAGGCAGAGCACAAATCCCTATGAGTCTCTCGTACATGAGAGGTACATCCTTAGTGGGAAATCTCTACCAAGGATTAAGGACTTTGGTGATACCCACTATAGTTGGCACGTTTTACTGATTACACCATTAAACTTTTAATTTTTCAAATTACCCCACTAAACTAATTATTATTTTGAAATTAGGTCGTTCCGTTAAAAAAATAAATGGATATTAATTTTTTAATGAAAAAACTAATGAATTACTCACAGTAGTTGACACATTTTACTGATTACATTATTGAACTTTTAATTTTTCAAATTTCCTCATTAAACTAATTAATATTGTGAAATTGGGTCACTTTGTTAAAAAAAATTAAGCAGACATTAATTTTTTATCTATATGACTCTGGAAAAGAAATTCAAAAATAAAAAATATTACTTATGTGGGAATAAAATATTAAAAAACTTGAAAGTGAAAGCAAAAAAATCAAAATATTTTAGGTACTCTAATCTCAGATGTTTATCAATAATAAAAACTTCCTTGCGAATGAAAAGCAATGCATCAGCAGTAAAAAATGAAAACGCGGTAATTGGAAACAACAACATTTTGTATCTGCCTCTGAATTATCTCTGCATCCATTCATAAAACTCATACTCCTATCAAATTATAAATACAATCCCAACAACATCAATTTAACCAAATATTACTACCACATTTGTGTGTATATATATAGACACAGACACACATAGATATATAGAGAGATTAGGGAAAGAGTGGACCTTGTGGAGGTGAACAACAGTAAATGAGAAGAGTTCTGAGATATAAGGTTGCTGATAGTCGGAGGTGAGATGGAGAAAACCTACTGCAACACCATTTACTTCATCTGTTGTTCTTATTTTTGTTGGGGATTAAGACTCCATTGTTATATGTAATGCTGAACTTTAAAGCTCAATTCAACGTTTAGGGTATTCGAATCTAGAAATTTTCATAAATTTTAGAGAAAGAAAATACACAGATCTATTTGATATGGAAGAAGGGGGAGAAGACAGAGATGAGAAGAAGGAAGAGAGAAAATAAATCAAATTTGTTTATTTTCTTTTTTCTTTTTCACATCCACGTAGGATAAAAACTGAATCGATTTAACACTCGTGAGGCAGAGATAACAGAATGACCCAATTTCAAAATGTTAATTAGTTTTGTAGACACTCGAAATTTTGCATTCCTGTTACTAACCTTGCAGGAGGGCAGAATCGTCTTCCAAAGATAACCCTTGAGGTCAAATCAGCTCAATCTCGGAGACAACAGCGGGATACTCAATTTTTCATCTCAGAGATAACCTCGAGATACTCAGTTCCAGGCTCGGAGACAACCCCGGGAGTTTCAGTTTCAACCTCGAAGACAACCCCGAGGAATGCTGTTGCAGTTTCAGAGATAACCCCGGAGAAGTCCGTTCTGATCCCCAAGAGTCAGTTCTAAACTTGGAGATAACCCCAAGACACTGAATTTCAACCCCGGAGATAACCCTGGGAGGTCAGGCACACCTCAGAGACAACCTTGAGGACATTCAGCGCTCATAGTAGCCCAATCTTAGAGATAACCCTGAGCAACGACTGCTAAATTAGCCCAGAGCCAGAGATAACCCTGGTGAGGGGCAAAATCATCATTTTGCCACCTCAATCCTGCATTCACGCCGTCTCAACAATATTTCATACCACATTCTACACAGAAGTGTCCTACAAGAACCATAGCTTAAATCATGAGTGACTACTAAATAAGACATCACACCAGATATAATTTGAAGGCCTAAAGATCTGGTCATAGACCCATCTTCCCCGCTTCATACAACCTCTTATCGCATGTCATTGTGTAGCTATCGACAACAATATTTTGGAAAGGTATTATACGCCTCAATCGGATACCCACATTGAAAGTTATGAAGGTTCGAGTGGATAACACGTTGCATGTGTGCACTTATTTCGAGACGGCGGGGCCCACGGAGCTCAGGGCACCCCGGCTAGCCGCAGGTGGACCTGCGGCTCCCCTCCTCTATAAATAAAGGGCATGGGGTGGCCATTTTAAGAAGAGAAAAAACGAGGAAGCCTTGTCCATTTTGCTCTGTACACACTTAAAACTGAGTGCTTTCTTTTTCCAAACACCTATGAGCTTGTGTTTTGCTATATTTTACCAGTGGAAACTGAGTAGTCATTCATTTAAAGCTATTTGAAGTCTTCTTGGTAGCCCACTGTAAGACACTTCACATTTATTAAAGCCTTTCTCCACTTTCATACACACATACTTATTCACACTGAGAGTCATGTTGTGTGCGTATGCCCGGATCGTCGATCCGTGGCTTTTATTGCTTTTAATATATATATATATATAAATATGTACAACTTTCATACATATTGCATCATCATGTGAGCCTAGGAATCATGTGATCACAGATTCGGTTCCGGAATCTAGATTCGATTTACGTGATGGACATTTTTAGTTGCAACCAACTTGTAAATTATTCCCAATGTCTAAATTTCCTTAGATGGCTTTCATGCCCACAAGGAGTTCGGCGCTGCTATGTATCTTATTTTCTCGAAGATGCTTCGCATCTCGAAAATAATAAAAAGCAATCAAGCTGAACACATAATAAAATAGAAGTATCAAAGGCCTCAATTACTATTGAGCACAAGATTTAAAAAACCTATTTTACAAAACATCATTGCCATATCTCGTTAAAATTGAACTTTTATACAAAAATTCAAACCCTTTGTATATAGGTGCAAATGAGGCATAACACTACTTCAAGATAATTGCACATTGACCTACACACACATTCAGATAAAGATTGAAATTGAAAAGTGGCGGTAACCATGTCACCACGGAAGTCAGGGGGTGCCTAACACCTTCTCTCCGCTTAATCAAGCCCCCAGACCCTAAAGAATCTCGGTTTCACAGACAAGTTAAGCAGTATCACATCACTAGGTCATTGTGCAAACCTTTTCTTGGTTAAGTTGGTGCAACCATTTAAAAAAATCAATTGGCGACTCTTACAGTCAAATCGTCGACATATATATGTCGGACCTTTTCAAACTTGTTTTTCCAAATAAATCTCACCTAATATGAGAATACCAAAAAACAAGAACAGAAAGGGTCGAATAAAAATCCCGACGTCGACAAGTTTAATAGGGTAATTTAAAAAATTAAAAGTTCAATAGTGTAATAAGTAAAATGTGGCAACTACAGTGGGTAATTCATTAATTTTATCGATAAAAAATTAGGGTCCGTTTATTTTTTTAACAAAATGACCCGATTTCAAAATAATAATTAGTTTAATAGGATAATTAAAAAAATTAATAATTTAATAATATAATCAGTAAAACGTTCCAATTATAGTAAATATTTCATTACTTTTGCCCTTTACAATATTATCTCCTAAACCTTGAAAAAAATCTGACTTCGTTCCTGTATAGGCGTTTGTAACTGTATTTTAAATTAATTCTCATATATCTCTTTAAAAGGACATGATAGATTTTTATTTTTGAATGAATGTTGAACATGAAAATTAAACCATAAACTTATAATACATGATATAATTTTAATATAGGATTAATATTGATCGTTTAAGTCAATTAATAATATTTTTAAATTTAAAATTGATATAAAAATATAATTTTGAATAATACATTATAAAAATTTTAAACTGTCAAAATAGTACTACTAATTCTAAAACAGATAAATGAATCAAATTAATTTTAAATTTAAAACTATTTCAAATTAACTTTTAAAAATCAAATTTAATCTTATATTTTGGATGTCTGAAGTATTCAATAAACAATTTTACATCCTATTTATTTCGTCGTACCTTTAATGCATTTGTATCTAAATAAACTTTTAAAAGACAAAATCAACATCTATGAACTTGCTGAATCATAGGAATATCATGCCAAACTAGCTAGCGAAGAAAATATAAATAAATTTTATGAACAACTTCAGGAGAAACTGTATAAATTTAAGTTTAGTCCACAATACTTAATTGATAAACGGCAAAATACACTTTTATAAGCATTTAGTCACCGAACTTTAAAAATATTCAATCAATCCATTGAACTAATTAAAATTTTAAAATTAGATATTTCGTCCAATTAATTGAACGGCAGTTTAATTCTTATCCAGGTGTCTAAGAAAATAAAATAAAAAATTAAATTATTACCTACGTGGATAAAAATAACAAAAAAAAAGCTTAAAAAAATTAATATAAAAATTAAAACATATCTGAGAAGCGAACGACTTAATTACTGGAAGCATCAACAAATCCAAATCACAACAACATCATTCCACATCCAAATCACAGCAATAACACATCAAATATTCCAAATGGCATCAACAAGAAGCATAAGCAAATCCAAATCACAGCAACAAGAAGCATCAAATTCCAAATCAAACATTCCAATTCTAAATCCAAATCAAATACATCATGCACATCGATCCAACATCTCGATCGCATTCCAGATAGATTCAAAATCAGTTCCTTCAATTCCCTTGTAATTGATAGAGCGGCAGACAGAGGAGAATGAGGAGGGAGAAAGTGGAGGTGAAGAGAAGGAGGTAGAGGAGTGTTGGATTTAAGGGCATTCTATGTGCTTGAAGAGGCGTGAAACCTTGTGATAAAAACAACAGATCTGGACTTTCATTTTCTTCCACCACCACAACAGATCAGGACCCTTTGTAATATCTGTCTTGGACTGAGCCTCTAATGATTGTGGTCAAGACACAACTAGGTTTTGGTCCTCTTCAGAGACAGGTGTATTTTGTCGTGGTCAGATCTAAAAGATAGAGATAGAGACGAGGAAGAAAGGAAACAACAAATGAAGAAATTGGAAAGAGAGAAATAATAGAAAGAGAAAAGAAAGAAAATTAAAACTTATTCTTCTTTATTTAAATTCTTACATGGCGGCCAAATCATTCACCAGTCACTAAATATTTTACTTTCAATTTTTCTCTTGTTGCCACATATGTAAATATGCAATTTAATTTAACGTCCGTCTAATTTTTTGGACGGAATGATCTAATTGCTAATTTTTAAAAAGTTAAGTGTGTCAATTCCATTTTTTTAAATTTAAGTGGCCAAATGCTTACAAATCGACCACCACAATGGGGGTAAAGGTGTATTTTGCCATTGATAAACTATGTCAAGTAGAAGTGTAATTAGGATAAATAAAATTGATAGTTCACAAAATTCCTCTCACATAAATAGTAAATGAGTTTCACAATCATGTGAGAGAATACTTGTAAAAATATTAAATTTTATTTGTAGAAATATCAATTCCTAGACGATATTACTATTTTTTTTGAAACAAATAATATAATGAGAGTACAACTTATTACTCTTTCCACTCTAAAATTAGAGATACAATTTGACTTTTGAGGTTATAGGATAACATATTAAATTTTAAATTGATGTGAATGTATTAAATTTTAGTTGATACAATTATTATAATCTTATTGTCGTTACTAACTCTTTCTACAACTGTTGTTGAATGTATCTCATTGCCTCTATGAACTCCACTCTTATGCATCCGACTTCTATTTTAGCAAGCTTGGATGGTGTCCTTACCTCAGTCTTTGTTTTCGGACATTGTTTGCTTCATTTAGTGCATGCTCCTTTTTATAGTTGTCAAATCATGAACTGTATTTCGTGCATCAAAGACCCCCATATCGTGTTTCATTTATCGTATCGTGAATCATATCATACAATACGAAAATGAAATTAAAAATGTGGTAAACATATAAAACACACAATTTATTGGACAATCAATCATATCATATTAGCTTAACTATATATAAATATAGTCAAGTAAATATATTGTAGACTAAAAATAAATGGGGAGCACTATTTCCACATGTATTTTAATATTTCCACATGATTCATTCTCATATGAAGGTGGTACCTATTGTATGCTCATGTGAGAGAATATCATGCGAAAATATCAAAAATACATGTAGAAATATTAGTTCCCAAATTAAATTTTATAGTTAGATAGTAGCTAAAATACTCTAAATTGACTTATTAGATATTATTTTAGTAATCTTTATAGAGTAACAAGAGAAAATAAAAATTCAGATTCACCTTTTATCTATAAAAATAGAATAATTTAAATTAATAAGTGAAAATTTATATATCTGTTTATAGAAAGTGACGTGAGAAAAATAGAGCGACATTCTCAAGAAGATATAAAACTCTAAAAAGTGTTAAAAGCTTATCTAACAAGTATAGAATATGTTTATACTAAAAAATATCTTCATTTTTGACTATTTTGGTTTTACTTCAAAACTTTTTCAAGTCGTTAAAAAGTATCTTGCATTGTATCGTTTCATAAGAATATTTCAAATTGTAACTAAATCGTAGGATACAGTGTCATTTTAGATTCATATCATGCGATATGTATCGAATTGTCTACGTATCATATCGTACAATACGTATCGCATATGGTAAGATTCTGCCAACTATGCTCCTTTTTTAGAAGATTGTAAGCATATCTAGCATGTATTAGGTTCGTTTGGATCTGATATATTAAATTACATGACGAATTGTCCCTCTAGTTGCTCGAGTTTCTTGCTAAATATAACGCTAAGACCGCTCCAAAAAGATGCCTCACTATCTTGCATGGATTTTACTATAACAAAAATTCTAATTTCAATATGCTATCGTTTGATCTTAAAAGTCAAACTATATCTCTAATTTTAGAACTGAGGGAGTACTTAATAAGTTCTTCAATTACAAATAGGGTCATAACTCATGCGGTCTTGCCTTCCCCTACCTATATCTATCCTTAGGATTGTAAATGAATTGGGCTGCCCGAGAGCCTGGCCTGATTCGACTCGACTAAACTCGGCTCAAGCTCGACTCGAGCTCGTTAATGAGTCGAGCTCGTTAACGAGCCGAGCTCGAATAAGACTTTTAGTCCATTTAGTTAAACGAGCGAAGATCGAATAATGTAGTGTTCGACTTGAGCCCGATTAGACCTAACTCGAGCCCAACTCGGCTCGTTTACGACTAACTCGTTTAATAATTCTTTAATTAAAATTTATATATATATATATATATAGTATAAGAAATTTATTTTTTTTTCAAAAAAGGTGAAAATGAAAATAAAAATTAAAAATAATAATAAACGGATTGGGTTTATACTCGAGATCGACTCAGCTCGTTTAAGTTCAGTTCGAACTCGAGCTCGACTTATTTATAAACGAGACGATTTTATACACAAGATTTCAAGCTCGTTTAAAGATCGACTTGGCTCAGCTCATTTAGTTTTTAGACGAGCTCCTGAGCTCGAGCTATCCCTCCCTTGTCTGCCTTTTCTAACAAGCAATCGAGGAATGACAAGGAAATGTAAATTACTTTGGAGAGAAATTTAGAAATGCTGACTTAAGGTATTAATTTAGTATGTAATTAATTAAATTACCTTAATTATGTTTGTGTGTAAATGAAAGTAGTTTAGAATTTAACATAATAACATATATTAATAGGAATAACATATACTTTACATTTTAAAATGTAAATTCAATTTTGAATTTTTAAAATCAATTTAAGGTATTTTTAATATGAATTAAATTTTATACAATACAATTATGAGAAGGGTAAATTATCACAAAAGCATCACTAATTGCAAGATTTATTATATTAAATATACATAAATAAATGTAAGATTTAGTATATTAAAAAAACATATAAATTTTATAAATTTTAAATTTAATAATATCTTAAGTTAATTTTAAAAAGTCACTCTTGATCATATATATTAAAATCCGAGGGAGTTTAATCAGGGTGAGTGTTGTATTGCATATAGTTATTTATCTGCATGGTAGTTCATTTTTTTACGTGTTAGCATTGTGTTTTTGCATTTAGTGTGCATATAATACATGGTAGTTAATTACATAACCATATATGTGTTGCAGTAGTATGTGTTCATGAAGTATAATTTTTTTTAGGCAATAAATTGGTTTGAATTTAGCTCGGCCTATGATAAGATTGATATTAATTGTTAACTTGAACAGTGTTGATAATTGATGATGAGTTTTAATTTTAATCATGATGATAATCTTAGCCTGTCTGAAACTTATGTAACCGGTTAGCACTTAAAGTTTAACTGTTTTAATCCACTTGGTTCAAGGGTTTCATAATTTGTTTCTGAGGAAAAATCTTGGTTAAAATTTAAAGAAATTAGTGAACTGACGATAAAGGTTGGAATGACGTAAAAGCTCGAGTTTGGGGGAATCTATGGTGTATATATATACAAAATAAAAAAGGAAGAAAAAAAATGATGAAACGAAAAAAAAATAGAAAATTCAAAAATAAAAAACTAGAGACTAAACACCGTGGCATGCTTATCTAGTTTTGTGGCCTTTGTTACTTGAGTAAGTAAGCCCGAGGGGATTGTCTTTATACCTAGCGCCCTAAGGTCTTAATGGCTTGGGAGTCGTTGGTCGAAAGCTCGTTAAGGTAGCATTGAAAAGCATAAGGGAATAAGACATTACACAACCATGAGAAAAATAAAAAAATGAATAAAACACGAGAAAGAGCAAAAATGCCCTCGTGATTGAATAAAAGTAGAAATAAATCCTGTATTTACCCTTAGACTCGGTAATTGCTTAGTTTTAACTGGAGTTGTCATGTTCACAAAAGTAATTGAATTGGAACTGAAATTTTCCTTCTAAGAAGTTTGTTATGTGATTATCTTGAACTGTGGTTGGTTAGAATGGTTATCAAGCACACACACTCAACATGGGTGATGACAGGTTTGGATTGACTAATTGGTTAGAGTTATGGACTTTGACTTGACTGGATATATTGTTTGAGTATCATTGGTATCTTTGAGGCCTGGTGCTATATATCATATTGATTTATTACTAGGTTCTCGGTCTTGCCAATGCAAATCTGTGTACTTTTTATGGAGATCTTGAGCTGCTACAAGTCTAGCCCTTATCACTTTTACCACGTCTGCGATTTTTTGTACTAACTCTGGTCCGAGTATTCATCGTTCGCCAACTTCGTCCCAACATAACGGCGTTCTGCACTTCCTTCCATAAAGAGCTTCATACGGTGGCATGCCGATACTCGCATGGTAACTATTATTATACGCAAATTCGATTAAAGGTAGGTGGTTGTCCCAATTTTCCTTGAAGTCCATCACGCAAGTCTTAAGCATGTCCTCTAGTGTTTGTATTGTTCGCTCACTTTGTCCGTCTGTCTGAGGATGATAAGTAGTACTCAACCTCAACTGTGTTCCCATCCTCTCTTGTAAGCTTTTCCAGAATTTTGACGTAAAACGCCGGTCTTGGTCAGAATCAATCGACACCGGCACTCCATATCGTGAAACGATTTCCTTTACGTACAGACTCGCTAATTGCAGACCATGATAGGTAGAAAATGTGCAGTTTTCGTAAGTCGATCTACGATAACTCAAATGGCATCCAAACCTTTCTGTGTGACTGGAAGTCCTACCACAAAATCCATCGTAATATGCTCCCATTTCCACTCTGGTATTTCCAACGGTGTTAGTAAACAACTTGGTCGCTGATGTTCTGCTTTTACACGTTGACACATAAGACATCTACTAACGTACTTCGCAATTTCCCGTTTCAAATTTGGCCACCAAAAATGTTTCTTCAAGTCCCGGTACATCTTTGTGCCTCCCGAATGAATGGAATTCATCGTATTATGAGCCTTATACAAAATCTCCTCTCTTAACTCGACCACTGCCAGTACCCATACTCTCCCTTCGAATCTTAAGATTCCATCTTTATCTATTCAAAATTGTTTGTCCTCTTTTTCCATGATCCTTCTTCTGATTTTCTCACATTCTCCATCTTTCCCCTAGGCTTCCTTTACTCTATCCAACAATGTTGGACATGCTTCTATTACAAATAACTTTTCTGCAGACCTCTTAGGTCCCTTCACTTCTATTTCTAATTTCTCCATATCTCTTATTAACTCCTCCTGAGTTGTCAGTCGAAACAATTTCTCCCTTCCTTTCCTGCTCAGAGCGTCGACAACTACATTTGCCTTCCTCGGGTGATACAGAATTTCACAGTCATAATCCTTGATTAATTCTAACCACCTCCTCTGACGCATATTCAACTCCTCTTGCGTGAAGATATATTTCAGACTTTTGTGGTCCTTGTATATCTCACATTTCTCTTCGTACAAATAGTGTCTCCATATCTTTAACGCAAAAACTACTACCGCTAACTCTAAGTCATGAGTAGGGTATCATTTTTCGTAATCCTTCAATTGTCGTGATGCATGCGCAATGACTTTGTTGTGTTGCATAAGCACACAACCCAGTCCTCTATGCGACGCATCACTATACACCACAAATCATCCTGTATCATCTAGTAATGATAATACAGGCGCCTCGCTCAATCTCTTCTTTAACTCTTGAAAAATCTCCTCGTATTTGTCGGTCCATACAAATTTCACCGTCTTCCTCGTCACATTATTCAACGGGGTTGTTATCTTAGGAAAATCTTGGATGAATCTTCGATAGTACCCAGCTAACCCTAAGAAACTCCTCACCTCTGTCGGTGTCCTTGGTTGTTCCCAATTACTCACTGCTTCGACCTTTTCGGGGTCTACTGAGATTCCATTCTCATCCACCACGTGGCCTAAGAATTGAACCTTCTTCATCCAAAATTTGCACTTAGAAAACTTTGCATACATCTTCTCCTTTCGTAGTGCCTCCAAAACAATCTTCAGATGGTCGGCGTGTTCTTCCTCCGTCTTCGAGTAAATTAAAATATCGTCGATGAAAACTAATACGACTTTATCCAAATATGGCTTGAAAACTCGATTCATCAAGTCCATGAATGCTGCCAGAGCATTAGTTAAACCGAATAACATTACCAAAAACTCGTAATGTCCATAACAGGTTCTAAACGCAGTCTTTGGTATGTCCTCATCCCGTACTTTTTGTTGGTGATATCCCGTCCGCAGGCCGATCTTTGAGAAACATTTCACTCCTTTCAGTTGATCAAATAATTCGTCTATTCTCGGTAGCGGATATCTGTTCTTGATCGTTATGTTCAATTCGCGATAATCGATACAGAGCCTCATCGATCCGTCCTTTTTCTTAACGAATAACACTGGTGCTCCCCAAGGAGACACACGCGGTCGAATGTAACCTTTATCTAATAACTCTTGAAGTTATATCATCAATTCCTTCATTTTTATCGGCGCCATACGATATAGAGCTTTCGAAATCGGTGCCATTCCCGGTGCTAAATCTATTACAAATTCGATTTCTTTGTCTGGCGAGAGGCCAGGTAGATCGTCCGGAAACACATCCTGAAATTCACTCACTACGGGTATATCATTAATCTCTACTCCCTTTTTTTGAGTATCCACTACGTAAGCTCAATAACACACACATCCTTTCTTTAACAATTTCTTGGCCTGCATCATCGTAACGCAACACGATTGCTTAAGCGATGAGCTACCATAAAACACTACCTTAGACTTACCTGGAGTCTGAAGGTTCACACATTTGTTCTGACAGTCAATTACTGCTTTGCATGGTTATATAACCAATCCATCCCCAGTATTACGTCAAATTCTCCTAGTTTAATAGAAATCAAGTCTATGCTCAGTTCATGTTCTCTAATGTTTGTGCGACAATTTCGATAGATGTATTCTACAGGGATTATTTCCTTATTTGCATGCTCGCCATCTGCCCCATCTGAGCTTCAAAATTCTTAATAGTTACTGCTTGGCTTTTAATCATAACTTCATGTATTTCAACATCATCTCCTCCACTTCTGATTTCTTTTCTGGCTGTGGTGTAGCTGGAGCGTGATGTTGTTGCTGAGAGAATCCTGGTGGAAATGGTAGTTTCGGTGTATACTGTGGCTGAGCTGGCTGTGACTGGAATTGATGATTCGGTTGAAACTGACTTTGTTGATTTCCTTGGTTATTCGACCAACTAAAGTTTGGATGATTTCGGTTATTGGGGTGGTATGTGTTCTGAAATTGACCTTGGTCTTTCCTGTAGTTGCTCACATACTACATCGACTCTGAGTTGATGGCATATTGATCCGTGGAGGGTGACCCCGCACAAATTTCACAAACGAAGGCAACTATTTTCGTCCTGCTTTCTGCCAAAGTGTCTATCTTTTTTTCCATAGCTACCATCTGTGCCGATAACTGCGTAATAACATCTACCTCCAACACACCTGCTACCTTGGGCTGTGGCATCCGAGATGTAGGATTCTGAAAATCGTTAGCTGCCATAGTCTCAATAAGGGTATAGGCCTCGTCATAGCTTTTTGCCCATAATGCCCTTCCAGCAGCTGCATCTATAATGGGTCTCGATTGCTATCCCAATCCATTGTAGAAAGTATTGATTACCATCCAATCCGGCATACCATGATGCGGACACTTCCTTAGCATCTCTTTGTATCTCTCCCATGCTTCATATAAGGACTCTTCCTGTTGTTGCTCAAACTGACTTATAGTTGTCCTCATCTTTGCAGTCTTAGCCATTGGGAAGAACTTGGCTAAGAATTTCTGCGCTAAGTCCTCCCATGTAGTGATTGACTCTAACGGCAAAGAATGAAGCAAACTCCTTGCCTTATCCCTCAATGAGAATGGGAACAACCGCAGTCTGATAGCATCCTCCGTCACACCGTTATATCGGAATGTATCACAAATATCTATGAAGCTCAATAAGTGTTCATTCGGATCATCCGTAGTGGCACCCCCAAACTGAACCGAGTTCTGCACCATCTGAATAGTGCCCGATTTAATCTCAAAGGTGTTGGCTGCTATCGCCGGTCTGACTATGCTAGACTCTAGCACATTTATATTTGGCATGGAATATTCTCGTAGAGCCCGATGCTCTTCTCTTTGCTCAATTCTCTATTCTTCTGCCATGCTAAATGTTGTACTCTCTAACTGAGCTTGTAAATTTCTTCGCACACTCGTTTTCCAACCTCTTCCGTTAATGTTATCCTGCGCTGGTGTTAATTTGAAATTGGAAGATCTCGTGTGCATAAAAATCTACAAGTACCTGAAATCACAAATAAAACAAAAATAGAAATGAGATGAGAATAAATATGTTTAAGTCATACAAAATAGCTTAAAATTGATGATAATTATTTAAACTAAACGCCTATCCCCGGCAACGGCGCCAAAAACTTGTTGCCTCTTTTTTAGTTATGACAAAAGAGCTCTAACTCATGCAAGCATACATGCGTCAACAAGTAATACAGAGTAAGTAAAGTATAGATCCCACAGAGAAAGTTGTTCAATTTAAACTACTATTCATCAATTAAATCACTATATTCATATGCTTAGACTAATGACTATAATTGGTGAATCAAACTAATTGAAAATAACAACTAAAATAAGAATATTAATGGAATAAATCAATTCTGGAAATAATGGGATCCTAACTTCATTTAATATTTCATCTAGCTACCACTATCATGCAAGACTTGTTCACATATCACAGGAAAATAGCCAAGAGCACTAATAGAGTCATAGCCATTTTTCAATGCACTAGGACCTACTTACACAACATCCACAGATGATAGATTCTATGTAATCAACAATATAACCAAAATCACTATATGTCTATGTGAAATTGCAATCATACTGAATTGAAGCACAAGCCCTTATTCTAACTCATACGGTGAATAAATATATGTCTATCTCATTCACAAAATACGCAAGCCATATACAACAGCCCCATATACGTATGCTATTATGACTACAATCTATACTCGCATGTTCATTGTCAATTCCATTCAAATACTGAAACAAATGGTGATCAAGCATTCATACGTGTAAAATAACTATAGTAGAATTCCCATATGATATGTAAAGCAACCCTAGCAATCAAGCATGCAACCAAACTACATATTAAAATCTGTTAGAATCCTATAATGGAGTTTAGTTCATGACTGAACCAAAAGCCATTATGGGATCAACGCTAAACATGATTATCAAACCAATAATTGACAGATGAAAGATAGAACGGTCAAACCCAATTGTTGAATATAAACCAATGATAACGTTCAACTCCTCATAAAAATCTAGAAAAACAATATTATAAATCCACAATGATGGAGAATCCCAATAAAAATTAGAGAAGATGGAGTTTTGGCTTCGTTCTTCGTTGGAATCTCTCTCACGTGTAAACCCTAGTTACTATGATGAAAATACGTCAAAAGTTATCCCAGTGTACCAAAGGTTATGTCTGACACAAGTCAGATATCATTTTAAAACCAATTACAATCATTTTAATTAAGAATTAAAATAAAACAACTCAATGACTCAAGCTATCATCGCACAACGTGCCCTCTAGTGTATTAAATCGCACGCGCTTGCGCGACTTGTTGTGAAGGTTCTACTGTCCAATGTACGTACGGTCACGCCGTGCCGTCCTCTAATCTTGTCATGCTCGCGGCCGTGCAACTTGCAGTAGGTAACATTGTCTGGATGGATGCTCGTGCGGGCGCGCGTCTCCAAGCTCATCCTGTCACGCGGCCGCACGACTTAAAGTTAGTGAATTCTGGTTCTGCTCCTGAGTTTGGTTCTGCATTGTTGCTGTTTCTACTGAAGTGTCCTATGTCCATCCATGCATGTCCATCACTGCTCCACTCAATCCTCAACCAAGCATATCCCAACTTTTGCCTAGCCTCATGCGTCCATTAGCTCCGTGCCCTCTAATACAACCAAATTAGGCCGATTCCTGCACTTATTCACCCAAAAGGAGTTTTAAGTACATGCAATGCAAAATAACGTGAAATGCAACTAAAACAGACTGAAATGTACTTGAGATGGGCACAATTCGCGTAAATTGATATCCAATAAGTTGGTATAAAACCCACTTATTAACCACTATCTCACATCTTACACAAAAGATCGAGATTACAATAACATATTAATAACACATAAATAAAAGCACTATACTAATAAGCTCTTCCCTCTATTCTCAGTTTAACATCCCACGCTCAACGGTGCTCTGATATTCCTTCTGTGTGATGTGCACCACCATGTCCCAACTTATGGTATGCCGGGTCTGTCCTTGCTCAGCTGGGTAATGATGTACCCTATCAATCAATCTCTCCATGGCCGTGCGAAGAGCATAACCCATCTTGTTCATCTTCCTCTTCTTGCACCACACCTCATCCTCTAGGTCCTCTGCCCTATCATTGGCTTCTTCCCACTTCTCCTCGAAGTGAATCCTATCCATTACCTCCATTTCTAACCGAGTTCAAGAGCCTCCTTCTCCCCCTCTCGGTCAACACACCTTCTCTAATTCCTCCAAACTTTCACCTTACCACCTCAACATTCCTCGCCACCGCTCAGTGAAACAAAGATCCCATCTGGATCCCTGCTTCCTTACGGTGAGCAATCTCCACCTCCATCTCCTGCATCACTAGCTCCTCTACTCTACATCCCAACTCTAAAATCTGTTCTTCATACTCTCTTAACATTCGATCCTCAAAAGTAGCCTCGTCGGAGTCCTCCACAGGCTCGGGCTCCTCCTCCAAAGGCTCTTCTTCAGGGTCAAACTCCACCTCTTCCTCATCGTCATCATTAAAAGGGGCTACTACTGAAATAGGCTCCGCTATCAAGGGTGTCTCAAATACTACGTGGATATCACGTGGCTCCTCCTCTACTACTCAGCTAGGTCCTCCCATGTCAGTCATCCTACAATCACCAACATAAGACAACACGAACAACAACTCCATTAGAATGTTAAACAAAAATAAGTTCATTGTATAGAATGAAGTTATATTTCATAACACGCTAAGTTTCTCAAGGAAAATTCTAACTGAGTTTTATCTCCTTCCTAACTTCTAAATTCCCTTAAGTTATAATCTAAGGACACTCGCTCCTAAGGTTCATAACTAAGGATTTGATACCAACCTGTGACGCCCCCAAATTCGGACCTCCACTTGGTCACTCGAATTCGGTTCATCACGTTCTCATGGTAAAACCATAATAACTAAAATAACGCATACACAATGGAAAATCTTCTTTAGAATAATATACAATGATTTATTATAATTATTCCCCCAAGTCTCGCAACCTACAGTGCTTAATAGATTACATAATAATATCTAATAAAGACTTATTACATGATCTTACTTAAGCTTAAACATAGTCTGAAATAGTCTTAATACATCATAATAGACTTTATACATAAAAAAGAACAAGTTAGTCGGTGGCCTTGCCCTTGCCCTTGCCCTTGTCTATTCCAGAGACACCTCCCTGTTCCTCCTTAACTGAAAGGTTTTAAATAAGCAAGAATGAGCACAGGGACAAGTAATATACAACAAGGGTGTAGGATATATATCACAAGGTTTAAAATATCGAAGTGTCATTTCTAGGATAGTTCAAAGTGTCGGAATAACATCAGGGATAAGAAATATCAACAATTCTTTGAATAAGAACGACAATTCAATATAAATTAACAGATATATATGAATTCAACGGCTATCAAGGTATCCAACTGAATAAACAATTTATACTGAGTAGTCACTAAGGACCATTGAACTTCCACTAGAGTTACCAATATTAAACTGATAACCCAAAAATATCAAGTACTATAGATGATCAGTCTATAATACTTTACGTTATGCATAACACCACAATAATATTTATTCATGTGTTGGGGTTTTCAACAACATACACTCCCCTTACCAAAATGGTTTTCCAACTCAGTTTTCAAGATTTCCGCACCAATCAATTGGTTTGGACAGTTTTTATAAACATGCATATAGTCTAGCCGAATCAAATGGCATCGACTCTTTCACAATATTCAAGGACAATACCAATTTCAACATGAATAATAGCTTTCACAAGGGTTTAACATACTAGATCATTTGAACGAGAAAGTAATGTAACTTGTATTCAAAGGGATAAGCTTACGGTATTTGTCAAATAAAATAATGCAAGGGTTTAGGATTCTTGCACAACATAAATTTGAGTAAGGTTAGAGAAACTTGCGTTAAGCGTAGTTTATCCACGTTAATAAATCAACACTTTCGAATCCTATTCATAGCGTATTATATGATCAAGATAATTAGCTAACACAATTTTTAAACAAGTTCGACACGATACAAGTATGCACATATGGTATATAATCATTTTATAAGTCATCATGAATCAACTACTTAGTTACTTCACAAGCAAATCAAGAATGCTCAAGGTTAAGACCTCCTACCCATGGACTTTTCATTTCAATGCAACACCGACTTATCAACTAGGCATCACTCATATATATATATATATATATATATATATATATATATATATATATATATATATATCAGTAGGTTTTAGATCACATTTAGCATCATAAGTATCACGTAGTTATTGTCCAAAAGATCAGAACTCACTATCTGGGATTCGATCAAGCAATGTGCTGCCATGACTAAGTTTAGGGCCAAGTGGCAATTTGTTCATCCACACCCGACTCAACCAAAACTCAAGAAATTTGCCATGTGATCTCTGTTTGGCTTGAACACACAATCATATTTTGTCATGTTAAAGGCTTTCACATGCTTCTAAGATCAATCTAGGTCCCTTCTTGCATAACATGGTTCTAAGTTCGATCATTTCAACAATTTAAGGTCATTCAAGGTCATGAAACCACAAAATCTAGCATCCTTACTTTCTAAACATACAAGATAGTTATAAAACTCATATTAGGTATGCTTGGGTGTATTCATAACACATACATGACACTAACACCGCTTTAGTTGAAAAATAGGCTTTGTTCATGCTTTTCTCAAAATGTGCCACACAAGCATGGTATATATATGTTTATGCTACATGAGTGAGTCTAAGAGTGTCATAAAACATGATCACAAAAGTCAGATTCTAATCTTCAAGGTAGCATACGAATATTCATGTTCAAAGCTTACTAGTTAGTTTAATATATTCATGCCTATCTACAAATCTCATATATACAAGCTAAAAGTTTATTCATGCATTTCTAGGTCATGCTATCATGTTGGCCAAGTCAAAATATACATTATGTAAAATCATGCATGTTAGCTCGCTAGACTAAGTTTTCTTGAAGACTTCTTTAACACAAATCCTAATAAGTCTGGTCATGAACAAGGAGTTAAGAGTCATACATCATGCATGTCTAAATCATATCAACGTGCTTGCGGGTCAGTACATAAACATGGCACTCATACTCATCAAGTTCATTGCTAAAGTTTTTAAATTCATTTCAACTACACACTTCCATTAATCATGCTAATGCTAGTCTAACATACTCACATTAGGTCCATATAGCTACATATACCCTTAAAACATGCTTGCATGCTAGTACACTACATAATACTTCAACAATCATAAAAATGTAAGCTCAAAGCAAATTTGAGAGAGGTTGCAAGTAATTTGCTTCTGCATACTCGGTTTAAATCTGACGCAGCTACGCCATGTCTGGTTCAGATCAGGAACAGTGAACCTTGGCAACTGTTTAGTCCAAACACAAAAATTACTCATGAAACCATTCCTAAACACTCTTATAACAGTCTAAACATGCTTGTAAGGTGTAACGCCCGAGAAAATCAGATTTTTATGACAATTAAATTTTTATTTAATTATGTGAATAAAATGAATTTAATTGATTTATTTTGTGAGTAAGTTATGTGAAGGTCGTTCTATGACCTAGAATGTGTTTATGTGGTTAGTAATCTGGCTACGTGCTAGAATTAATCGTTTAAAATTTCCACAATGAAAATAAATGTTTTCCGAGAAATTCCCGTAAAAACACTATTCATTCGTTTCTGCTCAGGGAATTATTTTGAAATTCCGAGAAATGCGTAATGATAGAATATCGAGATGAGATGAAATATTTGATAATATTTGATAAACCCATGGGGTGGTGGGCCGGCCACTTGGTGTGAAAGACAAGTATATCACTTGGTCACCAAGTATTTTACTTGGTGACAAAGTGTTGAATAGTAAGGAGGTGGTGGTGTTTTGTCCATTTTGCCCTCCATTTCATTTCCCTATAAATAGAAAGAAAGAGTTGGTCTTTTGTGAGTTTTTCAATTGACAACCTAGATTATTTGAGAGAGAAAAAGAGCTAGACTCAACCAAATCATACACTTGGAAGCTTTACCTTGTAGTTTTCCAAGAGATTACTTAAGAGTTCTTAAGGTAATATCCTTTATTTCTACTTTTATCTCTTTTGGTTTTCTTTTATCATGGAGAATCATAAATAGGTGGTGAATGACTTGTATAGTGGATAAGAATGACCTACTATAGATTCAATCTTTATAAGTCATGAAATCATAGAAATGATAAGGTTTGATATAGTTTAAAACCATTGAAATATTGATTGTTGAGATCGATTGTTGATAAACGATTGAACTCCATCAATACGTAAATAGGTGCACCTTGCTTGGTTAAGATTTAGATATGAAGTCCATGGAGTATTCCATGTGATTTGGCTTAGAGAACGTTAGTAACGAAGTTATGACAAATTTCACGGAAATAGACGTTAAACGTCGAAAATGTTGAAATTCCGAATTGGTAGTCAAAAGTTGCCATGAGACTTGAAAACATTGTTTTTCAATGTCAACATGTGAGATAGGGTATTTAAGAGTTGTGGGTTCGAGAATCATCGGATTCTGACTTAAAATGAAGAAAACGAGCATTGAACTCTCATTAACGTTTATGAACGCTTAGAAAATGAACTCAATAGTGAATTTTGAGTTAACGGATTTGAAAGTGTTGAATTCTTATATGAACGCGTAGAGTATGTCATTTATGATGTGTAGACTTTTGAACAGACCAAATCGGACTTATAACGAAGAAGTTATGGCTCCAAGAATCTCACCAAAATTTTTATCCTTGAAAATTATCTGGTGCTGAGGTTTGGCACCGCGGCGCCAGACAGAGTGTTAAATCTTGTTGGCCAGTAGCAATACCAAAGACTGTGTGTAGTTAGCTTATCGCTAAATGGCGCATACAAAGACCACCATCGATAGAGTAAAAGTCTCATACGGCTAAGATCGGACCAGCCATCGCTAATCAGCCATGCAGTCTTAGTCTTGAACTAGAATGTCACGCCACGGCGCGAGTGCAGGGTTTTTGATAGATGACTTAGGTTTTGAACTGTAATTGTTCAGAGACCTATTGGAGTAATGTTTGTGCACTTCATAAATGTATTTAAACTATTCCTATACTACCGATACTAATGTATATGGTATTAAAACTTAGAAATTGAATGCATGGTAATAAGTTATGAATGAAAAACACAAAGTGTTGTTGATAAACCCTAGTCGGGAAATAACGTGGTACTTTGCCAATGATGATAGAGTCCGGTTAATGACGTAAGTTGGTTAATAAGCCAGGACGAATGGTAATAAGTCGAGTGGAATTTATTAATGATATTAAGTTAACAAAGACATAGAAGAGAAAGAAGTTGGTATGAACAATGTGAATAATTGTTTGATAGCTAATTAGAGTGTGCTATGTGAATGTATCATGTAGATTCTGTAAAGGCTGTGGTCAGTCGATTAAGTTATTTGAAGACGCTGAAAGGCAAGTTTTCTTAATGCTTGTCTGACTTTCAAGTTAGCCAAGTTTTATGTGATTCATTGTACTAAATTACACGACTGATTTTAAAGAAAGGGTCAATGCCAGATTTAACTCGGGTAGACTACTCGTAAGATATAGATTGATTGATATTCATATCTTTCTATATAAAAATGTTAACGCTATCTTATGCTAAGTAATTGGTACGGATGTGAAGGTAAGGTTTGTCTATGAACAAACAAAAGTATTTTTCATCAATTATTCAATGGGCACGTGAGTTTGCTAAATGTTAAACGTAAATACATTTAATGAATGAGTGTTGATCAACATAGAGTACTATAGGCTGATCACCTATAAGTGCTCATAAGTAATGCAGATGTGTAGCCTTAGTGCTGTGATATCCTTTTCAAGTATGAAGACAGAAAGCTGCTGCTCATGGTCTATCGACCGGTTCAGAATTCCTAATCTACTCTATACTTTGAGAATTGATGATATGAAATGTTAAAGTATTATTGTTTCATAATACTTCATATCTATTTGTTTAGTTATATATGAATAGTCATATAATTCACGAATGTGGTATTACTGTTATCCTTGTTAAAACTTGCTGAGCTTGTTATGCTCACTTCTTGCGTGAATTATATGATTGCAGTTAAGGATGAACGTACTGAGAATGCTAAGAGATATAAGGGAAAAGCTAAGATGGATACTTAGCCATCATGTAATAGATTAGTATGTTTGTATGTATTATACATTATGAACAACGAACTATGTAATCGATTTATGAACCTGGGAAGGATTATACTTTGATTGTAATAAGAAGATAGTAATTACATTTATTATGTTGTATTTCAATGGAATGATTGTATAGTTATGAGTATAGTGTAGCACCATCTGTCGGGTTGGAAGATACCCGGATTTGGGGGCGTCACGGGTTGGTATCAAAGCATTAGGTTATAAAACTTAAGGGGGTAAGAACCTTAGGCTAATAACCTCGTAAGGAAGGTAAAGTCCGAAGAAAGGAACTCGAGTCGAAGGAATTAATAAGGTATTGATAAAACTCAGCACCGAAAGATTTAAAAGATGAAAATTAATCTTAAATAAATTAAATGTGATTTGTGCTTATTATACTATTGTGTATTATGTACTAATCAACTTATTATGTGCTATTGTAGATGTCAATCGATAACATGATGTATAGAGACATTCACGTTGTGAGTGAGGAGTCAGTGAACCAAGTGGAGATATTACCGATGCTAGTGGCGGAGGTACTGTTAGTGGTTCTGGAAGACTCTGATATTGATGAGTACATCTCTGAGGAGGAATACTCTGAGGAGACAATGGGCATAGCGTCATATCTAAATATGATGATAGATGTGGAGGAGGAGATGGAGGTAACATTGATTAATACGGTGATACCTACTCAGGAGCCAACACCTCCAGATGCAATGAGATCATTGTATTTGGCTGTGTTGGATATGAATGTGCATCTACGCACGGTGGTGCAGACATAGAATGAAGAGATAATGTAGCGCCCCCAAATCTGGGTCCTGAATCACCGCGGATCCGGTTCGCTATTTCTATAACTGTTGCGGAAGATATAAACATAAATTGTTTATACATTAAACATTAAACACTATCCCAAGGTCGAGTAACTTATCTAACATATGACATCATTATCATACAAGACTATTACAAAACTAATCGCGCACATTGACTTTAAGCTGGAACTGTCTTTAAATTCCCTTGTATCCAACACATTCACCTTAATCTGCAATGTTTTATCATGATATAGCAAGGGTGAGCATGAAAGTTGCCCAGCAAGTTTAAATACAATTTAAGGATATATCATGGTTGAAAGTCTGAATAATAAATTGGCTATAATTCACAATGTAGTTGTGAATTAGCATGAACAAAGTTTTGACTGAACAAGTATTACATGAACAATATATATCTGGACCAACTGGTAATGAAGGTGATCAGCCTTTCATACCTGACTTATACATACAAGATGTACAGAGTACAATTCTACATGGTAATCAGTAACGATTAACCATAAGCATATCTGAATGAAACACTCTTAGTAGAGTTAAGAAAACAAACTTGCCTGTTCCGTTGATTACCGATACAAAAAATAACTTAGCTTTATCCGAAGACCTAATACAGATAATATCGATCTCCAATTATTAGAATAATATCATAACAGTATAAAATAACCTAAACACATTACCACATAATCCTATCGACCATACAACACACACGACTTAGCATCAAACCGGACTATTTAAGTCTAAATTGAAACCGAACACAATTCTATCATCCCGATGGCCTAATCGGACAAATATCGAGTTTAAGTTCAATTAAACTCTGCAAAACAATTAACAATAACCTTAGATAATTATATTATCACCCAAACATTTTCATAAACTTGTAATAATTTTTCAAATAATTAATATCATTTATCAACATTTTTCAATCATTAAAACCGTATTTAAATGAATTAAATACCACATAATTCCTTAGTTATTAATATTAATTTATTGCTAAATATTAATGAATTACATGCCATAATATTATATCATATTTATAATATCTCAAAGTATTTTCAATACTTTATTATTTCCTTTAAATGTTTTTAAAGTAATTAAAAACATAAATCAATAATCGATATTAATATAAATACCACATTATTCCTTGATCATTAATATCTATTTAATATCAAATATTAATGAAAATCATAACATAATATTATAATATAATTATAATAAATCAAAGTATTTTAATACCCTAAAATCATATTTCTATTATTTTAATTAAATCAAAACCATTATCCGATAATTGCTAAAAATATTAAAATATTAATATTTCTATGCCAAAATATCAAAAGTTATATTTTATAACTTAAAATATTTTTATAACACTTAAATCATTTTTATATGATTTTTAAAGCATTAAATCTACTTTTCCACAATTTATTTAATATATTTATTAAATAAACTAATTACCATTAATAATAAATTATTAATGAATTTCATCACAAAATATTAAAAGTCATCAAAAATAACTTAAAATATTTTCTAACACCATAATATAATTTTTCATGATTTTTCATGAATTAAAATATTTTTAAATAATTTATTTAATATTATAATTAAATATATAAATACAATTTATATTCCAAAAATGTTAAATATTTTCAAAATATACTCAAAATAGTTAAAAACTATTTTTCAAGCTTTAAAATAATTTTTCATAATTTATTATGTATTTTAATAATTAAAATCTATTTATTTCGATTTATTAATTAAAATAAATCATTTTCGAAATTAATAATCAATTTCTTAATTAAACTGTCATAAAAAGGGCCTATAGCGTGAACCGTCGCTATAGGTGTTCTTGGTGTTCTTGGCCAATTCCCAGAAATGCATGTCAGATTTCGAGTGACTTGGTTTGACCTCAATTACAACAATGTTGTTGATGATTTCTAGGATCGATCTAACACTATTGTTGTAGTATTAATGACATACTACCACATTAATCACTTGTCATGGCCAAAACATAACAAAGTTGTGAGATCTAAGCTTGAAATTCATTGTCGTACACATGCTCTTCAAATTACGGGTTTCCAGTTTAAAAAAACGACCTTAGGTGACTACTATAGATCCTTATAACTTGAAATCTAGGTTTTGTTTCTGTGATCTAAAGGTTCAGTCTTGTAGGGGAGATGTAAGGTTACAATTACATATCAAAAAGTAGATCTAACAACAACATATACACAAGATTAAAGCTGGTCAAAGTTCTGACAAAAATTTGGTGATGATGAAGATCTGGTTTTCCATAAAACCTTCATCGAGCGATTAAATTGATGATATTTGACCATGATTCTACAATCGCTCATTGAAGATATGAGAGATCTAAGGACTTTAGTGTATAGTATATATACCAGACAACAAGCTTAAAGCAAAAACTTAGCCTAAACATCAAACATCAGTAAGATTCATAGCCTGGAAAATCTTGTCGGACAACATAGAATATTTCGGGTTGCCCAGATTCAAGTTTTTGTGACTGGTCAACGACCTTTGACCGCTTGTATCTTTCGATCTACACATGATCTGGACTTGATTCAAGTCGCAGATTAAAGACCAAATAACATAATACAACTACAAACTCTTAAAACACTAAAACAATTAACGCATACGGATTTATGGGGTTTGACATTTGCTTGTCAGACCATTTTACAACCTTTTTCCAGATTTTTGAAAATGCTAGATTCGAGTAATTTGATGTTATGGGTTTGTGTTATGACAACCCAGATCATCATTTGACACCCTATTACACATGTTTAACCAACAAACAACAACATTAAACATAAGAATCATAGATTTGCAAGGTTAGGGTTTTACACCACTTTTTGAGCTTTGATTCATGAATCTGACTTTGAATACTGTTCTTGGCTTGATAGAGATCATGCTAGGCACTGAAATACTTGATATTTTCGTGGGTCTATAGAGAGAGAGACTTGGTTGGTTGATTAAAGGCTAGCCCATAGACCACATGCCAAGCAAAGGTTGGTCACCAACTAAAGTTATGGCAACCTACACAAGTCATCTTATTAAATAATGCTAAAAGGGCATTTTGGTCATTTGGCTCATAAAGTGCATGGCAACTTGGTAATTTCCCATAATCATTAGGTTTCAAAAATAGAAATTTAATATTTCTAAATTATAATTAGGATTGATAATTATATTATAATTTCCTAATCATAAATCAGGCTTGCCAATTAGGATTATTATTTCCTAATTAAATTTGCTAATTTAGCAATTTGGATCATAATTGGTCACTAGAGTTTATAACCCATTAATTAGGATTTTACATAGAAAATAATCTTTCAATTTAGAAATTAGGTTTCCTAATTTAGATTAGGGTTTCTAATTACAATAAAGTTTACTAATTCGTTCAAGCTGGCTAATTAGGGTTAAGGCTTCCTAATTAACATTAAACTTTATAAATTAATAATTAGATTTTCTCTAATTGTACATTAGGGTTTCCAACATTAGAAATTAGGGCTTTCTAATGAATCAATTAGGGTTATCCCTAATTATACTTAAAATTAATAACATAGAACTCTATACTTAACTTCAAGCTTCCCACTTAGGGTTTTAATATCCCGATTAGGGTTTCAGACAGAATAATTAGGGTTTGCTAAATAATTAAGCTTTACCCTATTAAGCTTATAATCTAAATCACTTGAGCATTATAATTCTCCGTTATATTCCCAGATCAGGGTTTCAAATATTCGAAATCTAAAATTAGGATTTTCAGATATGGTATTAGGGTTTTCTAATACTCAAATAGGGTTTCCAGTAATTTATTAGGGTTTTCCCTAATTAGTTTATAATTAATAACGTTAAACCTTATACATAGCATTGCATTCCCAATCTAGGATTTTTAATATCCAAATTAAGGTTTCATTTCTTAATCTGAAACTAGGGTTTCTAGAAGCCGATTTCTAGGTTTTTTATCGACGTTAGGGTTTTCTAACCTAACGTTGATGTTTTTAATATAATCTTAGGGTTTGTCACGGATATAATTTATCCGTCAATCCATGACCCTTAACCACATTACGAACACATACATAACAATTTCACAGAACTTAATCACATAAATCCTTAATCCTGAATAATTTACCTAAATCCTTCGTAGAAATTTTGAAATCCTCAAAATTAAATCCTAATAACATCAAACGCATACACTTATTATCTGTCTAGGTCTAATATTTGACCTTAAATCAATCATTTAAGATTTTAATAAATTGTCTAATTCTCGGGTTGTCACATTCACCCCTCCTTATAAAAATTTCATCCCCGAATTTCACCTTACACCTTACACCAAATACCCTAAAATCATATTTCTATGATTTTTAATTAATCAAAACCATTATCCGATAATTGCTAAAAATATTAATATTTCCGTGCCAAAATATCAAAAGTTATATTTTATAACTTAAAAATATTTTTATAACACTTAAATCATTTTTATATGATTTTAAAGCATTAAATCTACTTTCCACAATTTATTTAATATATTTATTAAATAAACTAATTACCATTAATAATAAATTATTAATGAATTTCATCACAAAATATTAAAAGTCATCAAAAATAACTTAAAATATTTTCTAACACCATAATATAATTTTTCATGAATTAAAACTATTTTTAAATAATTTATTTAATATTATAATTAAATAAATAAATACAATTTATATTCCAAAAATATTAAATACTTTCAAAATATACTCAAAATAGTTAAAAACTATTTTTCAAGCTTTAAAATAATTTTTCATAATTTATTATGTATTTTTAATAATTAAAATCTATTTATTTCGATTTATTAATTAAAATAAATCATTTTCGGAAATTAATAATCAATTTCTTAATTAAATTGTCGCTAAAAGAGCCCTATAGCGACAGAACCGTCGCTATAGGTGTTCTTGGTGTTCTTGGCCAATTCCCAGAAATGCATGTCAGATTTCGAGTGTCTTGGTTTGACCTCAATTACAATAGTGTTGTTGATGATTTCTAGGATCGATCTAGCACTATTGTTGTAGTATTAATGACATACTACCACATTAATAACTTGTCATGGCCAAAACATAACAAAGTTGTGAGATCTAAGCTTGAAATTCATTTGTCGGACACATTCTTCAAATTACGGTTTTCCAGATTTGAAGAAGCGTTATAGGTGACTACTATAGATCCTTATAACTTGAAATCTAGGTTTTGTTTCTGTGATCTAAAGGTTCAGTCTTGTAGGGGAGATGTAAGGTTACAATTACATATCAAAAAGTAGATCTAACAACAACATATACACAAGATTAAAGCTGGTCAAAGTTCTGACAAAAATTTGGCTGATGAAGATCTGGGTTTTCCAGAAAACCTTCATCAGGCAGTTCGGTCAATGATATTTGACCATGATTCTACACTGTTCTGTTGAAGATATGAGAGATCTAAGGACTTTAGTGTATAGTATATATACCAGACAACAAGCTTAAAGCAAAAACTTAGCCTAAACATCAAACATCGAGAAGATTCATAGCACGGAAAATCTTGTCGACAACATAGAATATTTCCGGGTTACCAGATTCAAGTTTTTGTGACTGGTCAACGACCTTTGACCGCTTGTATCTTTCGATCTACATGATCCGGACTTGATTCAAGTCGCAGATTAAAGACCAAACAACATAATACAACTACAAACTCTTAAAACACTAAAACAATTACGCATAACGGTTTATGGAGTTTGACATTTGCTTGTCGGACCATTTTTCAACCTTTTCCGATTTTTGAAAATGCTAGATTCGAGTAATTTGATGTTATGGGTTTGTGGCAACCCAGATCATCATTTGACACCCTATTCCACATGTTTAACCAACAAACAACAACATTAAACATAAGAATCATAGATTTGCAAGGTTGGGGTTTTATACCACTTTTTGAGCTTTGATTCATGAATCGACTTTGATATCTTGTTTCTTGGCTTGATAGAGATCATGCTAGGCACTTTGAAATACTTGATATTTTCGGTGGGTCTATAGAGAGAGAGAGACTTGGTTGGGTGTTTTTTGGACAAATGAGCCAAATTAGTATATGTTTCTCTCTCTCAATCTATATATAATGTATGATACAATGAATGGTCGATCATGTTGGTTGATTAAAGGCTAGCCCATAGACCACATGCCTAGCAAAGGTTGGTCACCAACTAAAGTTATGGCAACCTACACAAGTCATCTTATTAAATAATGCTAAAAGGGCATTTTGGTCATTTGGCTCATAAAGTGCATAGCAACTTGGTAATTTCCATAATCATTAGGTTTCAAAATAGAAATTTAATATTTCTAAATTATAATTAGGATTGATAATTATATTATAATTTCTAATCATAAATCAAAGCTTGCCAATTAGGATTATTATTTCCTAATTAAATTTGCTAATTTAGCAATTTGGAAAATAATTGGTCACTTTAGAGTTTATAACCCATTAATTAGGATTTTACATAGAAAATAATCTTTCAATTTAGAAATTAGGTTTCCTAATTTAGATTAGGTTTTCTAATTACAATAAAATTTACTAATTAGCTCAAGTTTGGCTAATTAGGGTTAAGGCTTCCTAATTAACATTAAACTTTATAAATTAATAATTAGATTTTCTCTAATTGTACATTAGGGTTTCCAACATTAGAAATTAGGGCTTTCTAATTAATTAATTAGGGTTATCCTAATTATACTTAAAATTAATAACATAGAACTCTATACTTAACTTCAAGCTTCCCACTTAGGGTTTTAATATCCCGATTAGGGTTTCGATGAGAATAATTAGGGTTTGCTAAATAATTAAGCTTTACCCTATTAAGCTTATAATCTAAATCACTTGAGCATTATAATTCTCCGTTATATTCCCGCATCGTGGTTTCAAATATTCAAATCTAAAATTAGGATTTTCGAGATATGGTATTAGGGTTTTCTAATACTCAAATAGGGTTTCGATAATTTATTAGGGTTTTCCCTAATTAGTTTATAATTAATAACGTTAAACCTTATACATAGCATTGCATTCCCAATCTAGGATTTTTAATATCCGAATTAAGGTTTCAGATTCCAGAAACTTAAACTAGGGTTTCTAGAACCAATTTCTAGGTTTTCTTATCAGACGTTAGGGTTTTCTAACCTGACGTTGATGTTCTTAATATAATCTTAGGGTTTGTCACGGATATAATTTATCCGGTCAATCCATGACCCTTAACCACATTCTCGAACACATACATAACAATTTCACGAAACTTAATCACATAAATCCTTAATCCCGAATAATTTACCTAAATCCTTCACGAAATTTTGAAATCCTCAAAATTAAATCCTAATAACATCAAACGCATACACTTTATTTTCCTGCTCAGGGCTAATATTTGACCTTAAATCAATCATTTAAGATTTTAATAAATTGTCTAAATTCTCGGGTTGTCACATTCACCCCTCCTTATAAGAATTTCGTCCCCGAAATTCACCTTACACCTTACACCAAATAGCTTACACCATTCATCATACACCATTCACACACATTTGCTTGCTACCCAATTCACCACTCACAAGAGTAAAAGTTTTCAAATTGTGTTGAGGGGTCATATAGACCATGAACACATAGATTTAACGGTATTGATCATACCGCAAAATAATACATTACTTGGTCTGTTTACAATCACAAAGAAGGTAACTACCATTACTACTAGTACTTTAGGTGATTAGCCTATCGTACTTTTACGTCGTGCATAACGATTAATCATTTTTAGCGAATATTTACGCTATCAGATTGGATTATTTATCCAAACAACATTGTTCACCTCAGTCTTATCATAGGATTTCGCACCAAAACAATTTGGTTCGGGAAATTTCTATCAATGAATATTTAGAGTTTTCATAACATTAATCTAAATTTGAATCAAATAGCATAGACTCATATCGATAATTCATTCAATCGAATTATTTAGGTGTAGCCAAACCCAGTTGTAAATTAAACTTTTGAAAACATTTTTGAGAATGACGTCATGATGCTTGCATTGTATTAACGATCCGTTTGAGGATCTTGTCATTGTATGACTTTTGTCATAACACATCATACAATAGTGGAACAACGACTTCGGGTCAAGTTCACAATAAGTATTCCTGTATTTACAACTCCATCACATTTTTATCATCTCTGCACCAGGTTACATGGTACATGAGTGATAAATAAAATTAAATTTTGATATTTCAAATCATTTGAGTCTAGCTGAAATAAGTAGCAAAGACTGTACTTTAAACCGTTTCAAAAATGGTTACAAGTCTACATTTTTTTTTAAAGGCACATAGTGCGTATTTAGCTTGATGTCAAAATTTCGAAGTTTAACATAGTTAGGAGTTTAGGAAAACCTAATGCCTCCACTAACAATCATTTGCTTAAACATTCTATCTGTTCCTATAATCCTTAATACTCCATTCACACAAAAACTATTCTACCTAAATCAAACCACACTTATAAGTTCATAACTTGCCACAATCATATGAGTTTAAGAACTTACCCTAGTTAGACCTTTGACGTCCATTCGCTGAGGGGTTCATAAATATTTCATATAACTATGAGTCAAGAATGTCACATAAGTATGAGTTTTAAGAACTCGTACTTAACCTTTTATTCTCTACCTATGACCTATCTATTTGTTATACACATGGGAAAGGAATCACCCTCTTAACTCCGCATATAGCAAATAGCGACACAAACATTTCAATGATTATCAATGCCGTAAAATTTAGTGATTTTTACACCAAGTACAATTCAACTCCCATACGAAGAGAATCATACAACTCACCACCCACATGAGTCCTCAATTGAATCCCCACCTAACACTAACCCCTTCTCCATACGAATTTAATTCAGTATTCATAATTCTCTTCCGGATCTGTACCAATTTATAGCACAATTTCATACACGACAATCTTCTTTGTAAACTTTTCATCATTCTCTTGATCATTCTTCATACCATAACCTTATCGGATCACGGAGTGATCTCATCGTATATATTACGATTCATTCTTTCTACGTGATCGTTTTGTTTTTCACGATCTCCTATCACTGCATTTCTTTTAGTCTTTTAGACTCTATCTATTCATCACTCTGCTCACCTTTATTATCGAGTTAGGGAACTCCGTATCTTTATAACTCATGAGATTAGTCTTTGAATCTTACCGAGCACACTAACTCTATGTGAGTTAGATCTTATCTAATCAATCTGCGGTTATTAGTCTAAGGTAAATCTACCTAGGTTTATAACCAATGACTTTGATACCAAATGTAAGCGCCCGAATCCGGGTCCCGAATCACCATGATCCGGTTTCGCTATTTCTATAATCTCATTGCGGAAGATATAAACATAAATTGTTTATACATTAAACATTAAACACTATCCCAAGGTCGAGTAACCATAACTTTTACACAATTCATAACTTATCTAACATATGACATCATTATCATACAAGACTATTACAAAACTAATCATGCGCACATTAACTTTAAGCTGGAACTGTCTTTAAATTCCCTTGTTATCCAACGATTCACCTTAATCTGCAATGTTTTATCATGATATAGCAAGGGTGAGCATGAAAGTTGCCCAGCAAGTTTAAATACAATTTAAGGATATATCATGGTTGAAAGAGTCTGAATAATAAGCTGGCTATAATTCACATTGTAGTTGTGAATTAGCATGAACAAAGTTTTGACTGAACAAGTATTACATGAACAATATATATCTGGACCAACTGGTAATGAAGGTGATCAGCCTTTCATACCTGACTTATACATACAAGATGTACAGAGTACAATTCTACATGGTAATCAGTAACGATTAACCATAAGCATATCTGAATGAAACACTCTTAGTAGAGTTAAGAAAAAAAACTTGCCTGTTCCGTTGATTACCGATACGAAAAATAACTTAGCTTTATCCGAAGACCTAATACAGATAATATTGATCTCCAATTATTAGAATAATATCATCACGAAGATAAAATAACCTAAACACATTACCACATAATCCTATCGATCATACAACACATAGACTTAGCATCAAACCGCATTTATTTAAGTCTAAATTGAAACCGAACACAATTCTATCATCCCGACGGTCTAATCGAACAAATATCGAGTTTAAGTTCAATTAAACTCTGCCTAAACAATTAACAATAACCTTAGATAATTATATTATCAGTCCAAACATTTTTCATAAACTTGTAATAATTTTTCAAATAATTAATATCATTTATCAACATTTTTCAATCATTAAAACCGTATTTAAATGAATTAAATACCACATAATTCCTTAGTTATTAATATTAATTTATTGCTAAACATTAATGAATTACATGCCATAATATTATATCATATTTATAATATCTCAAAGTATTTTCAATACTTTATTATTTCCTTTAAATGTTTTTAAAGTAATTAAAAACATAAATCAATAATCGATATTAATATAAATACCACATTATTCCTTGATCATTAATATCTATTTGATATCAAATATTAATGAAAATCATAACATAATATTATATAATATAATTATTATATATCAAAGTATTTTTAATACGCTTAAAATCATATTTCTATGATTTTAATTAATCAAAACCATTATCCGATAATTGCTAAAAATATTAAAATATTAATATTTCCATGCCAAAATATCAAAAGTTATATTTTATAACTTAAAATATTTTATAACACTTAAATCATTTTATATGATTTTTAATGCATTAAATCTACTTTTCCACAATTTATTTAATATATTTATTAAATAAACTAATTACCATTAATAATAAATTATTAATGAATTTCATCACAAAATATTAAAAGTCATCAAAATAACTTAAAATATTTTCTAACACCATAATATAATTTTTCATGAATTAAAACTATTTTTAAATAATTTATTTAATATTATAATTAAATAAATAAATACAATTTATATTCCAAAAATATTAAATATTTGCAAAATATACTCAAAATAGTTAAAAACTATTTTTCAAGCTTTAAAATATTTTTTCATAATTTATTATGTATTTTTAATAATTAAAATCTATTTATTTCGATTTATTAATTAAAATAAATCATTTTCAGAAATTAATAATCAATTTCTTAATTAAATTGTCGCTAAAAGGGCCCTATAGTGACAGAACCGTCGCTATAGGTGTTCTTGGTGTTCTTGGCCAATTCCCAGAAATGCATGTCAGATTTCGAGTGACTTGGTTTGACCTCAATTACAACAGTGTTGTTGAAGTTTTCTAGGATCGATCTAGCACTATTGTTGTAGTATTAATGACATACAACCACATTAATCATTTGTCATGGCCAAAACATAACAAAGTTGTGAGATCTAAGCTTCAGAATTCATTGTCAGACCTGTTCTTCAAATTCTGGGTTTTCAGATTTGAAGAATGTTCTTTAAATGACTACTATAGATCCTTATAACTTGAAATCTAGGTTTTGTTTCTGTGATCTAAAGGTTCAGTCTTGTAGGGGAGATGTAAGGTTACAATTACATATCAAAAAGTAGATCTAACAACAACATATACACAAGATTAAAGCAGGTCAAAGTTCTGACAAAAATTTGGCTGATGAAGATCTGGGTTTTCCATAAAACCTTCATCAAGCAGTTCGGTCAATGATATTTGACCATGATTCTACACTGTTCTGTTGAAGATATGAGAGATCTAAGGACTTTAGTGTATAGTATATATACCAGATAACAAGCTTAAAGCAAAAACTTAGCCTAAACATCAAACATCAGTAAGATTCATAGCCTGGAAAATCTTGTCAGACAACATAGAATATTTCTGGGTTGCCCAGATTCAAGTTTTTATGACTAGTCAATGACCTTTGACTGCTTGTATCTTTCGATCTACACATGATCTGGACTTGATTCAAGTCGCAGATTAAAGACCAAATAACATAATACAACTACAAACTCTTAAAACACTAAAACAATTAACGCATACGGATTTATGGGGTCTGACATTTGCTTGTCAGACCATTTTACAACCTTTTTCCAGATTTTTGAAAATGCTAGATTCGAGTAATTTGATGTTATGGGTTTGTGTTATGACAACCCAGATCATCATTTGACACCCTATTACACATGTTTAACCAACAAACAACAACATTAAACATAAGAATCATAGATTTGCAAGGTTAGGGTTTTACACCACTTTTGAGCTTTGATTCATGAATCGACTTTGGAATCTTGTTTTGCAGTGATAGAGATCATCTTGCTGAAACCTTTGAAATACTTGATATTTTAGTGGGTCTATAGAGAGAGAGAGACTTGGTTGGTTGATTAAAGGCTAGCCCATAGACCACATGCCAAGCAAAGGTTGGTCACCAACTAAAGTTATGGCAACCTACACAAGTCATCTTATTAAATAATGCTAAAAGGGCATTTTGGTCATTTGGCTCATAAAGTGCATGGCAACTTGGTAATTTCCCATAATCATTAGGTTTCAAAAATAGAAATTTAATATTTCTAAATTATAATTAGGATTGATAATTATATTATAATTTCCTAATCATAAATCAGGCTTGCCAATTAGGATTATTATTTCCTAATTAAATTTGCTAATTTAGCAATTTGGATCATAATTGGTCACTAGAGTTTATAACCCATTAATTAGGATTTTACATAGAAAATAATCTTTCAATTTAGAAATTAGGTTTCCTAATTTAGATTAGGGTTTCCTAATTACAATAAAGTTTACTAATTCGTTCAAGCTGGCTAATTAGGGTTAAGGCTTCCTAATTAACATTAAACTTTATAAATTAATAATTAGATTTTCTCTAATTGTACATTAGGGTTTCCAACATTAGAAATTAGGGCTTTCTAATGAATCAATTAGGGTTATCCCTAATTATACTTAAAATTAATAACATAGAACTCTATACTTAACTTCAAGCTTCCCACTTAGGGTTTTAATATCCCGATTAGGGTTTCAGACAGAATAATTAGGGTTTGCTAAATAATTAAGCTTTACCCTATTAAGCTTATAATCTAAATCACTTGAGCATTATAATTCTCCGTTATATTCCCAGATCAGGGTTTCAAATATTCGAAATCTAAAATTAGGATTTTCAGATATGGTATTAGGGTTTTCTAATACTCAAATAGGGTTTCCAGTAATTTATTAGGGTTTTCCCTAATTAGTTTATAATTAATAACGTTAAACCTTATACATAGCATTGCATTCCCAATCTAGGATTTTTAATATCCGAATTAAGGTTTCAGATTCCCGGAACTGAAACTAGGGTTTCTAGAACCGATTTCTAGGTTTTTTTATCAGACGTTAGGGTTTTCTAACTGAACGTTGATGTTCTTAATATAATCTTAGGGTTTGTCACAGATATAATTTATCCGGTCAATCCATGACCATTTAACCACATTACGAACACATACATAACAATTTCACGAACTTAATCACATAAATCCTTAATCTGAATAATTTACCTAAATCCTTCAGTAGAAATTTTGAAATCCTCAAAATTAAATCCTAATAACATCAAACGCATACACTTATTATCTGTCTAGGTCTAATATTTGACCTTAAATCAATCATTTAAGATTTTAATAAATTGTCTAATTCTCGGGTTGTCACATTCACCCCTCCTTATAAAAATTTCATCCCCAATTTCACCTTACACCTTACACCAAATACCCTAAAATCATATTTCTATGATTTTAATTAATCAAAACCATTATCCGATAATTGCTAAAAATATTAATATTTCCGGTACAAAATATCAAAAGTTATATTTTATAACTTAAAGTATTTTTATAACACTTAAATCATTTTTATATGATTTTTAAAGCATTAAATCTACTTTCCACAATTTATTTAATATATTTATTAAATAAACTAATTACCATTAATAATAAATTATTAATGAATTTCATCACAAAATATTAAAAGTCATCAAAAATAACTTAAAATATTTTCTAACACCATAATATAATTTTTCATGATTTTTCATGAATTAAAACTATTTTTAAATAATTTATTTAATATTATAATTAAATAAATAAATACAATTTATATTCCAAAATATTAAATACTTTCAAAATATACTCAAAATAGTTAAAAACTATTTTCAAAGCTTTAAAATAATTTTTCATAATTTATTATGTATTTTTAATAATTAAAATCTATTTATTTCGATTTATTAATTAAAATAAATCATTTTCGAATTAATAATCAATTTCTTAATTAAATTGTCGCTAAAGAGAGCCTATATAGCAGACGTAACAAATAAACTATATAGGTGTTCTTGGTGTTCTTGGCCAATTCCCTGAAATGCATGTCAGATTTCGAGTGTCTTGGTTTGACCTCAATTACAATAGTGTTGTTGATGATTTCTAGGATCGATCTAGCACTATTGTTGTAGTATTAATGACATACTACCACATTAATCACTTGTCATGGCCAAAACATAACAAAGTTGTGAGATCTAAGCTTGAGAATTCATTTATCGGACACATTCTTCAAATTACGGGTTTTCCAGTTTGAAGAAAGCGACCTTTAAATGACTACTATAGATCCTTATAACTTGAAATCTAGGTTTTGTTTACGTGATCTAAAGGTTCGATGATTGTAGGGAGATGTAAGGTTACAATTACATATCAAAAAGTAGATCTAACAACAACATATACACAAGATTAAAGCTGGTCAAAGTTCTGACAAAAATTTGGCTGATGAAGATCTGGGTTTTCCAGAAAACCTTCATCAGGCAGTTCGGTCAATGATATTTGACCATGATTCTACACTGTTCTGTTGAAGATATGAGAGATCTAAGGACTTTAGTGTATAGTATATATACCAGACAACAAGCTTAAAGCAAAAACTTAGCCTAAACATCAAACATCAGTAAGATTCATAGCCTGGAAAATCTTGTCAGACAACATAGAATATTTCTGGGTTGCCCAGATTCAAGTTTTTGTGACTGGTCAACGACCTTTGACCGCTTGTATCTTTCGATCTACACATGATCTGGACTTGATTCAAGTCGCAGATTAAAGACCAAACAACATAATACAACTATAAACTCTTAAAACACTAAAACAATTAACGCATACGGATTTATGGAGTTTGACATTTGCTTGTCAGACCATTTTTTAACCTTTTTCCAGATTTTTGAAAATGCTAGATTCGAGTAATTTGATGTTATGGGTTTGTGACAACCCAGATCATCATTTGACACCCTATTCCACATGTTTAACCAACAAACAACAACATTAAACATAAGAATCATAGATTTGCAAGGTTAGGGTTTTATACCACTTTTTGAGCTTTGATTCATGAATCTGACTTTGGATACTGTTCTTGGCTTGATAGAGATCATGCTAGGCACTGAAATACTTGATATTTTCGTCGGGTCTATAGAGAGAGAGACTTGGTTGGTTGATTAAAGGCTAGCCCATAGACCACATGCCAAGCAAAGGTTGGTCACCAACTAAAGTTATGGCAACCTACACAAGTCATCTTATTAAATAATGCTAAAAGGGCATTTTGGTCATTTGGCTCATAAAGTGCATGGCAACTTGGTAATTTCCCATAATCATTAGGTTTCAAAAATAGAAATTTAATATTTCTAAATTATAATTAGGATTGATAATTATATTATAATTTCCTAATCATAAATCGGGCTTGCCAATTAGGATTATTATTTCTAATTAAATTTGCTAATTTAGCAATTTGGATCATAATTGGTCACTAGAGTTTATAACCCATTAATTAGGATTTTACATGAAAATAATCTTTCAATTTAGAAATTAGGTTTCCTAATTTAGATTAGGGTTTCCTAATTACAATAAAGTTTACTAATTCGTTCAAGCTGGCTAATTAGGGTTAAGGCTTCCTAATTAACATTAAACTTTATAAATTAATAATTAGATTTTCTCTAATTGTACATTAGGGTTTCCAACATTAGAAATTAGGGCTTTCTAATGAATCAATTAGGGTTATCCCTAATTATACTTAAAATTAATAACATAGAACTCTATACTTAACTTCAAGCTTCCCACTTAGGGTTTTAATATCCCGATTAGGGTTTCAGACAGAATAATTAGGGTTTGCTAAATAATTAAGCTTTACCCTATTAAGCTTATAATCTAAATCACTTGAGCATTATAATTCTCCGTTATATTCCCAGATCAGGGTTTCAAATATTCGAAATCTAAAATTAGGATTTTCAGATATGGTATTAGGGTTTTCTAATACTCAAATAGGGTTTCCAGTAATTTATTAGGGTTTTCCCTAATTAGTTTATAATTAATAACGTTAAACCTTATACATAGCATTGCATCCCCAATCTAGGGTTTTTAATATCCAGAATTAAGGTTTCAGATTCTTAACTGAAACTAGGTTTTAGAACCGATTTCTAGGTTTTTTTATCAGACGTTAGGGTTTTCTAACTGAACGTTGATGTTTTTAATATAATCTTAGGGTTTGTCACAGATATAATTTATCTGGTCAATCCATGACCCTTAACCACATTCTGAACACATACATAACAATTTCACAGAACTTAATCACATAAATCCTTAATCCTGAATAATTTACCTAAATCCTTCGTAGAAATTTTGAAATCCTCAAAATTAAATCCTAATAACATCAAACGCATACACTTATTATCTGTCTAGGTCTAATATTTGACCTTAAATCAATCATTTAAGATTTTAATAAATTGTCTAATTCTCGGGTTGTCACATTCACCCCTCCTTATAAAAATTTCATCCCCGAATTTCACCTTACACCTTACACCAAATACCCTAAAATCATATTTCTATGATTTTTAATTAATCAAAACCATTATCCGATAATTGCTAAAAATATTAATATTTCCGTGCCAAAATATCAAAAGTTATATTTTATAACTTAAAGTATTTTTATAACACTTAAATCATTTTTATATGATTTTTAAAGCATTAAATCTACTTTCCACAATTTATTTAATATATTTATTAAATAAACTAATTACCATTAATAATAAATTATTAATGAATTTCATCACAAAATATTAAAAGTCATCAAAAATAACTTAAAATATTTTCTAACACCATAATATAATTTTTCATGAATTAAAACTATTTTTAAATAATTTATTTAATATTATAATTAAATAAATAAATACAATTTATATTCCAAAATATTAAATACTTTCAAAATATACTCAAAATAGTTAAAAACTATTTTTCAAGCTTTAAAATAATTTTCATAATTTATTATGTATTTTAATAATTAAAATCTATTTATTTCGATTTATTAATTAAAATAAATCATTTTCGGAAATTAATAATCAATTTCTTAATTAAATTGTCGCTAAAAGAGCCCTATAGCGACAGAACCGTCGCTATAGGTGTTCTTGGTGTTCTTGGCCAATTCCCAGAAATGCATGTCAGATTTCGAGTGTCTTGGTTTGACCTCAATTACAATAGTGTTGTTGATGATTTCTAGGATCGATCTAGCACTATTGTTGTAGTATTAATGACATACTACCACATTAATAACTTGTCATGGCCAAAACATAACAAAGTTGTGAGATCTAAGCTTCAGAATTCATTGTCAGACCTGTTCTTCAAATTCTGGGTTTTCCAGATTTGAAGAGCAGCCTTAGGTGACTACTATAGATCCTTATAACTTGAAATCTAGGTTTTGTTTCTGTGATCTAAAGGTTCAGTATTGTAGGGGAGATGTAAGGTTACAATTACATATCAAAAAGTAGATCTAACAACAACATATACACAAGATTAAAGCTGGTCAAAGTTCTGACAAAAATTTGGTTGATGAAGATCTTGGTTTTCCATAAAACCTTCATCAGGCAGTTCGGTCAATGATATTTGACCATGATTCTACACTGTTCTGTTGAAGATATGAGAGATCTAAGGACTTTAGTGTATAGTATATATACCAGACAATAAGCTTAAAGCAAAAACTTAGCCTAAACATCAAACATCAGTAAGATTCATAGCCTGGAAAATCTTGTCAGACAACATAGAATATTTCTGGGTTGCCCAGATTCAAGTTTTTGTGGTAGTCAACGACCTTTGACTTTTGTATCTTCGATCTACACATGATCCGGACTTGATTCAAGTCGCAGATTAAAGACCAAACAACATAATACAACTACAAACTCTTAAAACACTAAAACAATTAACGCATACGGATTTATGGAGTTTGACATTTGCTTGTCAGACCATTTTTCAACCTTTTTCCAGATTTTTGAAAATGCTAGATTCGAGTAATTTGATGTTATGGGTTTGTGGCAACCCAGATCATCATTTGACACCCTATTCCACATGTTTAACCAACAAACAACAACATTAAACATAAGAATCATAGATTTGCAAGGTTAGGGTTTTATACCACTTTTTGAGCTTTGATTCATGAATCTGACTTTGGATACTGTTCTTGGCTTGATAGAGATCATGCTTTAAAATTTGAAATACTTGATATTTTCGTGGGTCTATAGAGAGAGAGACTTGGTTGGTTGATTAAAGGCTAGCCCATAGACCACATGCCAAGCAAAGGTTGGTCACCAACTAAAGTTATGGCAACCTACACAAGTCATCTTATTAAATAATGCTAAAAGGGCATTTTGGTCATTTGGCTCATAAAGTGCATGGCAACTTGGTAATTTCCCATAATCATTAGGTTTCAAAATAGAAATTTAATATTTCTAAATTATAATTAGGATTGATAATTATATTATAATTTCCTAATCATAAATCGAACTTGCCAATTAGGATTATTATTTCTAATTAAATTTGCTAATTTAGCAATTTGGATCATAATTGGTCACTAGAGTTTATAACCCATTAATTAGGATTTTACATAGAAAATAATCTTTCAATTTAGAAATTAGGTTTCCTAATTTAGATTAGGGTTTCTAATTACAATAAAGTTTACTAATTAGCTTCAAGTCAAGCTAATTAGGGTTAAGGCTTCCTAATTAACATTAAACTTTATAAATTAATAATTAGATTTTCTCTAATTGTACATTAGGGTTTCCAACATTAGAAATTAGGGCTTTCTAATGAATCAATTAGGGTTATCCCTAATTATACTTAAAATTAATAACATAGAACTCTATACTTAACTTCAAGCTTCCCACTTGGGGTTTTAATATCCCGATTAGGGTTTCGAATGTAATAATTAGGGTTTGCTAAATAATTAAGCTTTACCTATTAAGCTTATAATCTAAATCACTTGAGCATTATAATTCTCCTATATTCCCGGATCGTGGTTTCAAATATTCGAAATCTAAAATTAGGATTTTCAGATATGGTATTAGGGTTTTCTAATACTCAAATAGGGTTTCCAGTAATTTATTAGGGTTTTCCCTAATTAGTTTATAATTAATAACGTTAAACCTTATACATAGCATTGCATTCCCAATCTAGGATTTTTAATATCCGAATTAAGGTTTCAGATTCCTGGAACTGAAACTAGGGTTTCTAGAACCGATTTCTAGGTTTTTTATCGACGTTAGGTTTTCTAACCTAACGTTGATGTTCTTAATATAATCTTAGGGTTTGTCACACAGATATAATTTATCTCGTCAATCCATGACCCTTAACCACATTCTGAACACATACATAACAATTTCACAGAACTTAATCACATAAATCCTTAATCCTGAATAATTTACCTAAATCCTTCATAGAAATTTTGAAATCCTCAAAATTAAATCCTAATAACATCAAACGATACACTTATTATCCATCAGGTCTAATATTTGACCTTAAATCAATCATTTAAGATTTTAATAAATTGTCTAATTCTCGGGTTGTCACATTCACCCCTCCTTATAAAAATTTCATCCCTGAATTTCACCTTACACCTTACACCAAATACCCTAAAATCATATTTCTATGATTTTTAATTAATCAAAACCATTATCCGATAATTGCTAAAATATTAATATTTCCGTGCCAAAATATCAAAAGTTATATTTTATAACTTAAAGTATTTTTATAACACTTAAATCATTTTTATATGATTTTTAAAGCATTAAATCTACTTTCCACAATTTATTTAATATATTTATTAAATAAACTAATTACCATTAATAATAAATTATTAATGAATTTCATCACAAAATATTAAAAGTCATCAAAAATAACTTAAAATATTTTCTAACACCATAATATAATTTTTCATGAATTAAAACTATTTTTAAATAATTTATTTAATATTATAATTAAATAAATAAATACAATTTATATTCCAAAAATATTAAATACTTTCAAAATATACTCAAAATAGTTAAAAACTATTTTTCAAGCTTTAAAATAATTTTTCATAATTTATTATGTATTTTTAATAATTAAAATCTATTTATTTCGATTTATTAATTAAAATAAATCATTTTCGAAATTAATAATCAATTTCTTAATTAAATTGTCGCTAAAGAGAGCCTATAATGCTTGACGGCAACCGTCATTATAGGTGTTCTTGGTGTTCTTGGCCAATTCCTTAAATGCGTGTCGATTTCGAGTGTCTTGGTTTGACCTCAATTACAATAGTGTTGTTGATGATTTCTAGGATCGATCTAGCACTATTGTTGTAGTATTAATGACATACTACCACATTAATAACTTGTCATGGCCAAAACATAACAAAGTTGTGAGATCTAAGCTTGAATTCATTATCGGACACATTTCTTCAAATTACGGGTTTTCCAGTTTGAAGAAGCGATTTAAATGACTACTATAGATCCTTATAACTTGAAATCTAGGTTTTGTTTCTGTGATCTAAAGGTTCAGTATTGTAGGGGAGATGTAAGGTTACAATTACATATCAAAAAGTAGATCTAACAACAACATATACACAAGATTAAAGCTGGTCAAAGTTCTGACAAAAATTTGGTTGATGAAGATCTTGGTTTTCCATAAAACCTTCATCAGGCAGTTCGGTCAATGATATTTGACCATGATTCTACACTGTTCTGTTGAAGATATGAGAGATCTAAGGACTTTAGTGTATAGTATATATACCAGACAATAAGCTTAAAGCAAAAACTTAGCCTAAACATCAAACATCAGTAAGATTCATAGCCTGGAAAATCTTGTCAGACAACATAGAATATTTCTGGGTTGCCCAGATTCAAGTTTTTGTGACTGGTCAACGACCTTTGACCGCTTGTATCTTTCGATCTACACATGATCTGGACTTGATTCAAGTCGCAGATTAAAGACCAAACAACATAATACAACTACAAACTCTTAAAACACTAAAACAATTAACGCATACGGATTTATGGAGTTTGACATTTGCTTGTCAGACCATTTTTCAACCTTTTTCCAGATTTTTGAAAATGCTAGATTCGAGTAATTTGATGTTATGGGTTTGTGGCAACCCAGATCATCATTTGACACCCTATTCCACATGTTTAACCAACAAACAACAACATTAAACATAAGAATCATAGATTTGCAAGGTTAGGGTTTTATACCACTTTTTGAGCTTTGATTCATGAATCTGACTTTGGATACTGTTCTTGGCTTGATAGAGATCATGCTAGGCACTGAAATACTTGATATTTTCGTGGGTCTATAGAGAGAGAGAGACTTGGTTGGGTGTTTTTGGACAAATGAGCCAAATTAGTATATGTTTCTCTCTCTCAATCTATATATAATGTATGATACAATGAATGGCTGATCATGTTGGTTGATTAAAGGCTAGCCCATAGACCACATGCCTAGCAAAGGTTGGTCACCAACTAAAGTTATGGCAACCTACACAAGTCATCTTATTAAATAATGCTAAAAGGGCATTTTGGTCATTTGGCTCATAAAGTGCATGGCAACTTGGTAATTTCCCATAATCATTAGGTTTCAAAAATAGAAATTTAATATTTCTAAATTATAATTAGGATTGATAATTATATTATAATTTCCTAATCATAAATCAGGCTTGCCAATTAGGATTATTATTTCCTAATTAAATTTGCTAATTTAGCAATTTGGAAAATAATTGGTCACTAGAGTTTATAACCCATTAATTAGGATTTTACATAGAAAATAATCTTTCAATTTAGAAATTAGGTTTCCTAATTTAGATTAGGGTTTCCTAATTACAATAAAATTTACTAATTCGTTCAAGCTGGCTAATTAGGGTTAAGGCTTCCTAATTAACATTAAACTTTATAAATTAATAATTAGATTTTCTCTAATTGTACATTAGGGTTTCCAACATTAGAAATTAGGGCTTTCTAATTAATTAATTAGGGTTATCCCTAATTATACTTAAAATTAATAACATAGAACTCTATACTTAACTTCAAGCTTCCCACTTAGGGTTTTAATATCCCGATTAGGGTTTCAGACAGAATAATTAGGGTTTGCTAAATAATTAAGCTTTACCCTATTAAACATAATCTAAATCACTTGAGCATTATAATTCTCCGTTATATTCCCGCATCGTGGTTTCAAATATTCGAAATCTAAAATTAGGATTTTCAGATATGGTATTAGGGTTTTCTAATACTCAAATAGGGTTTCCAGTAATTTATTAGGGTTTTCCCTAATTAGTTTATAATTAATAACGTTAGGGTTTTCTAACTGAACGTTGATGTTCTTAATATAATCTTAGGGTTTGTCACGAGATATAATTTATCCGGTCAATCCATGACCATTAACCACATTACGAACACATACATAACAATTTCACGAAACTTAATCACATAAATCCTTAATCTGAATAATTTACCTAAATCCTTCACGAAAATTTTGAAATCCTCAAAATTAAATCCTAATAACATCAAACGCATACACTTATTTTCCATGCTTAGGTCTAATATTTGACCTTAAATCAATCATTTAATATTTTAATAAATTGTCTAAAATCTCGGGTTGTCACATTCACCCTCCTTATAAGAATTTAGCCCCAAAATTCACCTTACACTATACACCAAATAGCTTACACCATTCATCCTACACCATTCACACACATTTGCTTGCTACCCAATTCACCACTCACAAGAGTAAAAGTTTTCAAATTGTGTTGAGGGGTCATATAGACCATGAACACATAGATTTAACGGTATTGATCATACCGCAAAACAATACATTACTTGGTCTGTTTACAATCACAAAGAAGGTAAACTACCATTACTGTACTTTAGGTGATTAGCCTATCGTACTCTTACGTCGTGCATAACGTATTAATCATTTTTAGCGAATATTTACGCTATCAGATTGGATTATTTATCCAAACAACATTGTTCACCTCAATCTTATCATAGGATTCCCCACCAAAACAATTTGGTTCGGGAAATTTCTATCAATGAATATTTAGAGTTTTCATAACATTAATCTAGCTGAATCAAATAGCATAGACTCATATCGATAATTCAGTTCAATCGAATTATTTAGGTGTAGCCAAACCCCGTTGGCAAATTAAACTTTTTAAAAACATTTTCGAGAATGACGTCATGATGCCGTACTGTATTAACAGTCCTTTGAGGATGCCGTCATTGTATGACTTTGTCATAACACATCATACAATAGTGCAACAGCCACTTCGGGTCAAGTTCACACTAAGTATTCCTGTATTTACAACTCCATCACATTTTTATCATCTCTGCACCAGGTTACATGGTACATGAGTGATAAATAAAAATAAATTTTGATATTTCAAATCATTTTAGTCTAGCTGAAATAAGTAGCATAGACTGTACTTTAAACCGTTTCAAAAATGGTTACGAGTCTACATTTTTTTTAAACGGCACATAGTGCGTATTTAGCTTGATGTCAAAATTTTGAAGTTTAACATAGCTAGGAGTTTAGGAAAACCTAATGCCTCCACTAACAATCATTTGCTTAAACATTCTATCTGTTCCTATAATCCTTAATACTCCATTCACACAAAACTATTCCCAGTTCGTCAAACCACACTTATAAGTTCATAACTTGCCACAATCATATGAGTTTAAGAACTTACCCTAGTTAGACCTTTGACGTTCATTCGCTGAGGGGTTCATAAATATTTCATATAACTATGAGTCAAGAATGTCACATAAGTATGAGTTTTAAGAACTCGTACTTAACCTTTTATTCTCTACCTATGACCTATCTATTTGTTATACACATGAGAAATGAATCACCCTCTTAACCTGCTTATAGCAAATAGCGCGACACAAACATTTCAATGATTATCAATGCCAGAAATTAAGTGGTTTTTACACCAAGTACAATTCAACTCCCATACGAAGAATCATATAACTCAAATTTTGAGCATGAGTCCTCAATTGAATCCCCACCTAACACTAACTTCCTTCTCCATACGAATTTAATTCAGATATTCATAATTCTCTTACGGATCTGTATGCAATTTATAGCACAATTTCATACCACGTAAATCTTGGTCAGTAAACTTTTCATCATTCTCTTGATCTTTCTTCATACCATAACCTTATCAGATCACGGAGTGATCTCATCTTATATATTACGATTCATTGCTATTATGTGATCGTTTTGTTTTACGATCTCCTATCATTGTACTTTTAGTCTTTTAGACTCTATCTATTCATCACTACTGTTCACCTTTATTATCAGAGTTAGGGAACTCCGTATCTTTATAACTCGCTGAGATTCGTCTTTGAATCTTACCGACACACTAACTCTATGTGAGTTAGATCTTATCCTAATCACTGCGGTTATTAGTCTAAGGTAACTCTACCCTAGGTTTATAACCAACAGCTTTGATACAAAATGTAGCGCCCCCGAATCCGGGTCCCGAATCACCGCGGATCTGGTTCGCTATTTCTATAACTGTTGTGGAAGATATAAACATAAATTGTTTATACATTAAACATTAAACACTATCCCAAGGTCGAGTAACCATAACTTATACACAATTCATAACTTATCTAACATATGACATCATTATCATACAAGACTATTACAAAACTAATCGCGCACATTAACTTTAAGCTGGAACTGTCTTTAAATTCCCTTGTATCCAACACATTTACCTTAATCTGCAATGTTTTATCATGATATAGCAAGGGTGAGCATGAAAGTTGCCCAGCAAGTTTAAATACAATTTAAGGATATATCATGGTTGAAAGAGTCTGAATAATAAACTGGCTATAATTCACAATGTAGTTGTGAATTAGCATGAACAAAGTTTTGACTGAACAAGTATTACATGAACAATATATATCTGGACCAACTAGTAATGAAGGTGATCAGCCTTTCATACCTGACTTATACATACAAGATGTACATAGTACAATTCTACATGGTAATCAGTAACGATTAACCATAAGCATATCTGAATGAAACACTCTTAGTAGAGTTAAGAAAAAAAACTTTCCTGTTCCGTTGATTACCGATACGAAAAATAACTTAGCTTTATCCGAAGACCTAATACAGATAATATCGATCTCCAATTATTAGAATAATATCATCACAGTATAAAATAACCTAAACACATTACCACATAATCCTATCAGTCTATACAACACATAGACTTAGCATCAAACCAGACTATTTAAGTCTAAATTGAAACCGACACAATTCTATCATCCCGACGGTCTAATCGGACAAATATCGAGTTTAAGTTCAATTAAACTCTGCCTAAACAATTAACAATAACCTTAGATAATTATATTATCAGTCCAAACATTTTTCATAAACTTGTAATAATTTTTCAGATAATTAATATCATTTATCAACATTTTTCAATCATTAAAACCGTATTTAAATGAATTAAATACCACATAATTCCTTAGTCATTAATATTAATTTATTGCTAAACATTAATGAATTACATGCCATAATATTATATCATATTTATAATATCTCAAAGTATTTTCAATACTTTATTATTTCCTTTAAATGTTTTTAAAGTAATTAAAACATAAAATCAATAACTGATATTAATATAAATACCACATTATTCCTTGATCATTAATATCTATTTAATATCAAATATTAATGAAAATCATAATATAATATTATAATATAATTATAATATATCAAAGTATTTTAATACACTAAAATCATATTTCTATGATTTTAATTAATCAAAACCATTAATAATAAATTATTAATGAATTTCATCACAAAATATTAAAAGTCATCAAAAATAACTTAAAATATTTTCTAACACCATAATATAATTTTTCATGATTTTTCATGAATTAAAACTATTTTTAAATAATTTATTTAATATTATAATTAAATAAATAAATAAAATTTATATTCCAAAATATTAAATATTTTCAAAATATACTCAAAATAGTTAAAAACTATTTTTCAAGCTTTAAAATAATTTTCATAATTTATTATGTATTTTTAATAATTAAAATCTATTTATTTTGATTTATTAATTAAAATAAATCATTTTCTAAATTAATAATCAATTTCTTAATTAAATTGTCGCTAAAAGGCCCTATATAGCAGCAATGTAACTGTATATAGGTGTTCTTGGTGTTCTTGGCCAATTCCTAAATGCATGTCGATTTCGAGTGACTTGGTTTGACCTCAATTACAACAAAGCATGTTGTTGATGATTTCTAGGATCGATCTAGCACTATTGTTGTAGTATTAATGACATACTACCACATTAATCACTTGTCATGGCCAAAACATAACAAAGTTGTGAGATCTAAGCTTGAAATTCATTTGTCGGACACATTAACTGGAAATTACAGGTTTTCCAGTTTGAAGAAACGACCTTAAATGACTACTATAGATCCTTATAACTTGAAATCTAGGTTTTGTTTACGTGATCTAAAGGTTCATCTTGTAGGGAGATGTAAGGTTACAATTACATATCAAAAAGTAGATCTAACAACAACATATACACAAGATTAAAGCTGGTCAAAGTTCTGACACAAATTTGGTTGATGAAGATCTGGGTTTTCCAGAAAACCTTCATCAGGCAGTTCGGTCAATGATATTTGACCATGATTCTACACTGTTCTGTTGAAGATATGAGAGATCTAAGGACTTTAGTGTATAGTATATATACCGGACAACAAACTTAAAGCAAAAACTTAGCCTAAACATCAAACATCAGTAAGATTCATATCCTGGAAAATCTTGTCGACAACATAGAATATTTACGGTCAGCCCAAATTCAAGTTTTTATTTGGTCAACGAACCTTTTTGACCGCTTGTATCTTTCGATCTACACATGATCTGGACTTGATTCAAGTCATGATTAAAGACCAAATAACATAATACAACTACAAACTCTTAAAACACTAAAACAATTAACGATACGGATTTTTGGGGTCCGACATTTGCTTGTCGGACCATTTTTCAACCTTTTCCGATTTTTGAAAATGCTAGATTCGAGTAATTTGATGTTATGGGTTTGTGTTATGACAACCCGATCATCATTTGACACCCTATTACACATGTTTAACCAACAAACAACAACATTAAACATCGTAATCATAGATTTGCAAGGTTAGGGTTTTATACCACTTTTTGAGCTTTGATTCATGAATCTGACTTTGGATACTGTTCTTGTAATACCCGTAAATTTTATGATTTAATATTATTATTAAATAGAGCCGGTGAATTATTTATTTTTCAAATGCTTACGTGGCATGAGGAGAGTAACTCAATTGAATTAAAATTGAGCTGTTGATGATCGATAAGATAAGTTCATGAAATGTCTTGTGTGACACAATGATGGACTTAGTGAAGGATGAGTAAGCAATTGCATGTTTAAGGTCCAAATAATAAATTGGGAGTCTAGCCCAATAAGTTAATTGATGGACTTTTGAGTTAGCCCAATAAACTTGGGATATTTAGAATCCTATCGGAATCCAACCAAATAGTTAACGAGAGTACAAGTATTGGTTAAACTAAAATGTGGCGTGGGGCAGTGGGCCTGACCGGCTAGCCCTTGTCCATGTCTGAGATCTACTCTCTTGTCCCCAAATTAGGGTTACCAAGTACAAAGAACAAAGAGCTCTAAACTCTCTATCATGCAAATTTCAAGTCGCTAATCCTAGGCATGCATGGCTAGCTAAGTGGCCATGGGTATGGAGTGATTGAACAACTCCTTAAATAACCATTGTTCATTTCTATTGCACCATAAATCCCAATATTGGGTAAAAGCAAGTGTCCGCCCATGTTTTCTCTTTAAATGCAAGCCACTAGGGCAGTCTGTTTTATTGATAAGAGTGTTGGAGAAATCTGAGTAAAGAATTCTTAGTTGCTAAGCATTACCAAATCAGTGTGTGAGATATCAAGGTTAAAGCTCGAGAAGGTATAAGTTCTACTCCGTTCTTAACTTGAGTCTTGTTGATTCTCGTTTTTGATTATTAGGTCAAGTATGATGAATTAGCGGGATAAAGGGTGTTTAGAAAGTTTACCTTCGTGCATGAATACGTTAAAATTATGCGGAATCAAGTCATGGCTACTCTAAAAAACAGAGCATGTTCACCGCTTCAAATCCATGGGTGCAATTTGCACCATGCTTAGGAACCATCTTGATGGGTTCGGTGCGTGTCGGACCTTGTATTAAGAAATTCCCTTAGGTTGGATGCATATAGTAAAGTCTTAAATTAACCCGAATTTAACTTAAACCTTGTCGAAGTAGTGTAGACCGAAGTCTCTGAAGGAACTGCTTCGGAAAAAGCGTGATGTCTTCGGACAGGGCGTAATGTCTTCAGACAAAGCATGATGTCTTCGGACAGAGCGTGATGTCTTCGGACAAAGCGTGATGTCTTGACAGAGCGTGATGTCTTGGACACAAAGCATGATGTCTTGAACAGAGCGTAATGTCTTGGACAAAGCGTGATGTCTTGGACGAGAGCGTAATGTCTTGAACAGAGCGTGATGTCTTCTGAGGACGAAGCGCGATGTCTTGGACGAAGCATGTTGTCTTCGGGACGAAGCATGTTGTCTTCGAACAAGCCATAATATCTTGGACATGGCGAGATGTCCGGAACTCGGAGACAACCATCGTAACTTGATATAAGGATGGATTAATAAATACTCATATCTTTGTCAAACTATTAGTATACGAATGAGTTCTAAGTAGAGAATTTTACCAACTTCGGGAAAATAAATCTAATACTTGCAAACATGCGTAGAAAAAGGTCGGTGGGATTAATAGACTTTATGGTCTACTTAAAGCAATGAACCTCTTAAAACTTCGAGGAAGAAAGATTATGAATAAGCTAGCAGTGGTCAATAGTATGAGCATGTTAGTGTACCATTATGAGTTTTGATGGAGTGCAATGAGATAGAAAGAAAAATGTGATATGTGTACATGTTGTTGATATATATAGAGTGTGTTTGGCTAATGAATACCTATACTTACATGAATAGGACAGACATAGTTTGTTGAGGTGATTTTCGCTATTAGTAGTAATCAACGCTAAAGGCAAGTTTCTTACTCTACCTTGATTTCAAGTATGCAAGTTTTCTATCCCTAACTTATTGTTATTGTTGGGCAACCTCACTCAAATTTACAATGAGCAAGTATCCAAACACTATTATTATTTGTGTTGCAAGTTCCTTAATTCACACACTTCATACGTTGAATTGTTGTCATATCAATCATATTTTACCAAGCAAATATCCGCTTCTATTCAAAAAATCACTTGTATACCTTGACGTTGTTGTAAGCATTGGACTTATCATTCCTCAATGCATGATGAAAACCGCTCTAAGCCCTTGATTAAAGCTAGACTATTATTATGAGTTAAAGAGCTATCCAAACCGATTGATTTGGTGCGGACTATCGTAAATCTCTTGAGATGAACAACCCTCATAGAAGGGAAATTATATATTATCGGGAACCGACGCGTGCATACATGAGTATGATTAAATGTTATGCATAACATAGAGTACCTTAGGTTGATCACCGATGTACTCGTGGATGTTGGATTACATTGTAATCTTTTATTAATTCTAGTAAGAGTTCTTGGTCCTTAGTGATTTTCAAAGATTCATTCATTATGTTGAACCTCGAAATGAATAAATCCTGAGATTTTGTTGATATCCTTCGGTCCATAGCGACACCTGTTGAATACTCTTGGTATTCTTGATATCCTTGAACTATCAATTATTATTATACCTTTGAAAGATTCAAATGCTATAACTGCTTGTTCTTCTAGCTATATTGCTTGCTGGGCAAACTTGTTGCTCATTCTTGCTTCCTAAAACATTACAGTTAAGGTAGAGCAAGGCGGTACTTCAGGAAAGGACAAGGGAAAGGGCAAGGCGACAAAATAATTTAGCCCTTAAGACTAGAAGTATTATTATTATTATTATTATGATGTATTCAAGAATGATTAAGCTATGTTAAGCTAATCACAGAATGGTTGTAGTAATGGTTACGGTACCTTGGGACGTGAATATTTATATTTCATCAATGTAAATTATCCTATTATTTTCGTTTATTCTTGATTTTGTAAGATATTAAGTAGTAGTAGCGTGATGCAAAAATTCGAGATATGAGTGTCTGAAATTTTGGGGGCGCCACAGGTTGGTATCAAAGCCATAGTTATAAACCTTGGGAGCGAGAGCCCTTAGATTATAACCGAGGAGAACTCAGAAGATAGAAAGGGATGAAACTCCTATAGAGTTTTCATAGAGATGGACTTAGCGTGTTACAGAATATAACTTCATTCTATACAATGAACTTATGATTCTAATGGAGTTGTTGGTTGTTTTGTCTTGTGTCTGTGATTGAAGGATGACTGACATGGGAGGACCTAGCCGAGTAGTAGAAGCGGAGCCGCGTGACATACACGTGGTATATGAGGCACCATTGATAGCAGAGCCTATATCAACGGTAGTTCCTATCGATGATGATGACGAGGAAGAGGAGATAGAGCCAATACCCGAAGAGTCTGATCCAGAGGAGGAGCGTATGGTGGATGAGCCCATGGGGACTCAAGCGATGCTACTTTTGAGGATAGGATGTTGGGGGAGTATGAGGAGCGATTTTGGAATTAGGGTGCAAAGTTGAGAAGTTAGAGGTCGAGGCCAAAGATGAGAGTCCGAATTCCAAAAGTCAAGGACCGAACACCACCACCAGATGGAAGTAGAGATTGTTCACCGTAAGGAGGGCGGGGAATCCAGATGGGGCTTTGTTTCACAAGGCGGTGGCTAGGAATGTAGAACTGGCGGGGTAGTTGGAAGAGATGGAGCGAGAGGGGTTGAGCGAGGGGACGAGAAAGGAAGCTATCCGTGCTCGATTAAGGATGGAAGTAATGGATAGGATCCATTTCAAGAAAAGTGGAAAGGGGCAATGATAGGGCTAACGATCTAGAAGATGAAGTGAGGTGCAAAGGAGGAAGATGGATAGGATGAGCTATGCATTGCATTTGCCCATGGAGGGATTGGTGGGGTAAATCACTACCCGACAGAAAGCGGGGATGACCCGAGACACCATAAGTCGAGATGTGGTGGTGCACATTACTCAGAGGGAGTACCAGAGCGCTGTGGAACACGGAATGATAGATTAAGTCTAGGCGCTAAAAGTTATTAGTTGTAGTTCGTTGTGTAATGTATTATCTGTTGTGGTAATCCTTATGTAGAATGTGAGATGTTGTAAACCCCTTGAGTTATGTTAGAGGGGTAGTATGTTAATGGTTGTCCCCATCTTTTGTGATATTAGGGGATAAGTTGTGTCATTTATAGAAGTATCTTGGAGATAATCATGTAATGTAACAATTTGGCATATGAATATAAATGATCTTGTTCTGAAATGTATTCCGAAATCTTATTCCTTTTATGGAGAATTGTTTAAGTAATATAATTAGATGATAAAAATGGGAGTGTCCTGATGTAGGAAAATGCCGCCCAGACGTAGATTAACTGCTCCAGAAGAGTCGGTCAATGATGAGAGAGGACAAGTAAATCCCATTCAGAGGCTTGTAGATTTGTTAGGGGAGGCTCTTAGGGGAAGAAATGAACAAGTACCACTCGTTCCCCAAGTAGCTCCGGTTGCAAACTTCAAGGACTTTAAGAGCGTAGGACCTCCCTAGATTCATGGGTACTACCGACCCTATCGTGTATGCAAACGTGGATCAAGGAAATGGAGAAAGCCTTCGCCATTTCTCGAGTGAGTGAAGACCGAGAAACCGTGTTTGCTATATATATGATGAGGGTGAAGCAAACTCTTTGGTGGGAAGCAAATCAACGAGAGAATGGGAGAAGGGACTATAACCTAGGAAAGGTTTAAGACTTTGTTCTTGAGAATTACTTCCGAAGAGCGTGAAGAATAGGATGGAGGTAAAGTTTCTAGAACTAAAACAAGGGAGATGATTTGTGGCACGATATGCGACCAAGTTCAATGAACTCATGCGATTCGCAACACACATCAAGTATACATCAAGAAAGGAAAGCTCGGCGCTTGAACTTGGACTAAAACCTTGGTTGTTCAACAAGGTGTCAGTCCTTCAAATTGACTCTTTCGCCACCTTATTGGAGAAGGCGATAATTGCTGAGGGAGGTAGCGAGGCATTGAGCCAATACAACAAGGAGAAGAAGAGCAAGAATGCTGGAGGAGAGACTCGTGGAGGGAGTAGCAGTGGTGGAAGTTATTTGGGAAAGAGGAAATGGGATAACCGCAACAACGACAACAACACCAACCACCGAAGCATCAACCAGTCAGAAAATTATCAAGGAGGATTCAAGAAAAGAAGTGAAGCTTGCTCGAAATGTGGGAAAAACCATCAAGGGAATCTTTGGAAGGCGCAACATCTGCTACAATCATGCCAAGAAGGGCACATTTCACCTAATCGCCCGGCAAGAAGAGGAGCAAGGGATGTTTAGCGTGTGGCTCAACCGAGCATCAAATCAAGGATTGCCAAAGAAAGGGAGCAACGGAGGAAGCGGCCATGAGGGAGGCGACAAAGAAGTGATGATCGGCGGACCAACGATCAATCCAACCGAATCGAACGCCTGAACCTTTAACATGACCGCCGAGATGCGATGAATGAAAGGGACGTGGTGTCGTATTCTCCCAATCAATAATATAAACGCCTATGTATTATTTGATTCGGTGCTACCTATTCCTTTGTGTCGAAGAATTTGCTAATCGACTAAACATACCTCCACGAACATTTAGAAAACTCATTGAACGTAGAGATTGCGAATAAGGAGGTAATTCCCATAGAGTTTATTTACCGAAACTGTTGTGCAAACATTAGAGGTCACGAACTGAACGTAGACTTAATTCCGATTAAACTGGGAGAGTTTGATGTGATATTAGGAATGGATTGGTTATCCGGCCACGCTGCGATAATCGATTGTCAGAAGAAGAGTGTGAACCTTCAGACCTCAAATCGGTCTAAGGTAGTGTTTTACGGTAGCTCATCTCTCAAGCAATCGTGTTGCCTTACGATGATGCAGGCCAAAAAATTGTTAAAGAAAGGATGTGTGGGTTATTTAGCCTATATAGTGGACATTCATCAAAAGAGGATAGAAATGAAAGATATATTAGTGGTAAAAGATTTACAAGACGTGTTTCCAAACGAACTGCTGGCCTTCCGCCGAAGACGAGAAATCCCAATTCATAATAGACTTAGCACCGGGAACCGCACCAATTTCGAAAGCCCCATATCGTATGGCGCCAGTAGAAATGAAGGAAATGATGATTCAATTGCAAGAGTTACTAGATAAGGGTTACATTCGGCCAAGTGTGTCTCCTTGGGGAGCACCAGTGTTGTTTGTAAAGAAAAAGGATGGATCGATAAGACTCTGTATCGATTATCGGGAGTTGAACCAAGTGACAATTAAGAATAAATATCCACTGCCAAGGATAGACGACCTTTTCGATCAACTGAAGGGGGCGAAGTGTTTTTCCAAAATAGATTACGAACGGGTTATCATCAGTTGAAAGTGCGAGAGGTTGACATACAAAAGACGGCGTTTCGAACTCGCTACGGACATTACGAATTTTTAGTGATGTCATTTGGGTTAACCAACGCTCCGGCAGCGTTCATGGACTTGATGAATCGGGTTTTCAAGCTATACTTAGATAAGTTCGTAGTAGTATTTATCGATGACATTTTAATTTATTCAAAGACAAAAGAAGAGCATGCCGAACACCTGAAGATGGTATTGGAAGCGTTGAGAAGGGAGAAGATGTATGCAAAATTTTCAAAATGTGAATTTTGGATGGAAAGGGTCCAGTTTCTAGGACACGTGATAGATCGAAATGGAATTTTCGTGGATCCTGCAAAGGTGGAAGCGGTGAGTAACTGGAAACAGCCGAAGACGCCAACAGAAGTTAGGAGTTTCTTAGGTTTAGCCCGGTACTATCGAAGATTTATCCAAGATTTTTCTAAGATAGCAACCCCACTGACCAATCTAACGAAGAAGACAGAGAAGTTTGTATGGATGGAGAAATGCGAGGAGAGTTTCCAAGAATTGAAGAGGAGGCTGAGTGAGGCGCCTGTATTATCATTACCAGATGATACGGGAGGATTTGTGGTGTAAAGTGATGCATCACATAGAGGACTTGGTTGTGTGCTAATTCAACATGGCAAGGTCATTGCATATGCCTCACGACAGTTGAAAGATTTTGAAAAATGATACCCTACCCATGACTTGGAGTTAGCGACGGTAGTCTTTGCATTGAAGATTTGGAGGCACTATTTGTATGGAGAAAAATGTGAGATATATACGGATCACAAGAGTCTGAAATATATCTTCACACAGAAGGAGTTGAACATGTAACAAAGAAGATGGTTGGAATTGCTCAAGGATTACGACTGTGAAATTCTTTATCACCCGAGAAAAGCAAACGTTGTAGCCGACGCTTTGAGTAGAAAAGGAAGGGATAAGTTATTCAAACTGACAACTCAAGAGGATTTAATAAGAGAAATGGAAAGGTTGGAAATAGAGGTGGAGGAACCAAGAGAAGCAGAAGGAAGATTTCTCATGATGAGAGCTCACCCGACGTTATTGGATAGAATGAAGGAAGCACAAGAGAAAGATGAAGAATGTGAGAAGATAAAGAAGAGAATAGTAGAAGATAAGGAAGAAAGGTTCAAAGTAGATAAGGATGGTATATTGAGATTCGAGGGTCGAAATGGGTGCCAAATTGTGTAATGTCCAGGCGAGAGAGGAAATCCTACACGAAGCATACAATCTGACGTATTCTCAGACATCCGGGAGGCACAAAATGTACCGGGATCTTGACACCATTTTTGGTGGCCTAATTTGAAAAGAGAGGTTGCGGCGTGTGTTTAGCGGATGTCTTACTTGTCAAAGAGTCAAAGCGAACACCGAGGCCAAGTGGACTACTTCAACATCACTGAAACACCGTAATGGAAATGGGAGCACATTACGATGGATTTCGTGGTTGGACTTAGGTTACATACGAAGAGTTACGATGCCATTTGGGTCATTGTGGACCGACTAACAAAGACAGCTCATTTTCTACCCATCAAGATTCGATTCAATTTGAACCAATTAGCAAACTTGTATGTAAAGGAAATCGTATCGCGACATGGAGTGCGGTGTCGATTGTCTCCGACGAGATCCGTGTTTCACGTCAAAATTACGGAAAAGTTTGCGAGGAGCGAATGGGAACTCAATTGAGATTGAGTCTTTATCACCCTCAAACCGACGGCGAGTGAACGAACCATACAAACGTTGGAGGACATCTTTGAGAGCTTGCGTGATGGACTTCAAGGGGAATTGGGATGACAATTTACCATTAGTAGAATTCACTTACAATAATAAGCTATCATGCGAGTATCGGTATGCCGCCATATGAAGCTCTTTATGGGAGAAAGTGCAGGACACCATTATGTTGGGATGAAGTCGGAGAACGACGACTTTTGGGACCAAAATTAGTCCAGCAAACGGCCGACGTGGTAGCAATAATAAGGGGCAAATTGGTAGCAGCTCAAGATCGCCAAAAGAAGTACGCCGACTTGCATCATCTGAACCGAGACTTTGAAGTCGGTAGTTATGTGTTTTTGAATGTATCTCCGTGGAAGGGAAAGATCAGATTCGGAAAGAAAGACAAATTGAGTCCGAGGTTCATAGGGCCATTCGAGATATTGAAGCGAGTGGGCGAAGTGGCATACAAAGTTGCTTTGCCACCCGAACTGGAACACATCCACAACGTGTTTCATATTTCCGTACTACGACCGTACAAGTCTGACTATAAGCACGTAATTTCCTATGAGCCCATTCAAGTAGAGAAGAATCTGGCATATGGAGAAATTCCTGTTCAGATAATAGATAAGAAAGAGCAAATGCTAAGAAACAAAGTTATATCTTCTGTTAAGGTTGTTTGGCGAAACCATGATGTCGAAAAGGCCACGTGGGAATTAGAAGATAGGATGAGGAAAGACTATCCCCATCTTTTCGTATAATCCTGTATCAATTACGGGGACGGAATTTTTATAAGGGGGAGAGGATGTAATACCCGTAAATTTTATGATTTAATATTATTATTAAATAGAACCGGCGAATTATTTATTTTACAAATGCTTACGTGGCATGAAGAGAATAACTCAATTGAATTAAAATTGAGCTGTTGATGATCGATAAGATAGGTTCATGAAATGTCTTGTGTGACACAATGATGGACTTAGTGAAGGATGAGTAAGCAACTGCATGTTTAAGGTCCAAATAATAAATTGGGAGTCTAGCCCAATAAGTTAATTGATGAACTTTTGAGTTAGCCCAATAAACTTGGGATATTTAGAATCCAATCGGAATCCAACCAAATAGTTAACTGAGAGTACAAGTATTGGTTAAACTAAAATGTGGCGTGGGGCGTTAATGCACTGCCAAAGCTAGCCCTTGTCCATGTCTCGAGATCTACTCTCTTGTCCCCAAATTAGGGTCACCAAGTACAAAAGAACGATGCTTCTAAACTCTCTTTACGCAAATTTCAAGCTGTTAATCCTAGGCATGCATGGCTAGCTAAGTGACCGGTATGGAGTGATTGAACAACTCCTTAAATAACCATTGTTCATTTCTATTGCACCATGATTCCCAATATTGGGTAAAACAAGTGTCTGGCCCATGTTTTCTCTTTAAATACAAGCCACTAGGGCAGTCTGTTTTAGTGATAAGAGTGTTGGAGAAATCTGAGTAAAGAATTCTTAGTTGCTAAGCATTACCAAATCAGTGTGTGAGATATCAAAATTAAAGCTCGAGAAGGTATAAGTTCTACTCCGTTCTTAACTTGAGTCTTGTTGATTCTTGTTTTTCAGATTATTAGGTCAAGTATGATGAATTAGCAGGATAAAGGGTGTTTAGAAAGTTTACCTTCGTGCATGAATACGTTAAAATTATGCGGAATCAAGCGTGGCTACTCTACAAAATGCGAGCATGTTCACCGCTTCTGAAATCCATGGGGTGCAGCTGCACCATGCTTAGGAACCATGCTGATGGGTTCGGTCGTGTCAGACCTTGTATTAAGAAATTCCCTTAGGTTGGATGCATATAGTAAAGTCTTAAATTAACCCGACGAACTTAAACCTTGTCGAAGTAGTGTAGACCGAAGTCTCTGAAGGAGCTGCTTCGGACAAAGCGTGATGTCTTGGACGAGCGTGTGTCTTCGAGACAAAGCGTGATGTCTTCGGACAGAGCGTGATGTCTTCGGACAAAGCGTGATGTCTTCGGACAGAGCGTGATGTCTTCGGACAAAGCGTGATGTCTTCGGACAGAGCGTAATGTCTTCGGACAAAGTGTGATGTCTTCGGAAGAAGCGCGATGTCTTCGGACGAAGCATGTTGTCTTCGAACAAGCCATAATATCTTCGGACATGGCGAGATGTCCCGAAACTCGGAGACAGCATCGTAACTTGATATAAGGATGGATTAATAAATACTCCTATACTGTCGTAAACTATTAGTATACGAATGAGTTCTAAGTAGAGAATTTTACCAACTTCGGGAAAATAAATCTAATACTTGCAAACATGCGTAGAAAAAGGTCGGTGGGATTAATAGACGTTATGGTCTACTTAAAGCAATGAACCTCTTAAAACTTCGAGGAAGAAAGATTATGAATAAGCTAGCAGTGGTCAATAGTATGAGCATGTTAGTGTACCATTATGAGTTTTGATGGAGTGCAATGGATAGAAAGAAAAATGTGTTATGTGTACATGTTGTTGATATATATCAAGTGTGTTTGGCTAATGAATACCTTTACTTACATGAATAGGACAGACATAGTTCGTTGAGGTGATTTTCGCTATTAGTAGTAATCAACGCTAAAGGCAAGTTTCTTACTCTACCTTGATTTCAAGTATGCAAGTTTTCTATCCCTAACTTATTGTTATTGTTGGGCAACCTCACTCAAATTTACAATGAGCAAGAATCCGAACACTATTATTACTGTGTTGCAAGTTCCTTAATTCACACACTTCATACGTTGAATTGTTGTCATATCAATCATATTTTACCAAGCAAATATCTGCTTCTATTCGAAAATCACTTGTATACCTTGACGTTGTTGTAAGCATTGGACTTATCATTCCTCAATGCATGATGAAAAACTGTCTAAGCCCTTGATTCGGCTAGACTATTATTATGAGTTAAAGAGCTATCCAAACCGATTGATTTGGTGAGGACTATCGTAAATCTACTGAGATGAACAACCCTCATAGAAGGGGAAATTATATATTGTCGGGGAACCGACGTGCGCACATGAGTATAATTAAATGTTATGCATAACATAGGGTACCTTAAGGCGATACTTTGATGTACTCGTGGATGTTGGATTACAAATGTAATACCTCTTGTTAATTCTAGTAAGAGTTCTTGGCCCTTAGTGACTGCTCAGTATTCAATTATGTTGAACCTCGAAATGAATAAATCCTAAGATTTTGTTGATATCCTTCCGTCCATAGCGACACCTGTTGAATACTCTTGGTATTCTTGATATCCTTAAACTATCAATTATTATTATACCTTTGAAAGATTCAAATGCTATAATCGCTTGTTCTTCTAGCTATATTGCTTCTTTGGGCAAACTTGTTTGCTCATTCTTGCTTCCTAAAACATTACAGTTAAGGTAGAGCAAGGCGGTACTTCAGGAAAGGACAAGGGAAAGGGCAGGGCGACAGAATAATTTAGCCCTTAAGACTAGAAGTATTATTATTATTGTTATTATGATGTATTCAAGAATGATTAAGCTATGTTAAGCTAATCACAAAATGGTTGTAGTAATGGTTACAGTACCTTGGGACGTGAATATTTATATTTCATCAATGTAAATTATCCTATTATTTCCGTTGTTAATGATTTTGTAAGATATTAAGTAGTAGTAGCGTGATGCAATCAAATTCGAGATATGAGTGTCGAAAATTTTGGGGCGCCATACGATTCTTAACTTGATAGAGATCATGCTAGGGACCCAAATACTTGATATTTTCGGTAGGGTCTATAGAGACAGAGACTTGGTTGGGTGTTTTGGACAAATGAGCCAAATTAGTGTATGTTTTTCTCTCTCAATCTATATATAATGTATGATACAATGAATGGCTGATCATGTTGGTTGATTAAAGGCTAGCCCATAGACCACATGCCTAGCAAAGGTTGGTCACCAACTAAAGTTATGGCAACCTACACAAGTCATCTTATTAAATAATGCTAAAAGGGCATTTTGGTCATTTGGATCATAAAGTGCATGGCAACTTGGTAATTTCCCATAATCATTAGGTTTCAAAAATAGAAATTTAATATTTCTAAATTATAATTAGGATTGATAATTATATTATAATTTCCTAATCATAAATCGAGCTTGCCAATTAGGATTATTATTTCTAATTAAATTTGCTAATTTAGCAATTTGGATCATAATTGGTCACTAGAGTTTATAACCCATTAATTAGGATTTTACATAGAAAATAATCTTTTAATTTAGAAATTAGGTTTCCTAATTTAGATTAGGGTTTCCTAATTACAATAAAGTTTACTAATTAGTTCAAGTCGGCTAATTAGGGTTAAGGCTTCCTAATTAACATTAAACTTTATAAATTAATAATTAGATTTTCTCTAATTGTACATTAGGGTTTCCAACATTAGAAATTAGGGCTTTCTAATTAATCAATTAGGGTTATCCCTAATTATACTTACAATTAATAACATAGAACTCTATACTTAACTTCAAGCTTCCCACTTGGGGTTTTAATATCCCGATTAGGGTTTTAATGTAATAATTAGGGTTCAAATTTTGGAAATTAGGGTTTGCTAAATAATTAAGCTTTACCTATTAAGCTTATAATCTAAATCACTTGAGCATTATAATTCTCCGTTATATTCCCGGATCGAGGTTTCAAATATTCAAAAATCAAATTAGGATTTTCGAGATATGGTATTAGGGTTTTCTAATACTCAAATAGGGTTTCGATGAATTTATTAGGGTTTTCCCTAATTAGTTTATAATTAATAACGTTAAACCTTATACATAGCATTGCATTCCCAATCTAGGATTTTAATATCTGAATTAAGGTTTGATTCTTAATCAAAACTAGGGTTTCTAGAACCGATTTCTAGGTTTTCTTATCGACGTTAGGGTTTTCTAACCTGAGCGTTGATGTTCTTAATATAATCTTAGGGTTTGTCACGGATATAATTTATCTGGTCAATCCATGATCCTTAACCACATTCCGAACACATACATAACAATTTCACAGAACTTAATCACATAAATCCTTAATCCTGAATAATTTACCTAAATCCTTCACAGAAATTTTGAATTCCTCAAAATTAAATCCTAATAACAACAAACGCATACACTTATTTTCTGTCTAGGTCTAATATTTGACCTTAAATCAATCATTTAAGATTTTAATAAATTGTCTAAATTCTCGGGTTGTCACAGATAACCTCCCTATATGAGGCGAAGGAATCTGCAGAGGCAGATTTTTAGTCAGAGCACGGTGAGAAAGTGCTTATGACAGATAAGGCACGGGACTATAAGGAAGAGGCCTTAGAGCTTCGAAAGAAACTGGTCGAGAAAGACCAGAAAATAGCTAGGATGTCATACATCCACAAATGCGCTCATGAGGATTTCAAGCTGAAAATTGCTTGTTATTCCATTGAGTCCGGGCAGACTCGACATACCATAAGTCGAGATATTGTGTCGATACTGGCAAATCAGAAATATGAGAATGTTGTTCGAAAGTGTTAGTAGATCGTTAGATCTCTTTGTATATAAGTAGTGACGTAAAACCCTCTTTTGTATAATTAAAGGGTAGTCTTTTTGTAAATTACAATTTTTGTAGAAGGCAATCGCGGGATAGTATGTAATAGCTTTTTGGCTAAGGGAACATGATGTAAATAGTTTTGACTATGAAATCTGAAGTTTTATTTAATGTGCTTGTTGTGGTATGAGTGGTTATTTGAGAATGATAACCAAGCAGTTAAATAGATTATAATGAAACTTTATTTATTTAATCAGAATTATGCCGTCAAGAAGGAGACAACGTAACCAAGAGGTTTGAGTCTCATAATGAAAATCGGGGGTCTAATAACCTATCTGCAAGAGTTCGTTAATTTATTAACTATTTGCATTTAACCAAGTGGGGGGAGGGATTCCTGTAGCTCCTAGGGTAACAAGAACAACTACCTTCAAGGAATTTAAAAGTGTGGGTCCTCCTGAGTTCCGAGGAACGATGGACCCACTAGAGGCCCAGACATGGATAAAAGAAATTGAAAAGACTTTTGTGATTACAAACATAAGTGAGGCGCAAAAGACTTCTTTTGCGACTTACATGATGAAGGGGGAAGCCAACTACTGGTGGGAGCCTCACCAGGGTGGGGCTAGGACATAAGCTGTTACGTGGGAAAAGTTTAAGAAGGTGTTCTTCGAGAACTACTTCCCTACTAGCATGCAAGGTAGAATGGAGATTAAGTTCTTAGAACTTAAGAAGGGGGATATGACAGTTCCCCAGTATGCTACCAAATTCAATGAATTGGCAAGGTTTGCTCCACATCAGGTGGATACGGAAGAGAGAAAGGCGCGCAGGTTTGAGAAGGGCTTAAAACCCTGGCTCTACAGTAGGATATCGGTTTTTCAGAGTGTTTCCTACGGGACCATTCTGGAGAAGGCGATTATAGCGGAAGGTGGTGGTGAGGCATTGTCTCAGTACCACAAGGAGCGGAAGAACAAGAGTAGGTTAGAAGGAGGTAGTAAGGCTGAAGTTGCCAGCGGAAGCGGCAACTTGCCTAAGAGGAAGAACTTCAACCCTGGGAATACTGGGGAAAAGCAGGGAGATCCTAAGCGGAGGACGGAAGCATGCAAGACATGCAGAAAGACGCACATGGGAGTCTATTTAAAGGAGAAATCAGTCTGCTATAACTGTGGGCAGGAGGGGCATTTGTCACCCAACTGTCCTAACCCTAAGAAGAACCAGGGGTGTTTTGTCTGTGGGTCATTGGACCATATGGCAAGGAATTGCCCGAAGAATGGTTTAGAGGGAAATAAAGGTTCTGGTAGTGGTAAATTAGCCATTACTGGACCAACACCGTCAGTGGGTAGACCCTTGGCCCATACGTTTAATATGACTGTCCAGGATGCGGTTGCATCAACGGATGTGGTAGCAGGTATCATTCCGGTCAATGAGATAAATGTTTATGTGCTATTTGACTCGGGTTCTACTTGTTCTTTTATAGCATGTGAATTTGCTAAGCGATTAGGTTTAATCCCTAAAAAGTTACCAATACCTTTAGACGTTAAGGTAGCCAACGAAGAGATAATCCCCATTGAACATATTCATAAGGATTGTTGCGTAGATATTAGAGGGAATAAGTTATCGGTAGATTTGGTACTGATAAGGTTAAAAGAATTCGATGTAATTCTTGGTATGGATTGGTTGGTTAACCATAAGGTAATAATAGATTGCCATAGGAAAAGTGTAAACCTTTGGCTTTCTAAGAAAACCAAGGTAGTGTTCTTCGGTAGTAAATCACCGAGACGCTCTTGTTGTCTGTCGATGACACAAGCCAGGAAAATGTTGAGAAAGGGTGTGTGTAGGTTATACATGCCATGTTGTGGATACCCAAAGAGTGGGAACATCCTTGGACCAGATACCTATAGTGCAAGAGTTCACGAGATGTATTTCCTGGAGGAGTTACTGGTATTCCACCCACGGGGAGGTGGAGTTTGTAATTGATCTGTTACTGGGAACGACACCAGTTTCAAGGGCACCATATCGGATGGCGCCAGTTGAGATGAAGGAGTTAATGGTTCAATTATAGGAACTATTAGATAGAAAGTACATTCAACCGAGTGTGTCTCCTTGGGGAGCACCGGTATTGTTTGTAAAGAAAAAGGATGGGTCGTTAAGACTTTGTATCGACTATCGAGAGTTGGACAAGTTAACGATTAAGAATAAATACCCGTTGCCCAGGATCGATGATCTATTTGATCAGGTTAAAGGGGCAATGTATTTTTCTAAGATAAATTTGCGTAATGGGTATCATCAGTTAAAGGTGAGAAAGGAGGATGTACCTAAGACAGCGTTCAGAACTCGTTATGGTCATTACGAGTTTCTGGTGATGTCATTTGGATTGACTAATGCGCCAGCCACATTTATGGATATGATGAACAGAGTGTTCAAACAATATTTGGACAAGTTCGTCGTAGTGTTCATTGATGATATTCTAGTCTATTCTAAGACGTCAGAAGATCATGCCGAACATTTAAGGATGGTGTTGGAAACACTAAGGAAGGAAAAGTTGTATGCGAAATTCACAAAGTGTGAATTTTGGCTCTAGAGAGTGCAGTTTCTAGGACATGTTATTGATAAAGAAGGCATTTCTGTGGATCCAGCAAAAGTAGAAGCAGTTAATGAGTGGGAGCAACCGAAAATGCCAACCGAGGTTTGGAGTTTTATAGGGTTAGCAGGATACTATAGAAGGTTCATCCCGGACTTTTCTAAAATAGCTACTCCATTGACAAATCTGACAAGAAAGTCAGTGAAGTATGTGTGGACTGAAAAATGTGAGAACAGTTTTCAGGAACTAAAGAAGAGATTAAGTGAGGCACCTGTATTGTCCTTACCAGACGATACAGGGAACTTTTTAGTGTATAGCGATTCTTCGCATAAAGGACTGGGTTACGTGCTCATGCAGCATGGCAAGGTCATTGCGTACGCGTCACGTCAATTGAAGGATTATGAGAAGGTCTATCCTACTCATGATCTGGAATTGGCAGCTTTAGTTTTTGCCTTGAAGATATGGAGGCATTATCTATATGGTGAGAAGTGTGAGATATACACGGACCACAAAAGTCTGAAATATATCTTCACACAGAAGGAGTTGAATATGAGACAGAGAAGGTGGTTAGAGTTAATAAAAGATTATGACTGTGATATTTTATATCATTTGGGGAAAGCTAATGTAGTAGCCGATGCGCTAAGTAGAAAGGGTAGAGAGAATCTGTCAATGTTAACAACTCAGGATGAGTTGATAACAGCGATGGCAAGAATGGAGTTAAAAGTTAAGTTACCGGAGGAAGCGGTGGAAATGTTATTTTCCATGGAAACCCAACCGACCATAGTGGAACGGGTTAGGGGAGTACAATCGAACAACGAGGAATGCAAGCAGATGAAGAAGAGGGTAGAAGATGAAGAGAAGACTGAGTATAACCTCGATAAGGAGGGATTACTTCGTTTTAAAGGAAGAATTTGGGTTCCAAATGATTCTGAATTAAAGGAGGAGATAATGATGGAGGCTCATAGTTCGAGGTACTCGATACATCATGGTAGTACGAAGATGTATCAAGACCTTCGTCAGAACTTTTGGTGGCCGAACATGAAAAGGGAGAAAACAAAAAATGTTAGTAGGTGTTTAACTTGTCAAAAAGTTAAGGCTGAACACCAACGACCTAGTGGGTTGTTGCAACCGTTAGAAATTCCAGAATGGAAATGGGAGCACATCACAATGGACTTTGTGGTGGGACTTCCAACAACAAGAAAAGGATACGATGCTATTTGGGTGATAGTGGATCGATTAACGAAATCGGCTCATTTTTTACCAATAGGAGTTAGGTATAACCTAGATCAGTTAGCTAAGCTGTATGTAAAGAAAATTATTTCCAGACATGGAGTACCTGTTTTGATTGTGTCAGATCGTGATCCACGATTCACATCGAACTTTTGGGGGAGTTTGCAAGAGCAAATGGGAATGCAGTTCAGATTGAATACGGCGTATCATCCTCAGACGGATGGTCAGAGTGAACGGACAATTCAAATGCTTGAAGATATGTTAAGATCTTGCATTATGGATTTTAAAGGGAGTTGGGACGAATATCTACCGTTGGTGGAATTTTCGTACAACAATAGTTTTCATGCTAGTATAGGCATGCCGCCTTACGAAGCGTTGTATGGAAGAAAGTGTCGAACTCCATTGTGTTGGGATGAGGTGGGTGAACGTCGGATGTTGGTTCCTGAGATGGTACAGCAAACGGCGGACATGGTGAAGATAATACGTGCTCGATTGGTAGCGGCCCAAGATAGGCAAAAGAAGTATGCAGATCCTCACAGAGAAGATAAAGAATTCGATGTAGGTTCTTTTGTCTTTCTGAAAATATCTCCTTGGAAGGGGAAGATACATTTTGGGAAGAAAGGGAATTTAAGTCCAAGATTTGTAGGACCTTTTGAGATTTTAAGAAGGGTAGGAGAGGTGGCTTATGAAGTAGCCTTACCTCCAAAAATGGAACGCATTCATAATGTGTTTCATGTGTCCATGTTGCGTCCTTATAAACCGGACTATAAACACGTAATAGAGTATGAATCTATTCGGATAGAGAAAGATTTATAATATGAGGAACTTTCGATTCAAATTATTGATAGGAAGGAGCAAGTATTAAGAAATAAGGTAATACCTTCAGTAAAGGTGTTATGGAGAAACCAGAATGCTGAAGAAGCAACGTGGGAACTCGAGAGTAAAATGAAGGAAGATTTTCCTCATTTGTTTATTTAACTATAAGCTAGATTCTGGGGACAGAATCCTTATAAGGGGGAGAAAATGTAACGCCCGAGAAAATCAGATTTTTATGACAATTAAATTTTTTTTGATTATGTGAATGAAATGAATTTAATTGATTTATTTTGTAAATAAGCTATGTGAAGGTCGTTCTATAACCTATAATGTGTTTATGTGGTTAGTAATCTGGCTACGTGCTAGAATTAATTGTTTAGAATTTTCGCGACGGAAATAAATGTTTTCCGAGAAATTCCCGTAAAAATACTATTCATTCGTTTCTGTTCAGGGAATTATTTTGAAATTTCGAGAAATGCGTAATGATAGAATATTGAGATGAGATGAAATATTTGATAATATTTCATTTATGGCAAATGAAGTTTTTGCCCGCAGACTTAAAACCTAAGGGTTGAGTATCCTGATTTCCGAGAAGAAAATGAAATGTGTAGAAGGAATTTCGTTATTGTTAATGTGTGTGTTCTACTAGGATGATACTATTTAGTATCTATGTATAATACAATGAGTTAATATGGGGTATAATACGATTATTGTACTAGTATTATACGGAGAGAATACTTGAATTATACGTATAGAATACGATTCGTATTATGGAATTAAGTTAAGACTTAATGTTAATTCATTTGGGTTAGATTATGTTTAGTCCAATCAATTGAATGAGAAAGCCCAATGGATTAGTGTGTTAAGCCCAAGTCAAGGCCCAATATTAGATTGGTTAAGCCCAATGCAAGAAAACCGAACCGTGGATCGAACTGGTGGTTCACCAAATGGGTAAAACCCATGGGACAACCCATGGGGATGACCCATGGGGTGGTGGGCCGGCCACTTGGTGTGAAAGACAAGTATATCACTTGGTCACCAAGTATTTTACTTGGTGACAAAGTGTTAAATAGTAAGGAGGTGGTGGTGTTTTGTCCATTTTGACCTCCATTTCATTTCCCTATAAATAGAAAGCAAGAGTTGGTCTTTTGTGAGTTTTTCAATTGCCAACCTAGATTATTTGAGAGAGAGAAAGAGCTAGACTCAACCAAATCATACACTTGGAAGCTTTGCCTTATAGTTTTCCAAGAGATTACTTAAGAGTTCTTAAGGTAATATCCTTTATTTCTATAGTCATTTCTTTTGGTTTTCTTTTATCATGGAAAATCATATATAGGTGGTGAATGACTTGTATAGTGGATAATAATGACCTACTATAGATTCAATCTCTATAAGTCATGAAATCATAAGGTTTAATATAGTTTAAAACCATGGAAATATTGATTGTTGAGATCGATTGTTGATAAATGATTGAACTCCATCAATACGTAAATAGGTGCATCTTGTTTGGTTAGGATGTAGATATGAAGTCCATGGAGTATTCCATGTGATATGTCTTAGAGAACGTTAGTAACCAAGTTATGGTGAATTTCACGGAAATAGACGTTAAATGTCAAAAACGTTGAAATTTCGGATTGGTAGTCAAAAGTTGTCGTGAGACTTGAAAATTTTCAATGTCAAGACGTGAGATAGGGTATTTAAGAGTTGTGGGTTTGAGAATCGTTGGATTCTAACTTAAAACGAAGAAAACGAGCATTGAACGCTCATTAACGTTTACGAACGCTTAGAAAATGAACTCAATAGTGAATTTTGAGTTAACGAATTCAAAAGTGTTGAATTCTTATATGATCGCGTAGAATATGTCATTTATGATGTGTAGGCTTTTGAACAGACCAAATCAAACATATAACGAAGAAGTTATGGCTCCAAGAATCTCACCTAAATTTTTATCCTTGAAAATTATCTGGTGCAGAGTGTTAAATGTCGCGCTGCAGTGCCAGCACTATGTAGTTGGCTACTACTAAATGGTGCCGCAGATTACCGATGAGAGTAAAAAGTCTCACGCCGAGCACCGAGACCGGACTCACCCGCTATCGCTAATCGGCCCGTGAGCGCGATCTTGAACTAGAATGTCACATGCGCCGAAAAAGTGTTTTGATAGATGACTTAGGTTTTGAACTGTAATTGTTCAGAGACCTATAGGAGTAATGTTTGTGCACTTCATAAATGTATTTAAACTATTCCTATACTACCTATACTAATGTATATGGTATTGAAACTTAGGAATTGAATGCATGGAAATAAGTTATGAATGAAAAACACAAAGTGTTGTTGATAAACCCTAGTCGGGAAATAACGTGGTACTTTGCCAATGATGATAGAGTCCGGTTAATGACGTAAGTTGGTTAATAAGCCGGGACGAATGGTAATAAGTCGAGTTGACTTTATTAATGATATTAAGTTAACAAAGACATAGAAGATAAAGAAGTTGGTAAGAATAATTTGAATAATTATTTGATAGCTAATTAGAGTGTGCTATGTGAATATATCATGTAGATTCTGTAAAGGCTGTGGTCAGTCAATTAAGTTATTTGAAGACGCTGAAAGGCAAGTTTTCTTAACTCTTGTCTGACTTTCAAGTTAGCCAAGTTTCATGTGATTCATTGTATTGAATTGCACGACTGATTTTAAAGAAAGGGTCAATGCCAGATTTAACTCGGCTAGACTACTCGTAAGATATAGATTGATTGATATTCATATCTTTCTATATAGAAATGTTAACGTTATCCTATGCCAAGTAATTGGTACGGATGTGAAGGTAAGGTTTGTCTATGAACAAACAAAAGTATTTTTCATCAATTATTCGATGGGCACGCGAGTTTGCCAAATGTTAAACGTAAATACGTTTAATGAATGAGTGTTGATCAACATAGAGTACTATAGGCTGATCACCTAGAAGTACTCGTAAGTAATGCGGATGTACTGACCTTAGTCTTTGTGATATCCTTTTCAAGTATGAAGACGGAAAGTTATTGTTCATGGTCTATCGAATTTGCCTCGTAATTCCTAATCTACTCTATACTTTGGGAATTGATGATATGAAATGTTAAAGTATTATTATTTCATAATACTTCATATCTATTTTTTCAGTTATGTATGAATAGTCATATAATTCACGAATGTGGTATTACTGTTATCCTTGTTAAAACTTGCTGAGCTTGTTATGCTCACTTCTTGCGTGAATTATATGATTGAAGTTATGGATGAACGTACTGAGAATGCTAAGAGAGATAAGGGCAAAGCTAAGATGGATACTTAGCCATCGTTTAATAGATTAGTATGTTTGTATGTATTATACATTATGAACAACGAACTATGTAATCAGTTTATGAACCTGGGAAGGATTATACTTTGATTGTAATAAGAAGATAACAATTACATTCATTATGTTGTATTTCAATGGAATGATTGTATAGTTATGAGTACATTATAGCACCATCTGTCGGGTTGGAAGATACCCAAATTTGGGGGAGTCACATAAGGTCATATAACAACAATGTGAACATTACTCATCCATACTAACATCCAATTCTATGAATTCAAGAAATTAAAATTTCAACACTTATGAACTCTGTTAACAGAAACAAAAATGGAAAGCAAAGAATGGAATTATACCTTCATAATATGCAATGACCTTGATCTAACTGAACTCCCAAGCTCTTAGAATGCTTTCACTCTACTACTTAGCAATTTATCAGACAATTCTCAGCAACAAGAGATGAAGAAGTATACTGCTATTTATAAAAGAACACAAAACCAGACATTGCATTTTCTCATTGAATCAAAACCATGGATTGTAGGATTGTATGAAGGTTATAGAGGAGTTGGTAACTAGTGGTTGGTTTGCATCATGAACACAACTCCCCCCATGATCACTAGCTAGAAGCTTGGAAGAAAATATAATAGACCATAGCCTTTATGTGCTTCACGTGATTGAGGAAAGAGTAAATGTGACTCTCAATTTGGGACAATCCCATTTATCTCAGTATGCTTGCATACTCCTACACACTTTCACCCTTATGTTGCATTTTAATACACATATCGATCATATATTATAACCTATTGTCACACTATAACTTAACATTTCAAAGTAGTAGGTGTTATGTACTATACATATAATCCATGTACATTTTATGTTAATTTCTACCCATATGCATATGGTTACATACACATCTCATAATGTATTTTTAACATATAATTTTAATATGCATAATCACATGACTTCATTCAATTTGGTTTTATAATTCTTAATATATATAGTCACATAAATGTCGCACCATACTATATAGTTATATTTGTATTATTGTTCACATGCACATAACTATCAATATAATATTATTATATTAATAACTCACTTAATTATGTTAAATAAATAAATTATGCACTTCCTTACTTAATTAACACCAATATTAATTAATCAAACCATTAATTAATATATTTATGGGTTTCATAATCATTATTCATCTTTATAATATATTGCAAATAATAGTAATCACACATTATTAGTTAATTACTAAAAATTCAATATTCTACTACAACCATCATCAATTAATTAATATAATCATTAATTAATCCTTATTATTAGATAATTAATATACCACACATCAATTATCAACTAATAGTATACTACAACAACAATTAACAATTAATATTACTTAATTGCTCATCTTATAATTTCTTCGCCGATTAACATTACTATTAGTATTTCCCATCACCATGCCACACAAGGCTTTCACCGAGTTTACCACAAACTCCACATATTCTCAATTATTCAATTATTTAATATAATTGAGTTATCTCATTTCATAACACGAAGTTGTTCATATTCAAATAAATATTTATTTTCATTAATATATTTATTTAATAACACACGAAAATTCTCGGGTATTACAACAATTATTGAGTCAATAATATGAGATACTATGCAACAACTATTGTGACAGTTATTGAATGAAATATTGAGTGACTTCTTACGTAATAATCAATAATCAGAGATACTGTGCAATACCGTGTGCTACTTTGTAACAACGCGTATTACTGTACTTTTATCACCGGGTATTTTAACAGTTTAACGATAAAAGTTTTGTTGTTATTTTTATAAAAAGTTTATTTATGTCGCTTTCTATATTCGGCAGTTATTTCGTTGTGGGTTCCACCAATGATTGTGTTATCGTATAAATATTCTCCAAAAAAAAAAATATTTCTCGACCAAAACGAATATTTTATGACAACTTACTTACTTTGTAAAATTTGTACATATCACCCATAACTATAGCATTTATTAAATTATCACCTTACTATTTAGAATATTATTCAGAGAAAATTAAATCTTTATTCATAAAAGTTGGGGTCTTACACCCATCCTTTTGGCACCTCTCTCTGTCCACATCCTCTTTTCCCAACCACTATCTCCCTATTCCGAAGACGAAAATCAAAACCCCTCAACATCCAACAAGCATTAGCGATTTAAACTTGTGGGACCTATCACGCAGCCCAAGAAACACATTACCCCAGATTTTCCCAACGACTGAACCACCGGTGAGATCAAACCATTAGAGCAGCAACATAGTCTTCGATGAAAACACCCCCAATCAACCAGAACAAGAAGGGAGAACCAAAAACCACAGAAGTGGTCGCCCGAAACAAACTCAGAACCATTAATTCCGGCCAGGGCAGTAGAAAACCATAACCAAATCAAACCCGATCCTGAAAAAAATGAAAGTAGTATGCACACAAGCCAATCATATTTGATGATAAAGCATATACTTTGTAACAATCATTCATTTATTAATAAAAAGTATTATTTATTAAAGGCTTTTAATTATCTACATGATGTTATTTTATAATATGTGATAAACCCATAGTTTTAAGCAATGCTTTTAGAAAAATGATGATGATCATTCTAATGAGATCTAAATTCTTAGAAAGCTTAAAACTAAAATAGTTCCCCATCATTGGATTACTAAATTAGGGATTAGTGAATACGGATATATTGGTACATACGTTACTTGCTCATTGGATGAGGATGATTGATCTCATGATCATTTGTTTGGAGACACTAAAGTAAGTATTTAGGTGCTTATTAGAGAATAACTTCACTGAACGTGGCTCGCTAATTAAGGAATACCTAATGGAGTTTTACTTGCCTGTCAATAGGAATTCTTATAGTGATAGTAGTACAAGTGATCCTTGGACTTGAGATCATCATAGTAACTTGTGTATGATGAGTTATACTTTGACTTATTCCTTAAGACCCTTAGGGTATATCAAAGGGTATGCTTGGGTATAATAAGTTGTACATGGAAATAATGTATGATCAATAAAGAATATACCACTTCTAGTAAAAGAAGAGAAATGTCCTATGTGATTTGATAAATGACAACCCAGTAGTCCTTGGCCAACGTAGAATAAAATTAGAAAGGAGTTTCTAATTTGCATTATTTGGAGTTGAACATTTAAGAGTCGAAATACATATAATTAAATAAAATAAGACTTGACTGTGAGATCCCAAATTTTATGAAATTAAAGTATTCAATTTTCTCATAATGTTATCTAGTAAATGGTTAAATTGATAAAGGTTAAAGTTATGGGTGATATTTGAAAATTTTGCAAAGTAATCAAGTTGATATAAAATATTCACTGTGTCGGGGACTATTCGATTTGTCGGGGAATATTCGTTTTAATAGGGAATATTCGTACGATGGCACAATCATTGGTGGACCCCACAACGGAAGTATTGTCATAGTTAGAAAACGACAGAAATATATTTTTATAAAAATAATGACGAAAGTTTTACCGTTAAACTGTTGAACTACCCGGTAGTAAAAGTACAAAGATGTCGCCAGAGTTGCGTAAGTACACCAGATTGATTATTGATGCTTACGTGAGAAGTCACTCAGTTATACTCAATTATTGCTACAGTAATTGCTGCAGAATATCTCTCATATTATTGATTCAATTATTGTCACAGTATCATTTGCATAATATTTATTATTATTAAATCAATAATTGAGACGACAAAGTTATTCATATTATTATTTTCAATATTGACGATGTCTAGAAAGTTCTGTCGAGGAAAGGTTTGGTCACCTAATTGCGCGCCAATAGGGAGAAATCCTTATCGAAAAGCCCCCTCTTTCCTGTGAATAATCTGGTTGTTAAATATTGTGAGTTATAATACTAATGATGAATAAGTTCGTGTTGATTAAAGATGAAATTGATATTTTCATTGTGTTGGGATTATTAGTGTTAGTGGAAATCGACATCTATTTCTATAATAATTGATGTTTGGAGGTTATATTGACAAATCGGGTAATTAATCGGATAAATTAGCAATTAATTGCTATTAATTCACATACTTATAACTATTTGTTCACATGTGTTTACTATTGATTCACATGCATGTACTATTAGGAGAGGTGGTGCAAGATTGATAATACTTGCATGACTAAATTAAAAATAGAGGTATAGATGAAGGTACTATACTGTAATTATTTTTTTCACATGTATATAACTATTGAGTCACATGATTGTACTATTGATTCACATGATGTACTATTAGGGGAGGTGGTACAAGTTTGATAATACTTGCAGGACTAAATTAAAAATGAAGGAAAAGATGAAGGTATTATACTGTAATATTTTGAGCCCCAAAATGTGTAATTATCAAAACTATATTTTTCTATAAATAGAAGCCCATTCTTCCTTCATTCTCACCAATTCACTAAGACTCACAAGAGCAATTATAGAGAGAGAAGCTATAGAGATAAAGAAGAAGAGAAGTCTGCTACTTCACTATTCCAGTATCCAGTCTTCTTCTGAGGTAAGAGGTATTATTTATTTCATATTCTGAAGAGATATTATTTTTCGTATTCGTATGAATATTATTTTTTATCAATATTCGTAAGGAATATCATCTTCGTTCAATATTCGTAGGAATATTATTTTCATTCAACAGTCATAAGGGTTATTAATTCTTTCGTATTCATGAAGAGAGTTATTTTCTTTCAATACTCGTAAGGGTTGTTACTCCATTCTTTATTATTCTGTTGGAATAACCTGTCTACACGGACTACCGCATACATGGTGAAATTCTTCTGTTATTCTATTCTTTATTATTCTGTTAGAATAACTTGTCTACGCAGACTACCGCATGCATGGTGAATGACCCTTCGTATTCATTCTTTATTAGAATGTGAAAATGATCTGTCTACGTGGATTACCGCATGGCGGGTGAAAATCTATTTGCAGTTTTGTATATTTTATTATACTTGTATGAGATATCATTTCTTTTGTAATCGTCATGGAATATCGTTTTTTTTTATTTTCCTTTTATGAGTACTATTCATAGAGTACTATTCATGGGTAGTATTCACAAAGTACTATTTATAAAGTACTATTCACGAAGTACTATTCATGAGTACTATTCATGGGGTACTATTCCCAAAGTACTAGTCACGGGGTATTATTCACCCGCATAGTATTCACCCGAAGTACTATTCATGACAAAAATTGATTTCTTTTCAGTCCAAATCATTTTTGATACAATATCATTCTTTAATTTTACTCCACAAAGCAGTATCATGTTGAAAATTCGATAATTATTAAATTCTGTATAAATTAAATTATAAATCTTTAAAAATTTATCCTTTGCTTTCTTTTAATTGAATTCTTATATCATTGTCATCATCCTAATGCTTATATTGTGATGAAAGTCATCTTTGGCTTACGTTCATAGATGGACTGTTGATTGGTATGATTATAACCAGAGATCATTCGATATAATCATGACCCGTAATGTTACAAATGATGTGGTAAAAGTCCTCATTGGCCCGTAGTGCATTGATGGACAATTGTTGGTATGATTATGACCAGGGATTATTCGGTATAATCATGACCATTGATGATTACATGAATATCCTTGGCCCGTAGTGCAGAGATGATTCGATGATGTGGTTTATTTATTAAGCTGAGTCTCAACAATAAAGTGGATGAAAAACTTTTTAAATCAAAGAAGATAGTAGATATCATGCTCTACTTGACTCTTCTAATGGATTGCTTGTTCCACTGCAGTTAAACTTGATGTTTATTGTATTTTATCAGTTTAACACTGTTGAAGGCTAATGATAATTTATTCTGCATTATCTTAGTCATAATATTTCTTACTGGGTTAGTTGAGCTCACCCTTTTACTTTCATTGTTCTATTCAGGAAATGAGAATATAGCTGGTACTAGTCGGGGAACGGAGTGATGGTCCGAGATGGTTGTTTTAGAAGTCCTCACTACTTAGTGTGATAATAAATGTAATGAGGATTGAATTTGAGTTTGGATATTGTCTAGAAGACAATATTCATGTAAAAACTCAGCTATATTTTGTCGTATTTTTACACGATAGTTGTATTAAAGAAGTTTGTATTTTATTTTTGTACCATGTATTTGGCGACTCAAGATGGGTGATGTATACCTATTTTGGGGGCGTCACATTGACAGTAATTCCATGTCGTATATTTAATTGGGACATTGTATAGTGAAATGATTGAATTGTACGGTAACTATTTACTCAGGTTCTTTTATGATTAATGTTGAAATCTATATTATCTAGAAAGTCGTTAATCACTAGGGAGACTTAACCCTATTGTAGAATAAATATTATTTATTTAAATAAATTAATTATTTAATTTATTTATTTAAATAAAATTAGAATTGTTCTAATTGATTTATTCACAACCGGTTTAATATGGAGAACCTAAAGGGTCACACCATAAAGGAAGAATAATTATTTAAGAAGTTAACGAGATAATTGTAATAATAAGTTAAGTATATTTAATTTAATCTATGGTGATAGAATAAATAAAATAGCTTAATATTTATTATTTAATATTTTGAAAATATTAAATATAAAATAAAGAGGAGTCTTATTATTATTACTATTATTATTTAATTCCTAAAAGAGTTTGGGAATTAATTAATAAAAAGTACTCTCATTTATTCCTAATAAGATTAGGAGGCAAATTAATTAAAAGAGTTTAATTAATTATCCCTAATAAGATTAGAGATCTTAATTAATTAAAGGAATTTAATTAGTTAAATAATACCCTATTTTTTAATTAGATTAGAAGGGTTAACTGATATCTTTATAAGAGGAGTCTTATGTCAGATATCATTAGATGTGATTCTAATTGTTGAAGAGTACGCTCTTTTTCTATGAGAGATAGAAAAATTAGGGTTTTTTCCAAACACCCATCTTCTTGAATCTTTCTTGTTCCTTGGTGGATCACCTCTAGAGGCCAAACACTTGGGTGGCTAACGTTGATCAAAGAAATGAACCAAACCCGGTGGATTCAAGTTGAACGCGGAAGGATTTGGAGGTGAACTTGTACTGAGGAAGCTTGAATCTTCAAGGGTATGATTCTTGTTCTTTATCTTTTCATTTAATTAATAATTATGCATAAAGGATGATCTGGGTATATGATTTGTAAAAATTTTAAACTCTAATTTTATCACGTTTTCGCTTATTTTGAGCAATTTGATTGCGTTCATAAATATTACAAACCTAACAGTGGTATTAGAGTCAAACCTTTATGCGAATTATTAATTGTTTTGATTTGATATGTATATTGATATGCGTTTAGAACACTTTAATTGGGCATAATTTTGTTGAATAAAATTTATTTTTTAAAAAAATCGTGAAGCTGTCCGCAATTTTTTACGTGGAATGTTTTTGATCTTGTTGCTTTACTTGTTAATACGAATATACTGTAACTATATATATGATATATATATATATATATATATATTATTCTTAATTATTTTATAATTAAAATAAAAAACTTATTTTAATCTTAAAATAAAAGGTTTATTGTGACGCCCCCAAAATAGGTATACATAACCTATTCTGAGTCGCCAAATACATGGTATAGAATAAAAATACAATCTTAAATATACAACATGAGCTGTGAGTTTTAATACAAATATTGTCTTCTTGACAATATTCAAACTCAAAATAATTCCTCAATACATTTATTAACACACTATTTCATAGAATAGTGAGGACTACTAATGCTATCATCTGGACCAATTATCTGCTTTCCCTACTAGTCCCTGCTACGTTCTCATTTCCTAAAGAGAACAATGAAAGTAAAAGGGTGAGCTCAACTAGCCCAGTAAGAAATATTATGACTAAGATAATGCAGAATAAACTATCGTTAGCCTTCAACAGTGTTAAACTGATACAATATAATAAACATCAAGTTTAACTGCAGCGGAATAAGCAATCCATTAAAAGAGTCAAGTAGAGAATAAAATCTACTATCTTCTATAATTTAAAAGGTTTTTAATCACTTTTATTGCTGAGACTCAGCTTAATAAATAAACCACATCATCCCTGCACTACGACCAAGGATATTCATTAGTATCACAACCACAAATTATCCACTACGGGCCAAGGATATTTGTGTATTCATTAATGGTCATGATCATGCCAACAACTGTCCATTAATGTACTATGGGCCAATGAGGACTTTTACCACATCATTTGTAACATTACGGTCATGATTATACCGATTAATCCCTGGTCATAATCATACCAAGTCCATCTATGCACTATAGGCCACAGATGACTTTTAACATAATATAAACATAAGGATGATGACAATGATATAAGAATTCAATAAAACAAGTTCAAGAATTAATTTATCCAGGAACTAATAACGTCCAAATTGTCAACATGATACTTCTTTGTAGAGTAAAATTCAAGAATGATTAAGATACTGGATGAAGCGCAAATATCAAGGATATTCCACTAATTTCATGGAATATAGAAATCAAAACTTTAACCAACTGAGTATAATAAAGAATGGAATAACAAAAGAAATCACCAGGCATGCGATAGACCGCACAGACATGTTATTCCAACAGAAAAATAAATAACGAGAACCGAGTCAAATGCGTATCACATGATATTCCAAATGTAATAATAAAGAATGGAATAACAATGAATCACCATGCATCGATAGAATCAGCATGACGAAGTTATTCTAACAAAATAATAATTAATAGAACTGGTCGAGCGTAATACGCACCGAAGCGTGATATTCTAATAGAATAATAAATAACGGAACCAGTCATGCATAAACGCATGCATGTGATGTTCCAAATGAATAATAAAGAATGGAATAATGTAAGAATTTTACCATGTATGCGGTACTTGGCATGTACAGAGTTATTCCAACATAATGATAAAGAATGGAATAACGGAAGAATTTCACCATGTATGCGGTACCATGTACAAAGTTATTCAACATAATGATAAAGAATGGAATAATAGAAGAATTTCACCATGTATGCGGTGACTTGATATAGACGAGTTATTCCAACATAATGATAAAGAATGGAATAGCAGAAGAATTTTACCATGTATGCGATTATTTGGCATGAGGCAGTTATTCCAACATAATAATAAAGAATGGAATAACAGAAGAATTTTACCAAGTATAGGGTAGTCTACGTATACAGGTTATTCCAATAGAATAATAAAGAATGGAAAAAGAGAAGCTATTCATGAATACAAAAGAAATAATACCCCTTACGAGTAATGAAAGAAACTGGATATAGGAGTAGTGAAGTAGCAGACTACTTTTCTTCTTTCTCTCTATAGTTTCTCTCTTTAGAGTTTCAGTGAATTCGTAAGAAATAATGAAGGAATGAGCTTCTATTTATAGGAGAATGGACTGAATAGTAACTAATTCATGAACGGTCCGTATTGATTTACTTTTAAACTAGACGGTCCATATTGATTTACTATGCAAATATTAATAAAATATTCTAATAAAATAAAATCTTTTAAATAAAATATAATATATTCTATTTATAGTCTAAAAAAATAAATAACTTTATAAAAGTATTCTATTTTATATAAAAAGATTTTACTATGCAAATACTATGCAGTAATTATGCAGATACCTATGCATAATAAAATATAATATATTCTAATTATTGTCTAATAAAACAAATAGCTTTATAAAAGTATTCTATTTTATATAAAAAGATTTTACTATGCAAAACACTATACATAATAGAATATAATATATTCTATTTATAGTCTAATAAAACAAATAACTTTATAAAAGTATTCTATTTTATATAAAAACTTTTCTATTTTATTACATTAATAATACTAATAAAACAAAATTTATATAATATATATATATATATATATATATATATATATATATATAAAAAACTTCGTGACTTCATAAAAAGACACCTCAATATATTGAACAACATTTATCATCATTATTATAATTCACACTATTAATCGATCAGGTCGTTTCCAGGAAAGAGAGGGTTTTCCAATAAGGATTTCTCCCTATTGGCGCGCAATTAGGTGACCAAACCTCTCCTTGGCAGAACTTCTAGACATCGTTGATATTGCAAATAATAATATTAATAACTTTGTTATCTCAAATATGGATTTAATAATATATAAAACATCAACAATAATTGAATCAAATAACGTGAGATACTATGCAACAATTACTGTAGCAATAATTAAACAAAACTGAGTGACTTCTCACGTAAGCGTCAATAATCAATACCGTGTGCTACTACGCAACCACGCGTATTAATATACTTTTACTACCGAGTAGTTCAACAGTTTTAACGGAAAAACTTCCGTCGTTATTTTCATAAAAATATTTTTTTCGTTTTCTCAATCCGACAATAATTCCGTTGTGGGGTCCACCAATGATTGTACTGTCGTACAAATATTCCTCGACAAAAAGAATATTCCCCGACCAATCGAATATTATACAACAACTTGCATACTTTTTAAAATTTATAAATATTACCCACAACTATAACATTATCTCAAATCCACACCATAATTTTGAAAAAAATATTTTGAGAAAATTAAATATTTATTCGTAAAATTTGGGGTCTCACATTTATTTTAATTTTGAAATTGAATTTCATACTAACTAATTAGAGTTGGTATTGAATTCCATGATAACTAATTAGAGTTGAAATTGGATTCCATGTTTTCTTAAATAAAAGTGTTTATTTAGATATGGAATAAGATTTCATATTATTCAAAATAAAGGAGTTTATTTGTGAATAGGAAAGAGAATCCGTGTTTTCTTTTATAAAGGAGTTTTTTTTTACTTGGAATTTGATTTCATAATTAATTAAAATAAATGAGTTTATTTTGATTAAAAATTTTGATTAAAATAAAATAGTTTATTTTATTCAAAATTGAATAAATTAAAATAAAAGAGGTTTATTTTGATTTAAATTTGGATTAAAATAACGGAGTTTATTTTGATTCAAAAATAGATTTTATGCTAACTAAATTTGCCCATTAAATGATATCAGTATATATATTGAATGTTTATTATTCATAAGATGAATATTATTTATTGATGCATATGGTGATATGTATGATAATAAATGTGATTGATTATGAACTATTGACCAATGTGATTAGATTTTATTTTAGTTGGATGCATGAGTGTATGAGTTTTATTAAATAGGGTCTGCGTACCTCGTTTTTTTTTAATTTTTTCTTAATTTAAATTCTAACTCCCTCCTATGTACTTCCCCTTGACTGCTGATCAAGGTTTCTATTTATTTTAAATAGTTTTGTAATAGGAATAGTTAGAATTAATTTTGAAGAATTGGAGATCAAGGAGCAAGGAGCGCTTGAAGACCCGTTTGTAATGGAGCATGGGTTTAAATGTAATAGTTATATTTAAATATTAATTCTTGCACCACTAGGGTTTGACCTTTTTGTTCACTTGGTGGCTCTAGTGAACCAAACTAAAATAAAAGTCCATAATCAATTCGGGTATAATATAGTATTTTATATGTACATGCTTATACTATATATATATATATATATATATATATATATATATATGTGTGTGTGTGTGTGTGTGTGTGTGTGTGTGTGTGTGTGTGTGTGTGTGTGTGTGCATGCGCGCTAAATAAGATGAGACAAATTAATAACAAACCCCTCAAATATTTTATATTAAGTTATAACGTTCAAAGATAATTGGAATATCGAACGTCGCCTTCTAGCATGATAGAAACAATAGAGTATTGAATATTTAATATGAGGTTGTTGTGTACACACAAGGCTATATACATTGAAAATGGGATCCTTATTCTCACTAGCACATCTTTAATTAGATATTGTCGAACTATATATATTGAGGGTAATATAGTTTGAAGAAAATAGTGGGAGATACCAATTTAAAACAAGACCTAATTTATTTTGGTAATTAATAAAAATGTATGCTAAAATGTTGTTAATTACAAATTCATTTACAGAATTTTACAATGTCTAAATTACTATCACTACGAAGCATATTAGATGCTATTTAACTAGACCGAATTAAACGGATTGGTTAAGGAATTTGAGAATAGTTCTCATGGCTGAAAAACTATCTTATGTCCTTAATACGCCTATCCCTGCAATGGTTGTAGACAATGCCTCTGAGGAAGATATTGCTACTTTTAGAAAGTGGCAAGATGATGCAAGGTTGGCTCAATGCATCATGCTCTCATCCATGAGTAATGAGCTTCAGCATCAACATGAAACTATGGATGCTCTTACTATATTCCTGCACATCAAGTAGTTGATGGTGAGGAAAGTAGGATTGATATATATCAGATATCTAAGAAGCTCTTCCGATCTAGAATGACCAATGACACTATAGTATAGACAAAAGTCCTTAACATGATCAATTTGATTAAACAATAAGGACAATAGGTTTTATCATGGATGGAGAGTTGAGTCAAGATTTGATCTTGTAGTCATTCTGGACTCCTTCTTACAATTGTTGTGAATTTTTCATATGAACAAGCTAAAGATCAGCCTCGCTGATTTACTTAACATGTTGAAAAAATATTGAGAGTCATTTTCCAACCAAGAAAGACCAAGTCTTACTGATAGGGGCCAAAGGATCTTCTAAAAAGAAGAACGATTCAAAGAAGGTTAATAGAAAGCCAAAAATAAAGGATAATAAGAACAAAACGGATACGGATAGCAAAGGAGTTTGCTTCCACTGTAATAAGCCTAAACACTGGAAAAGAAACTACGAGAAGTAACTTGTAGAGGCTAACCAGAAGAAGCTTAGTGAATCTTCGGTTACAAATATAGTTTTTTTCATGATTGAAATAAAAAAAATTTAAGTCAAGGTTTTTACTTGGGTATTGGATAGCGGCTTTGGTTATCATAAATATAGATTTATGAAGGGACCAAGCATAAGTAGAAAGCTAAACAAGAGATAAGTAATCCTATGTGTGGAAATGAAGCAAAGGTTGCTGCATCAGCCATAGGAACTTATAGTTTAGCATAACCTACGGGCAAATCTATTAAGTCAATAAGTTGTTATTGTATTCCAGTTCTCGTTGGAAATATTATTTTCATTGAGTATTATATTTAAGAACAATTGTTGTTCTATTTATAATAATAATGTTTTGTATAGAACTAAAATATTACTTAATGGATTTTGTGTACTTGACTTACCTAAAAATTATTTTAAATATTGAACAAACTAGTATAAGAAAAAGGAGATGATCGTTCAAAAGGTTGAATATGTGTATTTGTTGAAATACAATTGTGAATTATTTAGAAGGTTCAAAGAATTCAAAAATGAAACAAATTGGCAAAGTATTAGGATTCTTTGATCGGATCAAGGAAAGAATAATTGTGCAATGAGTTTCTAGACCATCTCAAATGGTTTTCTCACAATGGACACCTCCTGATACACAATAATTGATTGATGTATCTAAAAGGAAAAATCATACCTTGTTGGACATGGTGTGGTCCATAATGATTTTACCGACATTCCAGTATCCTTCTGGGATAATGTCCTAGAAATAGCTGCATATCTACAAAAAAGGTAACCTCAAAATCCGACCACAAAACTCCATAAAAGTTATGGACAGGAAGGATTCCTAATTTTAAGTAAGTTAAGATAAGGGGTTGTCCATCTTATGTGAAAATGTTAAGGATAAGCTTGGGATAAGATTTGACAAGTATAGATTTGTGGGACATCCTAAAGTAAGTTTAGGGTATATGTTCTATAATCCTACTTAGAAAAAGGTGTTTATTGCGAAACATAGTGCCTTCTAAGATAAAGATGTTTATCATTGAAGGGGATAGTGGGAGGATAATAGATCTTGAAGAGTTCAAGAACCAAAAATCACTATAAGTTAAATAAGAGGAACCTGTAGATAGACCTATTATACCACAACCAAATCGTAAATCTGGAATAGTACCGAAAATACCTGGGAGGTATGGATTCATCATAGATGATGATGATGAGGTACACATCATAGATGATGATGATCCAGTTATATACGATGAGGTAAGAGTTGTATACACTCAGAAAAATGGATTGAAGCAAGCTTCTCAAAAATGGAACATTCATTTTGATGAAACAAATCAAAAGAGTTTGATTTTATCACAAATAAGAATGAACCTCATGTGTACAAAAGGGTCAGTGGGAGCACCGCGACATTCCTAATATTATATGTTGATATACTATGGATAAGGAATGACATACTCTTGCTACAATCAGTAAAGATAAAGTTGTCTAAAAATTCCTCCATAAATGATTTGGGAAGAGTATCTTAATTGGGGATACAAATCTATATAGATAGATTCAAGAGGATGCTCGACTTAACCCAATGAACATATATTCATTTGATGCTAAAGTCGTTTAGCATGGAAAACTCCAAGAGTTGTCTCATGTTGATGAGTCATGGAGTGTATCTCTCTTAATAGTCCCCATAGACTCATAAAAGAGAGATCGCATGAGTAACTATCATGTATGCAATGAAATGTATGAGACCTGATGTTGATCAGTCATATTCTGGAGAAGTTCACTACGAGTCAGTGAAAAACATTTTAAAGTACTTAATCGGTACTAAGGATGTGATCATATTCATGGTGGGTCTAAATTAAAACTAAAGGGCTTAACAGACTCAAGTTTTTCAGATAGACCAAGATGACAGAAAATCCACTTTAAGGTAAAGCGTTACCTTGAACGGTGGTGTAGTGAATTGGAAAGGTTTCAAACAACAAAGAGTTGCTAGTTTAGTGATAAAGACAAAGTATATAGCTATAAATGAAGCTACAAGTTGATTGTTTGGATGAAAAGTTCATTCAGAACTAGGAATAGTTCCTAAGTCTCATCTTGGATCTAAACATGTGTTGTGGCACTTTTATTTGATTATAGAAATCATTGAAATATGTGAAATCACTATAGAGATAGTGGACTCTCAAGAACAACATTACATATCCATTAACTAAAGCTTATCCAACAGCAGGATAATCGTCACTTAGAGAAGAATGGTATGAGATACAATGGCGATTGGCTTTAGTGCAAGTGGGAGATTGAAAGTAGTATGCACACAAGCCAATCATGATTGATGATAAAGTATATAATTTGTAATAATCTTATTCATTTTTTAATAAAAGTATTAATTTATTAAAGACTTTTAATTATCTACATGATGCTGTTTTATAATATGTGATAAACTCATAGTTTTAAGCAATGCTTTTAGAATAATGATGATGATCATTCTAATGAGATCTAAATTCTTAGAAAACTTAAAACTAAAATAGTTCCCAATTGTTGGATTACTAAATTGGGGATTAGTGAATCCTGATATATTGGTACATATGTTGCTGAAAGTAGTATGCACACAAGCCAATCTTGTTTGATGATAAAGCATATACTTTGTAACAATCTTATTCATTTATTAATAAAAAGTATTAATTTATTAAAGGCTTTTAATTATCTACATGATGCTGTTTTATAATATGTGATAAACCCATAGTTTTAAGCAATGCTTTTAGAATAATGATGATGATCATTCTAATGAGATCTAAATTCTTAGAAAGCTTAAAACTAAAATTGTTCCCAATCGTTGGATTACTAAATTGGGGATTAGCGAATTCGGATAGATTGGTACATATGTTGCTTGCTCATTGGATGAGGATGATTGATCTCATGATCATTTATGTGGAGATACTAAAGCAAGTATGTAGGTGCTTATTAGAGAATAAGTTCACTGAACGTGGATCGCTAAGGAATACCTAATGGAGTTTTACTTGTCTGTCAATAGGAATTCCTGTAGTGATAGTAGTACAAGTGATCCTTAGACTTGAGATCATCATAGTATCTTGTGTATGATGAGTTATACTTTGACTTATTCCTTAAGACCCTTAGGGTATATCAAAGGGTATGTTTGGGTATAATAAGTTATACATAGAGATAATGTATGATCAATAAAGAATCTACCGCTTCTAGTAAAAGAAGAGAAATGTCCTATGTGATTCGATAAATGACAACTCAGTAGTCCTTGGCCAAGGCAGAATGAAATTAGAAATGAGTTTCTAATTTGCATTATTTGGAGTTGTGCATTTAAGAGTCGAAATACATATAATTATATAAAAAAAGACTTGACAGTAATTCAATGTCTTATATTTAATTGGGACATTGTATGGTGGAAGGATTCAATTGTACGGTAACTATTTACTTAAAGGTTCTTTTATGATTAATGTTGAAATCTATATTATCTGAAAAGTCGTTGATCGCTAGGGAGGCTTATCCCTATTGTAGAATAAATATTATTTATTTAAATAAATTAATAGTTTAATTTTTTTTATTTAAATAAGATTAGAATTGTTCTAATTGATTTATTCACAACCGATTTAATATGTAGAACCTAAAGGGTCACACCACAAAAGGAAGAATAATTATTTAAGAAGTAAATAGAATAATCGTAATAATAAGTTAAGTATATTTAATTTAATCTATGGTGATAGAATAAATTAAATAGCTTAATATTTATTATTTAATATTTTGGAAATATTAAATATAAGTTAGTAAGAGAAGTCTTATTATTACTATTACTATTATTATTATTATTATTTAATTTCTAAAGGTGTTTGGGAATTAATTAATAAAAGTACCCTCATATAATCCTAATAAGGTTAAGAGGTTAAATTAATTACAAGAGTTTAATTAATTATCCCTAATAAGATTAGGGAGCTTAATTAATTAAAGGAATTTAATTAATTAAATAATACCCTATTTTCTAATTAGATTAAAAGGGTTAACTGATATATTTATGAGAGGAGTCTTATATCAGATATCAATATACGTGATTCTAATTGTTGGAGAGTACGCTCTTTTTCTATAGAGATAGAAAAATTAGGGTTTAGCCAATCACCCATCTTCTTGAATCTTTCTTCTTCGTAGGTGGATCACCTCTAGAGGCCAAACACTTGGGTGGCTAACATTGATCAAAGGAAGGAACTAAACCAGGTGGATTCAAGTTGAACGCGAAAAGGATTGGAGGTGAACTTGTACCTGAGGAAGCTCGAATCTTCAAGGGTATAATTCTTGTTCTTTATCTTTTCGTTTAATTAATAATTGTGCATAAAGGATGATCCGGGTATATGGTTTGTATAATTTTAAAACTCTAATTTTTCCACGTTTCCGCTTATTTATGCAATTTGATTGCATTCATGAATATTATAAACCTAACAGTTGCTTCCTCATTGGATGAGGATGATTGATCTCATGATCATTTATGTGTAGACACTAAAGCAAGTATGTAGGTGCTTATTAGATAATAAGTTCAATGAACGTGGCTAAGGAATACCTAATGGAGTTTTACTTGCCTGTCAATAGGAATTCTTGTAGTGATAGTAGTACAAGTGATCCTTGGACTTGAGATCATCATAATATCTTGTGTAAGATGAGTTATACATTGACTTATTCCTTAAGACCCTTAGGGTATATCAAAGGGTATGCTTGGGTATAATAAGTTGTACATGGAGATAATGTATGATCAATAAAGAATCTACCACTTCTAGTAAAAGAAGAGAAATGTCCTATGTGATTCGATAAATGACAACCCAAAGAGTCCTTGGCAATAAGTAATGAAATTAGAAAGGAGTTTCTAATTTTCATTATTTGGAGTTGTGCATTTTAGAGTCGAAATACATATAATTAAATAAAATAAGACTTGACAGTAATTCCATGTCTTATATTTAATTGGGACATTATATGATGGAAGGATTGAATTGTACGGTAACTATTTACTCAAAGGTTCTTTTATAATTAATGTTGAAATCTATATTATTTGGAAAGTCATTAATCGCTAGGGAGGCTTATCCCTATTGTAGAATAAATATTATTTATTTAAATAAATTAATAGTTTAATTTATTTATTTAAATAAGATTAGAATTGTTCTAATTGATTTATTCACAACAGGTTTAATATGGAGAACCTAAAGGGTCACACCATAAAAGGAAGAATAATTATTTAAGAAGTTAATGACATAATCGTAATAATAAGTAAGTATATTTAATTTAATCTATGGTGATAGAATAAATTAAATAGCTTAATATTTATTATTTAATATTTTGGAAATATTAAATATAAATTAATAAGAGGAGTTTTATTATTATTATTACTATTATTATTATTATTATTTAATTCCTAAAAGAGTTTGGGAATTAATTAATAAAAGTACTCTCATTTAATTAAAAGGTTTAATTAATTATTCCTAATAAGATTATGAGGCAAATTAATTAAAAGAGTTTAATTAATTATCCCTAATAAGATTAGAGAGCTTAATTAATTAAAGGAATTTAATTAATTAAATAATACCCTATTTTCTAATTAGATTAGAAGGGTTAACTGATATCTTTATAAGAGGAGTCTTATATCAGATATCATTAGACGTGATTCCAATTGTTGGAGAGTACGCTCTTTTTCTATGAGTGATAGAAAAACTAGGGTTTTTTCAAACACCAATCTTCTTAAATCTTTCTTCTTCCTTGGTGGATCACCTCTAGAGGTCAAACATTTGGGTAGCTAACGTTTATCAAAGGAACGAATCAAACCCGGTGGATTCAAGTTGAACGCGAAAGGATTTGGAGGAGAACTTGTACCTGAGGAAGCTCGAATCTTTAAGGGTATGATTCTTGTTCTTTATCTTTTCGTTTAATTAATAATTATGGATAAATGATGATCCGGGTATATGGTTTGTAAAAATTTTAAACTATGATTTTATCACGTTTTCCCTTATTTTGAGCAATTTGATTGCGTTCATAAATATTACAAACCTAACAAAAAATGAAAACATCCATGCATCCACTAATTAATCAACCTCAGATCAAACTCAAAATGAAAACATCCAATCAGTCAAAAATAAAGTATGAGAAATATGAAATCCCTAATTTAAACTGAAGAGGTACCAACAAGATCTAGATAAGATCAGATCAAATCGCAAGCACTAAATCCAATCAATCAGTGATTATGCAATAATAATAATAATAATAATAATAATAATAATAATAATAATAATAATAACAACAACAACAACAACAACAACAATAACAATAATACTAATGAATTGATTTGGTATAAAACTTAATCCTTGTAATATTCTGTTAAGGGAAATAAATTGATTTGATATAAATCTTAATCTTTTTGCTAAAGTAATAGCTAGTCTTGTGTAGTTTAGGTGGTTTCATGATCAAGATCTCAAATTTAAGGTTTTGCGTTCGATTCTTGGGGGGAACGTGTTTTTTAACAATTAATTAGAAAATGCACACGTAAGCGATTTCACATGTCCTATATATTTCATATTGTGCTTTTCATGTCCTCTATAACTGTATCTAAATATAACTTCACTACATGAAAAAGGCCTATCAGCTGTAAGATTCCAAATTTTATGAATAAAGATTTAATTTCCTCGAGATATTTTTTTGAATATTATGGTGTGGATTTGAGATAGTGTTATAGTTGTGGGTAGTATTTACAAAATTTTCAAAGTAAGCAAGTGGTTATATAATATTCGATTGGTCGGGGAATATTCGTTTTAACAGGGAATATTCGTACGACGGCACAATCATTGGTGGACCCCACAACGGAAGTATTGTCATAGTAAGAAAACGACATAATTATCTTTTTATAAAAATAATGACGGAAGTGTTGCCGTTAAAACTATTGAATTACCCGGTAGTAAAAGTACAGTAATACGCGTGGTTTCATAGTAGCAAACGGTATTGGTTATTGATGCTTACGTGAGAAGTCACTCAGTTATACTCAATTATTGCTACAGTAATTGCTGCATCATATCTCTCATATTATTGATTCGATTATTGTCACGATATCATCTGTATAATATGATATATTATTAAATCAATAATTAAGATGACAAAGTTATTCATATTATTAAATTTTAATATTTACAATGTCTAGAAGTTCTGTCAAGGAGAGGTTTGGTCATCTAATTGTGCGCCAATAAGGAGAAATCCTTATCGAAAAGCCCCCTCTTTCCTAGGAACGATCTGGTTGTTAAATATTGTGAATTATAATATTAATGATGAATAAGTTCGTGTTGATTAAAGATGAAATTGATAGTTCCATTGTGTTGGAATTATTAGTGTTAGTGAAAATCGACATTTATTTCGATAATAATTGATGTCAGAAAGTTATCGGGTAATTAATCGAATAATTGAGGAATTAATTGCTATTAATTCACATGATTATAACTATTTGTTCACATGTGTGTACTATTGATTCATATTCATGTACTATCAGGGGAATTGGTGCAAGATTGATAATACTTGCATTACTAAGTTAAGGATGGAAGTATAGATGGAGGTACTATACTGTTATTCGTATTTTCACATATTATAACTATTGAATCACATGATTGAACTATTGATTCACATTATTTACTATTAGAGGAGGTGGTGCAAGTTTGATAATACTTGCAGGACTAAATTAAAAATGAAAGAAAAGTTGGAGGTATTATACTATAATTTTTCGAGCCCCAAAACGTGCAATTATCGAAACTATATTTTTCTATAAATAGAAGCTCATTCTTCCTTCATTTCTCACCAATTCACTAAAGCTATAGAGCAATTATTATAGAGAGAAATTATAGAGAAAAAGAAGAAGAGAAGTATACTACCTCTCTATTCCAGTATCCAGCTTTATTCTAAGGTAAGGGGTATTATTTCTTTTGTATTCATGAAGAGAGCTATTGTTATTCCATTCCTTATTATTATGTTGGAATAACTTTTGCCTATCTAAGTACTACATATATGGTGAAATTCTTCTATTATTCCATTCTTTATTATTACTCATTGGAATATCACGTCTGCATGCATGCGCATTTACGCATGACCCGATTCCACTATTTATTATTCTCATTGGAATAACTCATCTCTATAATGGCACCGCATATATGGTGAAATTCTTCTGTTATTCCATTCCTTATTATTCTGTTGGAATATCCTATCTGTGCGTATTACGCATGACCTAGTTCCATTGTTTATTATTCTATTGGAATAACTTGTCTGTGCGGTCTATCGCATGCCTGGTGAATTTTGTTGTTATTCCATTCTTTATTATTCTGTTGGGAATAACCTATCTGTGCGGTCTATCGCATGCATGGTGAATTCTTCTGTTATTCTATTCGTTATTATTCTGTTGGAATAACCTGTTTATGTGCATTACCACATGCATAGTGAATGATCCTTTGTATTCATTCCTTATTAAATTGTGGAAATGATCTGTCTACGTGGATTACCGTATGGCGGGCTAAAATCCATTTGCAGTTTCATATATTCTATTATACTCAGTTGGTTAAAGTTTTGGTTTCTATACTCCGTGAAATTAGTAGAATATCCTGGATATTTCTGCTTCATCTAGTATCTTTTCATGGAAATATTCTTCTGGGTATTCTTGAATTTTACTCCACAAAGCAGTATCATATTGACAATTTGGACATTTTTGAGTTTAGGATAAATTAACTTATAAATCTTTAAAATTTAATTCTTGAACTTGTTTTAATTATTATGTCATTGTCATCATCCTCATCTTTATATTATGTTGAAAGTCATCTGTGGCCTGTAGTGCATAGATGAACTTGGTATTATTATGACCAGGGATTATTCGGTATAGTCATGATCGTAATGTTTCAAATGATGTGGTAAAAGTCCTCATTGGCCCGTAGTGCATTGATGGACAGTTGTTGGCATGATCATGACCATTGATGAAAACACGAATATCCTTCGCCCGTAGTGCATGGATAATTTGTGGCCGTGATACTAATGAATATCCTTGGCCGTGGTGCAGGGATGACATGGTTTATTTAATAATGTCGAGTCTCAAATGATAAAAGTGATGAAAAACCTTTTAAATCATAGAAGATAGTAGATTTTATTCTCTACTCGACTCTTCTAATGGATTGCTTGTTCCGCTGCAGTTAAACTTGATGTTTGTTATATTGTATTAGTTTAACACTGTTGAAGGCTAACGATAATTTATTTTGCATTATCTTAGCCATAATATTTCTTACTGGGCTAGTTGAGCTCACCCTTTTGCTTTCAATGTTCTCTTTAGGAAATGAGAATGGAGCAGGGACTAGTCAGGGAACGGAGTGACGGTCCAGATGATAGCATTAGTAGTGCTCACTATTCTATGAAATAGTGTGATAATAAATGTATTGAGGACTTATTTTGAGTTTGAATACTTTATGCTAGAAGACAATATTTGTATTAAAACTCACAACTCATCATGTTGTATATTTAAGATTGTATTTGTATTCTATACCATGTATTTGGCGACTCAGAAATAGGTGATGTATACCTATTTTGGGGGCGTCACAATTTATATCAAAGCTTAGGGATATGATCCTCACCGAGATGTGAGACAAGAACTAGGAGGGGAGAGACGGGAATTCCTTCGCTAGTATGACCTACCTAAGTTTATTTGGTATTTAATTGGTCATTGTCGAGTATAGGGATAATATGTGATATATTAATTAACCCTTGTTTTGTGGCAGTATTTGAAAATGACATCCGAGAATGTTGAAAATAGCAATGGAGCACAGGAGACCGTTGGTCTCCACAGATCAATACTTAGGATAATGTGCATCAGGAAGGCGACAATCCTCATGCAAACGACAACACTGACCAAATGATGAACGATGGAATGTTCAGAGGCTTTATGCAATTCATGCAACATTAGGCGAGAGTAGCTCCTGTCCAAAATGCAAGTGGAAACACTGATAACTCTCGGATGGTCACTGCTAAACAGTTCAAGGAGCTGGGACCACCGGAGTTTTTTGGAGAGCCAAAACCACTTAAGGCGGAGACGTGGATAAAGCAGATTAACAAGATATTTGATGTCTTGGGATGCTCGAGGAGAAAAGGTTCCTTTACCACCTTCATGTTATGCGCAGAGCGCATTTCGATGGAAATCAGAAAGCGTACTCAACTCTTTCGAGACCAAGATGTCTTGGGAGAAGTTCCAAGAACTGTTCAACGATAAGTACTTTCCCGAAAGTATTTGTCACATGAAAGAGGTAGAGTTCATTAAACTGGAGCAAAACAACATGACCGTGTCACAGTACGAAGCTAAGTTTGCCGAGTTGTCCCGGTTTGCATCCCATTTGGTTGATAATAAGGAGAGAATGACACGAATGTTTCTAAGAGGTTTGAAACCTGAGATACGTCAATATCTTATCTCTCATAAATTGTGTTTGTATTCAGATGTTGTTAATAGGGCTCAGTTATTGGAGCGCGATATTGAGTCAACCTAACCAAAAGAGAGCAGCCGGCAAAATGATAATATCAGTGATAGCAGTTATCGAAGCGGTGAAAATAAGCGTGGAGGGAATCAACATGCCAGAAATGGTAACCACCTCGGTGGTAATCATGGCCAAAACAATAAGAATGGACATTTCAAGAAGAGGAGATTCAACAATGATGGAAAGACGTCAGCATCAGCACCCGTTGTTAAGGAAGGTGAACGACCGCCTATCATATGTTTCAAATGCGAAGGGGAGGGACATATCAGTCCAAACTGTACGCAACAGTCCAAAACCTGTTACAATTATGGAAGAGAAGGTCACCTAGCCTAATTTTGTCGTTCACCAAAGTCAAGTCCAGCTAGGACGGTGGCACCAAAGGCGGATGCAGACAAAACAAAGTTGGTGTGACTTCTCTAAAAGCGAGTAACCCAAATGAAGTTAGCACATGTTAGTTAATTATAAATTCTTGCGAAGTCTATACCTAATTAGATACCGGTTCTACCCATTCTTTTATCTCTCTTGCTTGCGCTCAACGTTTAAATTTGACTACGGAGAAGTTAGACTTTGACTTATTGGTTGAAACTTCGTTAAGAGAAACCTTCGTTACCTCCACTGTTTATAAATCTTGTTGATTTAAATCGACACTTTCACGTTATCTGTCGATCTTTTCTCTTTGAAAATACTTGCCTTTGATGTGATTTTAGGAATCGATTGGTTAAATATTCATCATGATTTTCATAAGGTTGTTAGGTTTCATATTTTTAACCAACCTATTATGCGAATTTAAGCAACTAAAACCCTAAAGTCAATCACTATCATATTAAGCCATAAGTAAAGAGCCCCGAGCCTTTCGCTGGTGACTTCCAAGTCTTGTGTTGATTGATTTCGCAATCAATGAATACGTGCAAGTATACACGTTCAACAAGTAATAAAGTGAAAGTAGAGTATCGTTCCCAATAGGAATTATTTAATAAAAATTACCAAGTACTAACTCTTAACCAAATCAATTTTATTTAAACAACCAATAATTGTAATTTTTCTAATTAAGAAAACTAAATTAAAATAATTAAAAGAGATTATTCTAAAAGAAAGCAAATAAACAACTAAAATTTGAATGAATTCAGATAAATAAGGATTAAGACTCCAATATCCCCAATTATGAATTATAAATCAATTATTCAACTATTCCAATTATTATGCCTACTGAATTGTTAACATAAATTCTCAAATGCCAACAACCCTCTCTCAAGTGATCAATTGCCTTCTATTTAACCCAGATTAATTTTGCTATATCTCTATGCAAAATAATTGAATTAAACTCTCTACAGTCCCAATTCCTTATGTGTTACATGCGGCAAATAGATATTCTCATTCTATTCACAAACCTAATTATTCACTGTGCAAATAACTAAGTCACATGTCACCATGCCCAATTCTAACCCTAGAATTCCTTTCTCAATTCCTTCTAGAGTAACAAGGTAATTACTGATCAGATAATTAATCAATAAGCACGAAGCAAGATGAACAATTCACTTCAACATAAATAATTAGAATAAATCAAATAATCAATTCATAATCATAAAAAGTTCAATTGAAATCTTAATGAAAGAGTTAGTTCATAATTAATGAATTTAAATCAAGAATCCACAATTGAATAGACATTAAAAGATAAAAGTAAGAGAAGAGAAAAGAATATAATCTATTGTCAGTAGCCTTGAGACTCCTCTTTTGCTCCTGCTTTGAATCTTCAATGGTCTCCAAGTTGCTTCAATCTCCAAAACTAATAAGAACTAGGGTTATGTTCTAATCTAAAGGAGTGTTTAATCTATTCTAATCTATGTAATCTCCTCCTATTTTATACCTTACATCATGTATTTATAGGTTACTAGTCCAATTTTTAGTTTAGGAACAAACCCAATCCAATTTGGAGTCAAAAAGGTGTCAAAATTCGCTCAAAACGCGTCCAGGCCGCACTCAACCTCTTCCCCAGTGCCCCAGCGCTGGGCACGATGCTCAGACACTTCCTTATAGCGCCCCGGCGCTGCAAATAAGCCTAAAATTAGAGCCCCGACGCTACCACTTTTTCTGACATTTTCTGCTCCGACGTCCTTTGGGAAAATGGCCATAACTTCTTCGTCCGAATTCCGATTTAGATGATTCAAGATGATCCGGAAAGATAAAAAGTAGATCTAAAACTTTCATTCTTTAAGAGTTTCGAAATAATGTCTGTTAAAATACTCAAATTGGTTCTGAAGTGACTGATGTGTAAATGGCGAGCCGAAAACGCGAATCTAGCCACCCCGAATGCCGATCCACGTAACTTTTGTTCCAATTCCTACAAAACAACATAAAACATGCTTGAATAGACATAAACACTTAAAAACTAATCTAAAAGACTTGAGAACAACAATAAATTAAGCCCGACTGTATCCAATTCATGTGTATAAAACTCACTCATCAAATACCCCCAAACTTAAACCTTTGTTTGTCCTCAAACAAAAACACAAAAGAACTAAAAATAAACAAAATAACTCAACTAAATGAATGCAAATGCATAATCTACTTCCTAATATACCTCTGAACCGAGTAATAAATCAAGATGATGATATATAGCAACAGCCTCAAAGATACCATTGGTACTCAAACAATATATCCAATCAATTCAAAATCCATAACTCTAACCAATTAGTCAACCCAAACCTGTCATCACCCATGTTGTGTGTGTGTGCTTGTTAACCATTCTAACCAACCACAGTTCAAGATAATCACATAACAAACTTCTTATAAGAAAAATTTCAGTTCCAATTCAATTACTTTTGTGAACATGACAACTCCGGTTAAAACTAAGCAATTACAAAATCTAAGGGTAAATACATGATTTATTTATATTTTTATTCAACCACGAGGGCATTTTTTCTCTTTCTCGTGTTTTTTTTTCTTCTGGATTTTCTATTTTTTTTTTCTTCATCAATTTTTTTTTAGTAAATATATCCCATAGATTCCCCCAAACTCAAGCTTTTACGTCTTTCCAACCTTTACCGCCAGTTCACTAATTTCCTTAAATTTTAACAAAGATTTTCCCTCAGAAATAAATTATGAAACCCTTGAACCAAGTGGATTAAAACAGTTAAACTTTAAGTGCTAACCGGTTACATAAGTTTCAGACGGGCTCAGATTATCATCATGATTAAAATTAGAACTCATCATCAATTATCAACACTGTTCAAGTTAACATGCAAAACCAATCTTATCATAGGCTGAGCTAAGACCACACCAACCTCTCACACAGATTCTTGCAAAAAAAAAAAATGCAATTATACTACATGAACACATATATGAAGATGCAAAATAAAAAATAAAAAAAAATACCATGTATTATATGCAACCTAAAAAAACATAATGCTAACACATAAAAAAAAACTACTATGCAGATAACTAACTATATGCAGTACGACACTAAAATTCCCCCAAACATAAACTAGACATTGTCCTCAATGGCTACAATAGAAAAAATTAAAGCGAGAGGACTTCCAAAAATATAGCAATCTTCCTCCTTGTCCGCTAAGTTTGGAGAATAGGCTAAGCACATGGAATAAATTGGGCACCACACTTGAATTTGACTTGAATAACCTGTAAAACCATGATAGAAGCAATTTTATTAAATCCTAAATAAATTCAAATTCAAAACTACTAATATAAAACTTAATAAAAACTAAAATTAAAAATTGAACTTGGGTTGCCTCCCAATAAGCGGTTGTTTTATAGTCTCAGCCTGACTTCTTCAATTCTCTATCCAATTCCCCTACGAAAATTGAGGAACCCTCCATCCATCAGAAGCAATGTTACTTTTGGGAGGTTCCCATTAGCAAAAACCCTTGAATTGAAGTCACCTAGCATGCTCTTTGTAGATAGGATCCCCATTAAGAACGGCAAACCACTAGGTGTTTCCTCCATTATGTCGATGATCAGATTAGGGCATTGAAGCTTAATAAACATAATGGAATCTTCATCTATCTTCTCCTTTTCATCCCACCATGACTCCACAACTGTACTAGCTCTTACGTCACCAAGAGCTTTGCCGTCGACATGACTTCCAATTGGGCATGGTTTTGAAAAACTGCCCGGATTCTTGATCTTTGGTGGAGGAGGCACATGGGATATTAATGAAATTGGCTCCTCTTCGTTGGTACTCAAAGTTAGATCTTTGTCGATCTATTTTTCTTAGTCCCCAAGTCTTTCCTCTCTTTCAACATCTATATCATTTGGCACATCCGGTTGCAGATTTGGTTCGGGCTCACCATCAATCTCAGAATTCATGTCATAGAGCCAAGTATATTGAGGACGATTGTTCAACGCATGTGCTATCTGCCCCAATTGATTTTCTAGATTCTTTATCGATGCACCTTGGATTTGCAAATTCAGCTATATTTGATTAAATTTTTTCTCATTTTCCTCGTTCTTTTTTTCAGAAGCTCTAATAAGTTTTTCCAAGGCTTCTTCAAAACTTGATTTCTGATCTGGTTGTTGTGTCCGATTTTGAAATTGGATGTATTTTGTTGTCTCTTGCCATTGAGCTTGATTGATACTCCATGAAAAATCCGTGTGATACCCCCAATCCTGATGATAGTTGTTGGGATAGACATAATTGTTGGGGTAATCACCACTATACTGTACTGGCTCGAAACTGATGGCGCGTTGATGACTCATATGATTTCCAGCACAATAATCACAAGTAACCGCCACACTTTGATGACGTTGAACTTCAAAAGCTTCAAACATCCTCGAAAGTGTCTCCATCTGTGTTGATAATGCAGAAAGTTTCTCGAGTCTGTCAATCTCCGTTCCCCTTGGTTGACTCATGTTCGTGTATGACCATTGATAAGCAAAGTCATCCATGGTACCTAAAAAGAGAGAAATATAAGAAGAGAATGAAAAATAAAAATAAGAATAAAAATGTTTAAATTAAGACTAATTTGATTGAAATTAATATTGGTAAATAATTATTAAATTAATTCCCTAAGAATCTGCGCTTAAAACTTGTGGATTGATTTCGCAATCAATGAATACGTGCAAATATACACGGTCAACAAGTAATAAAGTGAAAGTAGAGTATCGTTCCCACGAGGAATTATTTAATAAAAATTACCAAGTACTAACTCTTAACCAAATCAATTTTATTTAAACAACCAATAATTGTGATTTTTCTTATTAAGAAAACTAAATTAAAACAATTAAAAGAGATTATTCTAAAAGAAAGCAAATAAACAACTAAAATTTGAATGAATTCAGATAAATAAGGATTAAGACTCCAATATCCCCAATTATGAATTATAAATCAATTATTCAACTATTCCAATTATTATGTCTCTTTAATTGTTAATGAAATTCTCAAATGCCAACAAATTCTCTCGAGTGATCAATTGCCTTCTATTTAACCCAGATTAATTTTGCTATATCTCTATGCAAAACAATTGAATTAAACTCGCACTCTAATCCCAATTCCTTATGTGTTACATGCGTAAATAGATATTCTCAATCTATTCACAAACCTAATTATTCACTGTGCAAATAACTAAGTCACATGTCACCATGCCCAATTCTAACCCTAGAATTCCTTTCTCAATTCCTTCTAGAGTAACAAGGTAATTACTGATCAGATAATTAGTCAATAAGCACAAAGCAAGATGAACAATTCACTTCAACATAAATAATTAGAATAAATCAAATAATCAATTCATAATCATAAAAAGTTCAATTGAAATCTTAATGAAAGAGTTAGTTCATAATTAATGAATTTAAATCAAGAATCCACAATTGAATAGACATTAAAAGATAAAAGTAAGAGAAGAGAAGAGAATATAATCTATTGTCAGTAGCCTTGAGACTCCTCTTTCGCTCCTGCTTTGAATCTTCAATGGTCTCCAAGTTGCTTCAATCTCCAAAACTAATAAGAACTAGGGTTATGTTCTAATCTAAAGGAGTGTTTAATCTAGTCTAATCTATGTAATCTCCTCCTATTTTATGCCTTACATCATGTATTTATAGGTTACAAGTCCAATTTTTAGTTTAGGAACAAACCCAATCCAATTTGGAGTCAAAAAGGTGTCAAAATTCGCTCAAAACGCATCCAGGCGGCACCCAACCTCTTCCCCAGCGTCCCAGCGCTGGGCACGACGCTCAGACACTTCCTTATAGTGCCCCGGCGCTACAAATAAGCCTAAAATTAGAGCCCCAGCGCTACCACTTTTTCTGACATTTTCTGCTCCGACGTCCTTTGGGAAAATGGCCATAACGTCTTCGTCCGAACTCCGATTTAGATGATTCAAGATGATCCAGAAAGAGGAAAAGTTGATCTACAACTTTCATTCTTTAAGAGTTTCGAAATAATGTATGTTGGAATACTCAAATTGGTTCTGAAGTAACTGCTGTGTAAATGGCAAGCCGAAAACGCGAATCTAGCCACCCCGAACGCCGATCCACGTAACTTTTGTCCCAATTCCTACAAAACAACATAAAACATGCTTGAATAGACATAAACACTTAAAAACTAATATAAAAGACTTGAGAACAACAATAAATTAAGCCCGACTGTATCCAATTCATGTGTATAAAACTCACTCATCATCTTGGAATATATCGAAGCTAGAATATCCGTAGGGAACGTCGTTAATAACAGTGACAAGTTGATAGGTATCAATGTGATGTGCTATCCAAGTCTTGGATGAGGTTCACAGTTTTGAATGATATTTCTATTGTTAATAAATTTCTGACGATTCTCAAGACTTCGCCCTACCCCAGAGCGTGAAATCAAATTTTGTATTGACCCCAGCACAAAACCCATTTCTAAAACCCTCAAATATTTCTTCAACCAAAATAAACGTATAATGCGCCAAAGATGTTGGCTCGAGCTGTTGAAGATTACGATCATACCATTCAATATCATTGTGGAAGAGCGAACGTGGTAGCTGACGTGTTGAGTAGAAGATCGTATGCGTTTACGAGTGCAATGTTGTTAACACAAAAACCCATTTCGTATAACTTACAAATGATGAAGATAGAGTTAAAGACTCTAGGGACCCACATGAAGCTAAAGAATATACGAGTAGAATCGACTTTAATCGATAAAGTTAAAGCCGCTCAAGCTACACACCCGAATCTGATGAATATGAAAAAGAAGGATCAAGAAGGCGTTATCTCAACCCTCAATTTAATTGGCCCATTTGAAATCATCGATCGAGTAGAAACTGTGGCCTATAGACTCATTTTACCGTCAAGTATGTCGCGTGTTCATAACATTTTTCACGTATCGTTGTTAGTAAAAACATAGTCTTGGAGGACTTTGGAGCCAAATTTTAGAATAATTAATGAATCTAAAAAAATATGAAATCATGAGGGTTTTATAGAGCATGTTACAAGCTTTCCATAACCTCAAAAATGGACTATTCTGATAACAGATGAAGAAGTTATGAAGATTTGAAGTATGTGTGTCAAAAGTTGCAAAATCTGGAAAATTGGAGTTAAGTGCCAAAGGTCGAGCACCTAGGCACTAGGCTCGGCGCTTAGAATCTATTCTTGGGCGCTTAGGCACTTGCCCAAGGCCAAATTTGGGCGCCTAGGCACTGGTCAAGTGTTAAGCCAAAATCTGTCCGGACGTCCTTTAGTAAATTGGGCATAACGTTTTCATACGAACTCCGATTGAGGTGATTCAAGATGATTCAGAAAGATAATGAGTAGACCTAAATCTTTCATTCTTTATGGTTTGAGATTTGAGGTCGGTATCAAGGCCTAAAATGGATATTTTAGGGACTGATGTGCATTCAGAGGCAATCGAAGGAAATCGGGCATGCACGTATGCAACGTGTAATGTTTTCGATGATAAAGGTATTCAAGGTATCCTCATCTCTTCGGCATACCAAGTACATACATAAATTTTGAGGGCAAAATTTCATAAGGAAGGGAGATTGTAAGACCCCAAATTTTATGAATAAAGATTTAATTTTCTCAAAATATTTTTTTTGAATATTATGGTGTGGATTTGAGATAGTGTTATAGTTGTGGGTAGTATTTACAAATTTTGCAAAGTAATCAAGTGATTATATAATATTCGATTTTTTTGGGGAGTATTCGTTTTAACAGGGAATATTCGTACGACGACACAATCATTAGTGGACCCCACAACGGAAGTATTGTTATAGTAAGAAAATGACATAATTATCTTTTTATAAAAATAATGGCGGAAGTGTTACCGTTAAAACTATTGAAATACCCAGTAGTAAAAGTACAGTAATACGCGTTGTTGCATTGTAGCACACTGTATTGGTTATTAATGCTTACGTGAGAAGTCACTCAATTATACTCAATTATTGCTACAGTAATTGTTGCATCATATCTCTCATATTATTGATTCAATTATTATCACAGTATCATCTGTATAATATGATATATTATTAAATCAATAATTGAGACGACAAAGTTATTCATATTATTAAATTGCAATATTTACAATGTCTAGAAGTTCTGTCAAGGAGAGGTTTGGTCATCTAATTGTGCGCCAATAAGGAGAAATCCTTATCGAAAAGCCCCCTCTTTCCTAGGAACGATCTAGTTATTAAATATTGTGAATTATAATATTAATGATGAATAAGTTCATGTTGATTAAAGATGAAATTGATAGTTCCATTGTGTTGGAATTATTAGTGTTAGTGAAAATCGACATTTATTTCGATAATAATTGATGTCAGGAAGTTATCGGGTAATTAATCGGATAATTGAGGAATTAATTGCTATTAATTCACATGATTATAACTATTTGTTCACATGTGTGTACTATTGATTCATATTCATGTACTATCAGGGGAATTGGTGCAAGATTGATAATACTTGCATGACTAAGTTAAGGATGGAAGTATAGATGGAGGTACTATACTGTTATTCGTATTTTCACATGATTATAACTATTGAAAAACATGATTAAACTATTGATTCACATTATTACTAGTAGAGGAGGTGGTGCAAGTTTGATAATACTTGCAGGACTAAATTAAAAATGAAAGAAAAGTTGGAGGTATTATACTGTAATTTTTCGAGCCCCAAAACGTGCAATTATTGAAACTATATTTTTCTATAAATAGAAGCTCATTCTTCCTTCATTTCTCACCAATTCACTAAAGCTATAGAGCAATTATTATAGAGAGAAATTATAGAGAAAAAGAAGAAGAGAAGTATTCTACCTCTCTATTCCAGTATCCAACTTTATTCTAAGGTAAAGGGTATTATTTCTTTTGTATTCATGAAGAGAGCTATTGTTATTTCATTCCTTATTATTATGTTGGAATAACCTGACTATGCGAAGTACTACATATATGGTGAAATTCTTCTATTATTCCATTCTTTATTATTCTGTTGGAATATCATGTCTGTGCGTATTACGTATGACCTGATTCCACTATTTATTATTCTGTTGGAATAACCTGTCTATGCGAAGCACCGCATATATGGTGAAATTCTTCTGTTATTCCATTCTTTATTATTCTGTTGGAATATCCTATCTGTGCGTATTACGCATGACCTAGTTCCATTATTTATTATTCTATTGGAATAACCTGTCTGTGTGGTCTATCGCATGCCTGGTGAATTCTGTTGTTATTCCATTCTTTATTATTCTGTTGGAAATAACCTATCTGTGCGGTCTATCGCATGCATGGTGAATTCTTCATTATTCTATTCGTTATTATTCTCGTTGAATAACTTTGCTTATGTGGATTACCACATGCATGGTGAATGATCCTTTGTATTCATTCCTTATTAAATTGTGGAAATGATCTGTCTACGTGGATTACCGTATGGCGGGCGAAAATCTATTTGCAGTTTCATATATTCTATTATACTCAATTGGTTAAAGTTTTGGCTTCTATACTCCATGAAATTAGTAGAATATCCCGGATATTTGTGCTTCATCCAGTATCTTTTCATAGAAATATTCTTCTGAGTATTCTTGAATTTTACTCCACAAAGCAGTATCATGTTGACAATTTGGACGTTTTTGAGTTCAGGATAAATTAAATTATAAATCTTTAAAATTTAATTATTAAACTATTATATCATTGTACTTGTTTTATTGAATTATTATGTCATTGTCATCATCTTCATGTTATATTATGTTGAAAGTCATCTGTAGCCTGTAGTGCATAGATGAACTTGGTATGATTATGACCAGGTATTATTCAGTATAGTCATGACCATAATGTTACAAATGATATGATAAAAGTCCTCATTGGCCCGTAGTGCATTGATAGACAGTTGTTGGCATGATCATGACCATTGATGAAAACATAAATATCCTTCGCCCGTAGTGCATGGATAATTTGTGGCCGTGATACTAATGAATATCCTTGGCCGTGGTGCAGGGATGACGTGGTTTATTTAATAAGCTGAGTCTCAGCGATAAAAGTGATGAAAAACCTTTTAAATCATAGAAGATAGTAGATTTTATTCTCTACTCGACTCTTCTAATGGATTGCTTGTTCCGCTGCAGTTAAACTTGATGTTTGTTATAATGTATTAGTTTAACACTGTTGAAGGCTAACGATAATTTATTTTGCATTATCTTAGCCATAATATTTCTTACTGGGCTAGTTGAGCTCACCCTTTTGCTTTCATTGTCCTCTTCAGGAAATGAGAATGTAGCAGGGACTAGTCGGGGAATGGAGTGATGGTCCAGATGATAGCATTAGTAGTCCTCCATATTATATGAAATAGTGTGATAATAAATGTATTGAGGACTTATTTTGAGTTTGAATACTGTCTAGAAGATAATATTTGTATTAAAACTCACAGCTCATGTTGTATATTTAAGATTGTATTTGTATTCTGTACCATGTATTTGGCGACTCAGAATAGGTGATGTATACCTGTTTTGGGGGCGTCACATCAGCGACCAAATTTATATATGCGACCAGATTTATATTTGTGACCGCATTATTCAGTCGCTAATTATGGTAATAGCGACTGGACTTAAATCTAGTCGGTAGGTAATATTAGCGACTGCATGCGGTCGCTGATTTAATTTTGCTGCAAAAAAATTGGCGCAATTATTGGCGGGGAGGTTTGTTGCGACCAATAACTATTAGCAATCGCTCTGCGTTTTCTCATACATCCACGTCATTAAAAATCAGTGACCACTTGCGATCGCCGAAAGCGGTCCCTGATCGTTTTAATCTAATCAGAACTAAGCAGTCGATCGACCACACCAGCAGACGAAGGAAAGAAAGAAAAAGAAGAGGGAGCCTGCCGCCGCACAAGCTGCCGTCGACCACCTCATTCTGATTAGGTATATATTTCCTTTCTTTTTTATACTAATAATTATAAAATGATAGTAATATATAAAAAAACACTAGTTGAAGTTATGTAATAATATATGGATCTAATTATGTTTGGGTAACCTGATTTTAGTACTTGAACTCATACTAAAATTGATTTAGGTAGTTTGATTTCGTTTGAATAATTTGTGTGCCAAAGTTTGATTTGATTCATTTTGTTTATTTTGGTAATCTGATTTTGTTTGAGATTCTCATTGCAATTGTTGTAATCTGATTTGGATTGAGATTTTTATTGCAATTGTTCTTATTTATAAGTGTTTGTGCAAAATGGGCGTCATAGTAATTTGATTCATTTTGTTCAATATTGCATTAGTACCAATTGTTCTTATTTAGTGTTTGTGCAAGATGCATGAGTGTGATAGTCATGATTTTTGACGAAATTTTAATGAAATTAAGTAACATAATAAAATTTTATAATATAATATAATAAACTTTAAAACCAATATTTAAAAAAATTAAAATAGAATGAGAATAGAAAAATATTTATTATAATTAGTCAACCTAAAAAATAAATGAAGTGCCATTTACTTAGTTTTCAACTAATAAGTAAAAACAAATTAAAATAAAATAACATGATATAATATAACAATTAAACTAAGTAGCATTTACTTAGTTTCTCATACTAAATTTAATAAAATTTAATATTTGACATAAAATATATATTAAATATATTATTAAATTAAAATATAATATAATATAATATAAATATAATATATATTAAACTAAAATATAATATAATATAATATTAAATATTAAATATTAAAATATAATATTGTGACGTCCTCAAAATAGGCCCACACAACCCTTTTGGCTCGCTAAATACATACTACAAAATTCAAATACAAATTTTTCTATTTACAACTATTAAACTATTGTGCAAAATACGACAACACACTTACTATGAGTTTCAATACAAATATTGTAACGTATATAATATGACAATATCCATACTCAAATTAAGTACTCATTATAATTATTGTCACACTATTTTACAACATAGTGAGTACTACTATAGTAACTATCTCGTACCATTACTCTATTCACCGACTAGTCCTAGCTACACTCTCATCTCCTAAGAAGAATAATGGAACAAAAAGAAAAATGGTGAGCTCAAATAGCTCAATAAAGAATATTATGACTAAGATAATGAAGAATAAATTATTCTTAGTCTTCAACAATGAAAAATCTGATAGAATATAATAGACAATAAGTTTTAGATCAACAACTGCAGCGGAAATAACAATATATTTAAAGGGTCAGGTATAACATGATGTCTACTTTCTTCTATGATTTAAAACTCATCATCAATATTTTATCCCTCACTACAAGAAATTAGGAATGTAGTGAAGAAAATTTTGTGAAAGAATTCATTCTTTCACATAAAGAGTTTTCTAGCGAAGGAATAGTGAAGAAAAAAAATATAGTGATAATATAGTTATTAGCGAAATAAATATCATTCACAATTTATATTTTTTCTTTCGCAAAATTGAGGTGGTAGAAGCATATTTGGCGCCAATTTATGATAAAAATTTGTGAGGAAAAAAAACCAATTAATGAAGGAATTATTACTCACTATATATTATTGCTCCGACGTTTTGTGCGAGAAATAAAATTGGTCAATGTTTTATTCTAAATAATAATTTTAGAATTAATTGTAGTAAATATAAATTATAATATAAATAAATTAAATATTTTATAGTAGTAAATTTACTTTTAATAACACTTTTTAAGTAACTTACAATATCAACTATTTCTTTTATAAATTATAAAGTAAATAACTTTACACTACGTTAAAACTTTTAAATATCATACAATGATCATGACAAAAAAGGGAAATAAATAATAAGATAGTGACGATCTTTTGTGAAATAGAGTACAAATCCCAAAAAAAAAATAATAATACTCATATGGTCTACAAAAAGAGTTAAGTTTGAGTTTTTTCTTTAATAATAATTTTTAAGTAATTTACAATATTAATTGTATTACTTAAAATATTAAGTTACAATAATTTAAATTTTAAAATATTATAAATTAACAATAAACAAAATTATAATAATTATGACTCTTTTTTGGAACAGATTACAAATGTTAAAATATTACTTTTTTTGTTCTACAAAAAAGTTATATTTGAGTTTGTTATAATTAATTTATGATACCCTAAAAATTAAAATTAAATTTATCTTCAAGTTTTTGAAATAATAATTTTACATATATGATTCCTATATAAATGTGGTAAATTTAGTTGGCATATCGGGTCTGTAAAGTACAAGGGTGAAGGTAGGGCTCAAAAACACACACATACATATATATACACACATATGAGTATATATATAGATATGTGTGTGTGTGTGTGTGTGTGTTTGTGAAGAACAAAGTTGAGAAGCTTGATCATCGCAGTTAGCATAGTAAGCTTCTCTATGTTGGCTGAGCTATAATATGCTTATTATCTATTTCTCCAGCTGTTTAGAATTTTTATTGGATATATAACTTATGTTTCAGTTTTACTTACACATAACTCATTCAATTTGTACATATATCCTTTTCAATACATTTTGTAGTCAATTTCCAAGTTGACTTTCAGCTTCCTCTCATTTTTATTTTGTATTTTTTCTTCTTCTCCCCCCCCCCCCCAATTTGAAACCTTCCAAGATTCTACTAGGCTTGAGAGGTTAAGAATCACTTTAAATTTAAGTGTGCGTGGTTTGTGAGGGTATTGTAATTCATAATGTATTATAATTAGATGTGTTGTAATTGAGAGTGAGTATGAAGGGGATGTTGTGATTGTTGTGTGGAGTAATAAGGGTAGTAAAATACTTATGAGTTCTATCCTAAAAAGAAATGCACATGTTATGTTCAATAAATTGCCTTTAAGAGGCTGTCAAGTATAAAAAGGGAGAGTTGGTCAAGATTGTTAATAGAGAAGTCTTCATATATGTTAGATGATGTACATGTAGTAATTTTTGTAAGCGCAATGAAGGTTGGAACCTGTACTTGATATTTTCAACAATGACTGGATTCTATATATATAGGGCATGCATATAAGGTCTAACATTAATTTGTTTCCTTATATAAATGTACAAGAATGAAAGGGTATGTTTATGTTAATTAGACTAAACACATTATAAAATTAATGTGAAATACTATTACAATTACATACAAAACAACTGAATGAAGTTTTAGTAACACTGAAGTGTATGTATATTATTTATCATCCAACCTATTTACGCTGCACACTGAAGAAATAAGAACTTTGAAGAATTATGGATACACTACAGATCCATGCTCACAACTCCTGAGGGTTTAAAATTACTACTCACTCGGTATCATACCGCATGTAGTTCTGTTCAAAGTTCAAACAAAGAGTCTTTATGGAGATTGGTTAATCCAAGATAGCTATGTTAACATACTCTACGGGTCAATTTAATGTTTCAGGGAAAGCAACTTGGAGAGTTGTTAGATGAAGATTCATAATAATGCATAGGACATTTTGGGGAGGGGGGGATAGAGAGTGAATAACATTATCAAAGTGCCTTTAAATCTCTAAATCTCCATCTAAAATAGCTATAGAGGACAGTTCAATTTGGTTAGGCTTCCCAGTTTTTATGGTTACTTTTGATCTCTCTTTTGATTAATCTTCTATGAATAAAGATTATATATCTTAAGAATTGTTGCCTAATTTCTTAATAGCATTTAACACGCAAGTATACGTGTTCAATTATAATATTCAGCAAGCAAGGATATCGTTCCCACGAGGAAATAGACTAATATTTATCAATTACTAATTCTAATATAATTAATCCTATTTTAAACTACGAAATATTGTTTGTGATTTGAAAATTAAACTTAACAAAACTAATAATTAAAATCATAATTTCACAAGAGTAACTGCAGATTTAATAGGTTAAGATTACAACTTCCCTTTGTATTTCATTTAAATCAATTTACTTCCCATTTAAATCAATTAATTAATATGAATCATTATCCAAGAATGTTTTATAGTGCTCACGCACTTCTTCCAAAGACACGTGAACAAATCCTCCTAAATCCAATCCTTAAGACACAGAATTACAAGGAACACCCTATTTAATTAATTCATTATATTCCTATATGAATTAAGTTAATTAGGGTTTTACGCATAAATTCTTTCAATGGATACAAAAGACACATAGGTATATTCCTATCCTACATGTTAATCATATTAACCCTATTCAGATTATATGAACATAAGTTATTATATCCAGATCTAAATCTATATTCCATCTTCCAATTTTAAATAGATTATCACAGTAATTGTTGGCCAAACACTTAATCAACAAGCAAAAGATATAATAAACAATTCAATAAAACCCAATTTTCATTCAATGGGAAGGTTCAATTTAAACTACATACAATGTTCCGTTGCAATCTTAATGAAAATTTAGTTTACAATAATAATAAAGAAAAACATCATCCAGATTAATAATCCAAACATCCCAGATAATTACAAAAGATAAAAGTAGAGAAGAGAAGAAGAAACTCTAAATTTGCTTCAATACTCTCTCTTTGATCTTCAACCCTTGCAATCCTCCTTCGTGTTTTTCTTCGTTGTTCTCTCTGCAATTGTATTGATAAATTGAGTGATACATCTTTTCTAAAGTCTTCTCCTATTTGTATTGGTCTCCGTCCTCATTCAGATTCATTTTTGGCTTCAAAAACCCACACAACAAGAAAAAATCTCTTTTTAGTCAAGCATAGCGAGCGCCTAAGCGCTCAACCTGTCATTTCATTTCAGCGCTGGCGCCAACTGTGACCACGTAATTAACAAAATTCCACTTAGCTCTTATTTTAATGATTTTTGACCTTTTTCTTCTCCCAAATGACCAATTTACCCCTCTAGCTCCAACCTACAAGAAATAAACACAAAAACACATAAAAAGATACTAAAAAACAATTAAAGATAGCAATAATTAAGTTTAATAATATCTGATTCATAGGTATAAAACCTACTCATCAAATACCGCTAACTTAATCAATTGCTTGTCCCCAAGCAACAAAACACAATGCAATAACTAAATATGTAATGTAAATGCAAATGTAGCTATCTACATGCCTAAAATTCCAGCAGTCAAACAGAATAAAATCTATTCATCAAGCCTTATAGAAATCACAATAAACATGCTAGTACATCATACCAAGACAGATCAATAATTTCCCAGTCAATCATCAAAGCTTACCCTGTTATTACTGATATAGTGCGTGTGTGCTCAACAACCATGCTAACTGATATAAAATTAAATTTAACACATAATAGGTCTGTTTGAAGGCATTATACAATGTAAACTGAAGAAATCCAAAAAATGGCTAGATCCAGCTAAAATCATACACCAACCAAATCTAAAGGTCAAGATGGGATACTTTTCTTTATTTTTTCACTTACGGGGGCTTTTTGCTCTTTTTCCTGCTTTATTCATTTATTTATTTTTTTACTCATGATTGTGCAATGTCTTATTCCCTTAGGCTAACAGTGCTACCCCTTAGCGAGCTTTTAACCAACGACTCCCAAACAATTCAGGCTTTAGGGCGCTAAGTGTAGAGACAATCCCATCGGGCGTACTTACTCAGGTAAACAAAGGCCCTGAAACAAGACTAGCCACGGGTTATTTTTTTTAATTTTTTTTCATATAGCTTATATATCCCAAATTTTCCCCCAAACTTAGGTTCTTGTCTAACTTTAGCCATCACTACCTATTCATGAGTTTCTTTCATTCAAACTAGCATTATCCTTAAGAATTCTATTATGTGTCAATTTAGACTCAATTAGTCAACATAGTTGTTTTTACTGTGCTATCCTTATTATATCAGTTTCAAACAGGTAACGATTCAACTCATGTCAAGAAATCATATCAAAGTCTTAACAGTCAATACTATACTTGTCTACTCAATTCCAATCTCATCATTGGCCAAAATAGACTTAAACTGTCTAACAGCTGGAAACATGCAAATATGAACTAAATTCAATCAAATAGTAAATTTTACTAATATTTTTGAATTTTTTTTAGAAATTAGAATGAAAACTGCATGAAAAACTACAAAATGAATAAGTTATATTAAATGAATGCAACTAAATAAATGCAATGCAACTAGAAGAATGCACCCCCAAACTTAACATATGCAATGTCCTTATTGTATATAAAAAACATAAGAAATTAGGAATTGAGGACTTCCCTAAAAGATTGAAGCTTTACTCTTCATCAACATCATCTACTTCTTCTGTATTAGCATCATCCTCAGGAGCTAAGTCAGTCGGGGGGGGGGGGGGTACATGGACAAGGGTGGAGGTGGTGGGAACTGCTATGGAGCGCCAATCACTTGCAGGCTAAGACCCCTATGTGAACCTCCCCCAAACTTGGTTTAGAGAAAAATCTTGAAGCTTGAACTATGCTTTGAATTGTTGCAGTTGGAATCTAAGTAGGAGATAAAGAAGTTGACTTTAGCTTGCTTTTTTCTTGATTGTGGTTTGGAGAAGATGAATTAGATTTTGTTTGGGAGAGTGCAAGAGTTTGTGTTATTATGGTGCAAGGGCTTGGAAGGAGTTTCTTTTGAATTAGGAGTTAAAGGAATTGGGTTTGAATTAGAATTGCCTTACTTAGGGCTTTATTTTTTTAAGTGCGTGTAGAAGCGCTGGCGCTTAAATTGTGAAGGTTGGGCGCCTTAGGTGCTTGGGAACAAAATCCGATGGTGTTGGTGAGCGCCTAGGCACTTGAAAAGAGCTTAAAGTGAGCACCCAGGCGCTTAGGCGTGTCTGGGCATTTTGTAGTTGAGCGCTTAGGCACTTGGAATAGGCTTGTTTTGGGCGCCTAAGCGCTTGGGTCAGCCTTAGCCAAAATTTTTACTCTTTTATGCTTCTAACCTGCAAGCCATGAACCCAATTCTCAGTTATCATTTACAAGGAGATTACAACTGAACATACGACCCTAAAATAAGATAAAATATATAGCTAAATGAAATAAAATACTAAAATAAAATTAATGAACTAAAATTTAAAGAGATAAAATGTAAGTTTAGGTTGCCTCCCAGTGAGCGCTTAGTTTAATGTCTTCAGCCCGACTGCTTCAACTTTTTCTATCTAATTCCCCTTCGAAAATTGAGGAACCCTCCATCCATTAGTAATAACGTAACTTCCGAGAGTTTCCCATCAGTAAGGGTTATTGATTCAAATTCACCTAGCTTGTTCTTTATATGTAGATTCTCTTTTACAACCTTCAAATAACTAGGAATTTTTTGAGTTGTATCTGTGAACGAATTTTTATGTTTAAGCTTTTCCAGAACAACTAGTTCTTCATCTCTCTTCCCATTCTCTTCACACCATGACACCAATTTTAAGCTAGCTTCCATGTCATATATAGCTTTATCGAAAAAATGACTACCAATTGGACACATGATTGCAAATCTAGCCGAATCCTTAAACTTTGGTGGAGAAGATATATGGGGCACTATCAAAATCGGTTCATCTATGTTGGAACTCAAGGCTAGATCTTTGGCGACCTTCTTTTCCTGCTCCCCACTTGTCTCCTCCCTTTCCATATCCTTTTCTTTTGGCACATCCGTTTCCAGATTTAGCGTGGGCAATCCATCAGTCTCGGGAACCATGTTGCTTGACACTTCACCTTGAGGGAGATTGATGATGGCGTTGAAAAGTTGTCTCACCTGGTTGTCAAGATTTTGAATCGACATCTCCTGACTATTTGTTTGCTCCTCAAACAAAACCATAAACTTGGAAATAAGTCCTTCCGAGTTTAAAATCCTTTCTTCTTCATGATTAGGAGCTTGAAATTGTAATTCAGGAGTGTATGATTGGCATGGAGCAAAGGGTTGGGCTTGATTGTCATCACTCTATGAAATATTTAGTTGATTCCCCCACTTATGATGATAATTACTGGAATATTCATAATTGTTGGGGTAATCGCCGAAGTTTCCACTATATTATAACAACTCAAAACTGATGGCGTATTGATGACTCGGGTGGTTTCCACCACAATACTCACATATCACCGCTACACTTTGAATAAGTTGTGTTGATAAAGCATCAATCTTCCTCAAAAGTGTCCAAATTGTGCCGACAATTCATCGTGTCCATAATTATCTACCTCCCTTGGCCGAGTCATTCTCGAATATGGCCAATGATAGTCATAGTTGTCCATGGTACCTGAAAAGGAATTAGACTAGAGACAAAAATAAAATAAAATAAAATAAACGTTTAAATTAAGATTAATTTCATTGAATTTAATAATGACAAAATATTAAACTAATTTCCCCGGCAACGGCGCCAAAAACTTGTTGCCTAATTTCTTAATAGCATTTAACACGCAAGTATACGTGTTCAATTATAATATTCAGCAAGCAAGGATATCGTTCCCACGAGGAAATAGACTAATATTTATCAATTACTAATTCTAATATAATTAATCCTATTTTAAACTACGAAATATTGTTTGTGATTTGAAAATTAAACTTAACAAAACTAATAATTAAAATCATAATTTCACAAGAGTAACTGCAGATTTAATAGGTTAAGATTACAACTTCCCTTTGTATTTCATTTAAATCAATTTACTTCCCATTTAAATCAATTAATTAATATGAATCATTATCCAAGAATGTTTTATAGTGCTCACGCACTTCTTCCAAAGACACGTGAACAAATCCTCCTAAATCCAATCCTTAAGATACAGAATTACAAGGAACACCCTATTTAATTAATTCATTATATTCCTATATGAATTAAGTTAATTAGGGTTTTACGCATAAATTCTTTCAATGGATACAAAAGACACATAGGTATATTCCTATCCTACATGTTAATCATATTAACCCTATTCAGATTATATGAACATAAGTTATTATATCCAGATCTAAATCTATATTCCATCTTCCAATTTTATATAGATTATCACAGTAATTGTTAGCCAAACAATTAACCAACAAGCAAAAGATATAATAAACAATTCAATAAAACCCAACTTTCATTCAATGGAAAGGTTCAATTTAAACTACATACCAAGTTCCGTTGCAATCCTAATGAATATTTAGTTTATAATAATAATAAAGAAAAACATCATCCAGATTAATAATCCAAACATCCAAGATAATTGCAACAGATAAAACTAGAGAAGAGAAGAAGAAACTCTAAATTTGCTCCAATACTCTCTCTTTGATCTTCAACCCTTGCAATCCTCCTTCGTGTTTTTCTTCGTTGTTCTCTCTGCAATTGTCTTGATAAATTGAGTGATACGTCTTTTCTAAAGTCTTCTCCTATTTGTATTGGTCTCCGCCCTCATTCAGATTCCTTTTTGGCTTCAAAAACCCACTCAGCAGTTGAAAAATCTCTTTTTAGCCGCACATGAGTGCCTAGGCGCTTAACCCAGGTCATTTCCAAACACCTAGGCACTTGACCAGAAGCACGCAATTACAAAAATGCCACTCAGCTCTAATTTTAATGATTTTTGACCTTTTTCTTCTCCCAAATGACCAATTTGCCCCTCCAGCTCCAACCTACAAGAAATAAACACAAAAACACATAAAAAGATACTAAAAAAAATAAATAAAGATAGCAATAATTAAGTTTAATAATATCGAATTCATAGGTATAAAACCTACTCATCAAGAATTCATTTCAATTTGAGAGTGGTGTAAATTTGATAAACTGTCCTTGTAATAACCCAATATTTTCAATATAATTAAATAAAAAAATTTGGATATAATTTTTTTTTTATATATATAATGGTGGGAATATGTGTAAAATATATATATATATATATATATATATATATGATAAATAAAATTTATTTATTACATGAAGAAATATAAATAATTTCTTTTTAAGAATTATTGATCATTATAGATTATGTTCTTATAATAAATTAATTTTGTAATAAAAATAGTTTTCCGTGAATACACTCTTAGATTTGCAATATCACTCACGTGGACATTAATTCATGTCGTGAAAAATGAGTATGGCGATGAAGGTTGACACTAGCTTAAAGTTAAACTCGGTCTTGAGATCTTTGTTGTAGAATGCAGGTACCATTGCTACCGTCAAAAAGAAGATAAATCAAGCAATTATTGCTTAGTGGACAGTTGGAGAAAATTAATTTTTTCTGTAGAAATAAAATGAAACATTAATATTATATGTGTAACATTAAGGGTACGTTATGTTGATATTAATCAACGAAGGAATTATTGAGTTAGCAACTAATTTATATTAATTGTTAATTATTATTATAGAATATTGATTAATTGTTTAATGATATGTGATTAATATTGTTAGCAATATGTCTATAAATATAATAAGAATTATTTAGATAATTAATGGTTATGGAGATCCATAATTACATTAATCAATGAGGAACGAATTAATTAATATTTGTGTTAATTAATCAAGAAAGTGATTAATTTATTTAGCATGAAACAAGTAAGCTATTAATATAATAAAATTATATTGACTGTTATGTGCATGTGGGCAACAATTAAAAATATAAAATACAACTATATTATACAATGTAGTGTGACATTTATGTGAATATATATAACAACCTTATATTAAGTCTTATTAAACTACATTGTATGAAACAATGTGATTGAGTATATTGGAACTATAAGTTATAAATATATCATGAAGGTGTATGTGACAAAATATATGTGGGTAGATATTAAAATAATATACCATGAACATATTGTAAGCTATTATTTTTAATAAAGTATACCAGTGTGATAAAAATTATACATGTACTGTATGTATGTTACATTTCCATATTACATCTACTACCTTGAAATATTAAATATGTAAATCATATTGTCGCACTAAGTTATAATGTATGGTTGATATGTGTATACAATATAGCATAAGAATAAGAGTTGTGTATAAGTATATGGTCTAATGTTGCAAGAGTGCTAAGTTAATTTGCTTGTCCCAAAACTAGTGTCCCATTTGCTCATTTCTCAGCCACGTGAATCACATAGAGGCTAAGGCCTATTTCCTTTTCTTCCTTCCAAGCTTTCTAGGAGATGATTATAGGGGGAGTGGAGATTATGATGAATTTCAACAACCATTTACCAACTCTCTCTTAACCTTCATGTAATCCTTTTATCCATGAGTTCAATTTGGTGTATATATGAATTGTCTGTGTTTTTTATTTCTCTATAAATACCACCCATCTTCTCCAATTTCCATTGCTGAGAATTTCTAAGAGTGAGATTGAGAGCATACAAGTATTCTAAGAAATTGGAAGTTCATTTAGCAGCAAGTTCATTTCATATTACAGAGGTATAACCTCACTTCCTTGCTTTTCATTTTCATTCTCTGTCAAAAGAATTCTTGAGTTCTTGAATATCAAATTCTTAATTATATAGAATTAGATGTTAAAAAGGGTTGGATAATGTTCATATAGTTGTTATATAATCATACAAGTATGTTGGAACAGATACATGACTATTTAGAATCGAAATTGTGAATAATTTTTGTGTTTGGGCTAAAGTTCTCGCCAAGGCATCGCTCTCGCTCGAACTGTGCATGGCGCAAATGCTAACGTAATAACATCTTGAGGTGCTTGTGCAATTGCTTTTGGCTCTCTTTTTAGTTTCTGTATTCTATTAAAAATTATGCTAAGTGTGATCAATTATTATGACTTAAATTAGCATGCAAGAATGTGTAATGTGTATGTATAAGTATAATTAACCTAAAGTGGGCATGTTTTACTAGGATAGCATACATGATAATCAAAAGCATATAGTTTAGATGAAAATTAAGATTTTAGAAATGAACTTGATATGTATGTATGCCATGATTATGTACTGACTCGCAAGAATATTGGTATGATTTAGAAATGCATGTATAACCCGTAACTTGTGTTTATATGATTCATAGTTCTTTGCTCATGACCACTTTACTTAGGATTTGTACTAAAGAAATTTTTAACTTAGTATAGTGAGCTAACATGAATGACTACTACATGCTTTATATTCTGACCTTGCAAGCATGATAACATGACTTGACTACATGTGATTAGAGCCTTAAAGTTGTCTTGTATGTGTTAAATTGCATTGTTCAAGTTTAAAATAGTTTTAAAAGCAAACTTGAACATATTTTAAAAACATAGTTGTATCACATGAATAAGTAGATTCTAAAGGGTCAAGATGTCATGTTATGTCTATAAAATCCCTATACATGATCCATATGTATTGAGCATATAGAACCTACTAGTAAGGTTACTAATAAAAATACGAGAATGTTAACATACTACCTTGAGGGTTAGAATCTGATAATTGTGATCATTTTTGATGATACTCTTAGACTCACTGATGTAACATAAACATATATATACCATACTTGTGTATCATAATTCAAGTAAAGAATAAACGAAGCATAAATTCAACCAAAGCCATACTAATTGCACATATGTGTTATAAATACTCACAAGCATGCCTAAAATGAGTTATATGACTACCTTGTATGTTTAGAAGGCAAGCATATTAGACTTGGTGGTTTCATGACCTCGAATGACTTTAAATTGTTGAAATATTTAAATTAGAATTAAATTTTTTTTTGAAGGAACCTAGATTGACTTGAGGAGCATGAAAAGACATTTAACATGACAAAATATATTATGTATGAATGTTGTACTCATGCCGAACAGAAACCATAAGGAAACAGGTGAGTCTTGGCTTGGCGAGGATCTGCAAAACAATGCACCCTGGCCCTAGGTTTAGCCATGGCGCAATTTTGCGCTTAGTCCGAATCTGAGATAGTGTAATCTGATTTTTGACAGTTAACTTGTAGGATGTCTTTACTGCTAGAAATGGTTTAAAACCTACTGATGCATATGTATATGTGAGGACTAAGTAATAAGATAGTGTATTCTTTAGATAATGAAAGTTCATGGGTGAAAAAACCTTAAACTTGAGCATTCTTAATTTGCTTATGAAATAACTAGATAATTGATTACGTGATAAATATATAAGCTGATTTTGTATCATATATGCATACTTGAATCACGTCGAGCTTGATTAACGAACGTGTTAGCTAATGAGCATCTTATGCTTGAAATACGTTATAAATAGGATTTGAAAGTGTTGGTTTAATTACGTGGTTAAACTACGCTTAAGGCAAGTTCTCTAACCTTACTCAAATTTATCTTTAGCAAGTATCTGAACCCTACTCTTATTGTGCAAGTATCTTCACTCTTTATATCTATTTATGCAATAAACCTGCGTAAGTAAGTTATTGAATTATATTCCAATTATACGAGTTTTTAAGCTTTATTGTTATTAATCATAATATTCATGCAAGTATCTGAATAACCTTTTACATTGTGCAAGTATCCTAACCTTTGCATTTCCATTATGCAATGGACATGAGTAAGAAAGTTTCAGAATTATATTATCATTATGCCAGATTATTAAACTCTATTGTTATTGATTATGTATCCAATCATTTATATTCACACAAGTTCCCAAACTTTATTCGTTCATTGTTTATCAGTACCGTATTACTATAAGATTCAGATATATATATTCTGTTCGTTAAATTCTAAGTACGGTTATATAAGTGTCCTCACTTGGATAATTATTGTACATGTTGATATGTACTTGTTGATTTATAGTATGTATACCTTAATTTAAAAATCGTCTAAGCTATTTGACTCGGCTAGATACAGATTTAAGAATATCGTTGAATATGATAGAACACTATTGTTATCCAACCAAATTATTTTGGTTCGGATTCAGGCTAAGTATAAACATCCCAAATCTGGGAAACTTTTGTGTGCCCAAGGAGGATGAGATGAACGAGAATATTGTTCTGGTATGTAGTATTGATCAATACAGGGCATAACGGGCTGATCACCCCCCGTGCCTGTAAGTTATGATGGTTTACAGATGAAATTCTGTTAAACCTTTTCAAAAATTAAAAACAATGTTCATAGTTTGTCGACTGCTCTTATTTATAGTCAGTACGTAGTTCCAAAAATTTAAAATAGAATTGATGCGTGGTTATTATTGGTTCAGCTTACTTCACAACTATTGATTCGTTGTAGAAGTGCCATTCACAGAAAATATTTAATCCTTTCAGCTAATGTTTATTGTTGCTATTACTTGCTGGGCACTCAAATGCTCATTCTTGCTTAATTTAAATGTTTTCAGTTAAGTATGATCAAACAGAGGGCTCTGCCAGGATCAAAGGGAAAGGAAAGCTATCAGAATAAGTTGTGTTATCTTATTTAATAGCTAGACTTAAATAAGATGATGATATTTATTATCTATCATGTAATGAAATGTTTTAAGGTTGCGTACCTGGGATTTAGACAAATCTGATATGTAAATTAAGTTTGATATTTATGACAATATTATTATTATTCCGCTCAAAGAAATGGTATCGTGAAGCCTTTGAATTCGGGTTTGGGTACCAATTTAGGGCGCCACAATTCAAGTTGGTAAGATCCCCGGATAAAGAGTTCATAATTTGATATATGTATTGGAGGGGTCAAATGATATGCAATAAGGATTATTGAAGTTATGACTAAGTGAGACTACCGCTCAAAGCTAAAGAGTTCAAATGATATTCTAAAAGGATTATTGAATTGATTCTTCTCAACCTAGGGGCTATCTGCTAGCGAGATGTCGGATGATGATGATGACTAATCGGTTCTAAAAACCAAACTTGTGGAGGATTTTCATTCCACCCTTTTAAGATACAAGCTATGAGATAAATTTTACTGCTTTGGAGATCAATTTTCACCGATGGCACTCTCTTCTTCATAGAGGAAAGAATTTCACTTTTGATGTTTATTACTTAGAACACATGACTTTTAAAAACAAAGGCTTTCAAAGATAGTCAATTATTTTGAGTTATTGAGAGGTTAAAATGAAATTGGTCATGATTGACATGCTGGATTTGTTGAGATAGCTACATCCAACAAAGGTAACAATAATCCCTTCTGTGTTTGAACTTTCTAGGTACTTTTTTCTTTTGTACTTAATGACTTATATGCCAATATATAAACTACCATCGCTATTAATTTGCTGATACATGTGCTTCACAACTTCAGTGGTATTAGACAAACATGTGTGTGTGTGTGTGTATGAAGCTTCTCATTGGTAACCTTCCATATTATATATTATTTATTTCTTGAATTTCTGTATCCTATGCAGTATTTTCGGTAACGACCATTAATTTTTATTTGTAACGATCGAGAAAATCGAATTATTTATAAAATAATTTTATTTGATTAAATAATGAATAAAATTATATTATAATGAGTAAGAAAGATGAGTGTTATTCTATAACCAAAACATGTTAGAATATTGTAGTATTTTGTCTACGTGGTAGAATTAAAGTGTTTGAATTTCCAAGACTAAAATAAAAGTTTTCTGAGAAATTTTCTAAAAAACACTATTAATCAATATATGCTCGGAAATTATTTTTGAACTTCTGAGAAATAGTAACGATAGAATAGCAAGGAAGAATGGATTATGTAATAATAATTCAAGTATGAGAAACGCAGTTTTTCACCTGCGTACTAAATTCGAGAATGTTAGGGAAAGTGAAAATTTAGTAAACAATGAGTGTATGATACGTAAGTATTGTACGAGATAATGAATACGAGTATGATACGGGGTATTATACGAGTATGTATGAATGATGGTATAGAGTATATGATGAATGAGTATACAAATTAGCATACGAGAAGAATACGTAGATAATACACTATAAGTATTAAGCCAATGGTATTGGATTTATAGGATTGTGTAGGAATTGTACAAGTCCAAAGGAAATAATGTTAAAGCCCAATGTTTGATAATACAAGCCCAAAGATTAAGTAAAAGTTATTAAAACTTAAGCCCAAACTAAGAACCGGATCCATGGATCAAACCGATGGGTAAGCGGGTACGAAAAACCCATGGGGCAACTCATTTGGGCCCCATGGATCACATGGAAACCATCTTGGTGACCAATTAAAGTGGTTTTACTTGGTTACCAAGGATGGAATAGTAAGGAGGTGGAGAAAGGAGGTGGAAGGGCCTAAGTTACTTTATTGCCCTCACTTTGTAATTTCTATATATAGAAGAGTGGCTAGTTCATTTGTTGGTTGTTAGTTTCCACCAACATCTAAGAGCATTTACATTAAGAGAGAAAAGTGAGAAGAGATTGATAATCCAAGAAGAAAAAAAGAAGAACCAAGCTAGAACACAAAGGTAATGGTTCCTAAACCATAATTCTCCCTCTCTTTATTTGATAGAGAAGTGAGTAGTGGTAAAGCATGTATGATAAGGAGTATAAGGATGGTTATTAATGTATGTAAAATTTAATAATCCATGTGTAAGTGAAATCATAAGTATAAAAGTTATAAACCATCGATAGACATTGAAGAATTGTAATATTATTGTTGATGGACAAGTTTAAAACCATTATTTGTAGACTTAGATAGTCTATGTTGTGATAATGGAATGAATCCATTTGGAACGGTGTAAAATTCTTAAGTAATGAAGTTATGGCAAAATTTACGAGATTAGACGATAATCGTCGAAATCGTGAAATTCTCGGAATGGAAGTTAAAAGTTAACATTGAACTCGAAACCATTGGTTTTCGATGGAGAATAGTTTAAGTTCGTATTTTAGAGTTACGGACTAAAAAATGGTCAAATTCCGACTTAGAACGAAGAAATGAGCTATGAACGTTCACGAACGTTTATCATTTTCGTAATAACGGACTTAAACGGTGAATTCCATGTTAATAGATTCAAAAATATAAAATTCTTATATGAACCCTTAGTTCATGTGATTTGTGAGCTAATGGCTTTTGAACGAGCCAATTCGGACTTACAATGAACAATTTATGAGTCCGGGAATCTCACTAAGTAAACAAACTATCAAAGCTATTTGGTGCACAGAGATCTAGCGCCGCAGCGCCAGCCAAGGCTTGAAAGGTGGCTCCGCAGTGCCGAGCCATGCCCATAACCTACTGGAGAATGGTGCCACAACTCGGCCATTTGTATTGAAAGTGGCACCACAAACAGTCAGTCCGTAGAACACACCGAGACTCATACCAGCAAAGGCGAGACTTATATTAGGAAGTCAGCCGTAGCAATACCAGCCGCTTAGAAGGTAGCTAGTAAAGAACGTTTTTGAATATAAAAAGTATAATAATTGATTGATGGTGAATTATATACTTAATACACCTAAAGTAACATCATTAAAGATGTTAATAACCTTAAGAATTACAACTAAAGGTTAACGAAAGATTACTTAAATGTAAACACAATGTAATACGGTAAATCGTAATGAATGTTAAATAATTTAATGAACGATTAGATTGAGAAGATGGGTAAGATACGTTAGGAATCATACATGATTGATTATGACCTAATTTGGTATGTTACATGGTTATGTATTGTAGAAATCCTTAAAGATACAAAAGGAAAAATATTTAATCTGTAGAAGACGCTGAAGGCAAGTGTTCTAACCCTTGTCTATGTTCATTCTGGACAAGTTTTGTCATTCATGTCTCTTACGCATGAGTTAATGTATGATGAAGTCTAAGCCAATTGCTTCAGCTATAGTTAATGTATTCATTGGATTTCTTATAATCTATCGAAATGTTATCAAAGTTGCTATCTTTTGCTAAACTATTTTGGTATGGATTTCAAAGAAAGATTGGGTATGAATAAACAATCGTTTTGTCGTCAAAATGACAGGCACATGAGGTTGCCAAAACTTAAACATAAATATGTTTAACGAAGAAGTGTTGTACAACATAGAAAACTATAGGATGATCACCTAGACGTGCTCTTAAGTAGTACCAGACTTGCGGACTTAGTGATAGGTTGTCCTTTTCAAAGAAAGAGCGAAATGCTCAAGGTCTTAGACCCAAAATTGATGTTTAATGAACCTGGTTCATTGTGAAATGTTTTAAAAGGAAAAAGAAGTGCTATTTTGATTTATCTATAGTATTTCATAACTATTGCTTCAGTTATAGAAGATAAACGATTTGTATGATTCAAGCAAGTTGTTAATAAAATTGTCATACTTGCTGAGCTATTTATGTTTACTCTTGCTTGAACCATATGAATGTAGCTAAGATTGAACGACCTGAAGGATCGAATAAAGATAAAGGAAAGGCTAAGGCAGACCAATGATATGTCTCTGTAATAGTATAGGTTTAATGTTGTAATTATTTAATATTATGACAAGAAACATATGTAATGGTTATATGAACCTGGGAAAGAGAAAATTGTTTTAGAATATAAATAAGACATATTCATTCTTTTGAGTAATTTCAATTGAATGTATGTGTGAATGGTAGTACCGTGTAGCACCATCTGTCGAGTTGGAAGATACCCGAATTTGGGGGCGTCACAGGTTGGTATCAATGCAATTGGTTATAAAACTTAAGGGAGAACAAAGAACCTTAAGTCATAACCTTAAGAAGAGTTAAAGAAGTAAAAGATGAAGTTAACCCTAAAAATGCTTTATATGTGATATGTGTTTTTATTATCCTAATGATGTGTACTAATCAAACTAATTTGTTTTATTGTAGATGTCAGGAAATAACGTTATGTATAGGGATATATACATGTCGTTAGTGAAGACTCGGTGAATCAAGTAGAGATTTTACCGAACCTTGTAGCTGAAGAGCCAGAAGTGGTGGTTGTTGAGTCTGGAGACTCGGAACCTAAACCTCATGTCTATGTTTGATGGCATGTCGGAAGAGGAGGTGGAGGTGGTGTCATTTAACACCATAGTACCTGCAGAAGAGATGACTCCGGGGGAGTTAATGAAATCATTGTTCGTGACTGTATTGAATAGAAACATCCAATATGGGATGGAGGTGAAGGAATTGAAGGTGGAGCTACAAGCTATTTTGGAGGATAAGAAGAGTATGGAGTCTATGTGGGAGGAAGAACATGATGAGAAGGTATTAGCCAAGACAAGGTCCATGAGCTTAAATTCGAGGTCTTTGAGCTCAGGTAGGAGTTAAAGACCAAGAAGTAGAAGGTTAGCAGAATGTCCTATATACATAGGAGTTCACATGGGGATTTTCAGTGGCAAGTGGCTGAGTATCCTGTGGAGGCGGGGAAGACTCAGCATACTATTAGCCGAGATATTATAGTCAGTCTTGCCAATACGAACTATGAGAATGCCATAAGGCAAATGTAATCTAGCTAGTAGTTAGAGTAGAATAGATATGTAAATAAGTTGTATCTTTGTAGTGACGTAAAACCTTTTTTGTATAACAAAAGGTAGTCTTTTGTAAATCCCTTTTTTTGGAAAGCAATGGCGGGAAAATACTATAATCAGCTTAGGCTGTGTAATGTAAACGATGTAGTATTATACTACAAAGAAGAATGAATTAATATAAGTTTCTTTGTATAGAACATGTTGTGCAATGAGTATGAGTTATTGTTTAATAATGAATAATAACTAATTAACAAGAAAGAAATAATAATGAAGTGTAATTTATTTTAACAGAAAAATGCCACCAAGAAGAAGACAAAGAAATCAAGGACAAATGTAAATCAACCGGAAAGGGGACCGGTTAACCCAATGTAGGAGTTCGTTAATTTATTAACGGCTGCCTTTAACCAGAATAGGGTAAACGTACCCATAAATCCTGCGATAGTATGGTCCACTACATTTAAGGATTTTAAGAGTGTAGGTCCGCCAGAGTTCAAAGGAACTACGGACCCCATAGAAGCCCAGACTTGGGTGAAAGAGATAGAAAAGGTATTTATCATTGCGAATGTCGATGAGGGGCAAAAAGTTGCTTTTGCTACCTATATGATGAAGGGAGAGGCCAACTTCTGGTGGGAGGCAAACCAGGCTAGGGTCAAAATAGATAACTTAACATGGACGCGGTTCAAGGAGATTTTCTTCGAGAACTATTTTCCCACGAGTATGCAGGAGAGGATGGAGATGAGGTTTCTGGAGTTGAAACAAGGGGAGATGACTGTTCCCCAATATGCTGCCAAGTTCAATGAACTGGCAAGGTTTTCTCCACACCATGTGGACACGGAGGTGAGGAAGGCTATGAGATTCAAGCAGGGCTTGAAACCCTGGTTCTATAGTCGGATATCAGTGTTCTAAAGTACTTCTTTTAGAACCATTCTGGAGAAGGCGATAATCGCCGAGGGTGGGAATGAGGCTTTAAGCCAGTACCACAGGGAGAAGAAAAACAAGAATAAACTAGATGGGGGAGTAAAAAAGCGAGGAAGCCAGTGGTAGTGGCAATGGCCAGAAGAGGAAGGGTTTTAACTCTAGGAATACCAGAGTGAAGCAAGGAGATCCTAAGAAGAGGATGGAGGCATGCAAGAATTGTGGGAAGACTCATTTAGGAGTCTGTCTCAAGGGGAAGTCGGTGTGTTACAACTGTGGACATGAGGGGCATATTTTGCCTAATTATCCAAGTCTGAAGAAGAATCTGAAGGGTTTTGACACAAAAAAACGCAGCGAAAATAGAACAATTTAAAGCAATTTCAAAACCCTAAACAGGATCCATGTGAAAACCATATTAATTCAGTGGTTAGAAATTTATACCGATTATTGAAGATGGAATTGATACGATCGAATCTCTAATGCAATCCAAACGAACTGCGCCTCTATAGTATCCACACGAACGCCCCGCGAATCATCGTACGATCTGTAGTAAAAGGAACTGCGGTACTAGCCACCAAGGATGAGGATTTTCGTAATCGCTTTCTCTAGACTCTCTCTAAGAGCTGCTTAGGGTTTTGGTTAATGAATAATCCCTAAATGGTCACTACATATCATATATATATATAGCGATTAAAAGGAATTAATCAAAACCTAATTTAATAAAATCCAATTTATATATATATATATATATATATATATATATCTTAATTAAGTCTTACTTAATTAATATACCTACATATAAATTATCCTATTAATTTAAATTCATAATTTAAATACTATCAATCATATTGACATATTTAAATCTTTACAATTTAAATTAATTCCCTTTTAATTACGTTCTATGTGTGTGACCCTATATGTTATTATTACGTTGGCAATAATTTTAAAATCATATTATAAAATTATAAACAGTGAACGAAATCTAGTAATGCGTCACTGCTACCTAAGTAATAATAAGATCGATGATTCGATGCAACCTTTTCATGACTAATGTTTCAATGTATTTAATCCTTTTAACCTTGACATCCTAGATTAAACTCGAGTCATGGAATGTGTCATACTCTTCATAATTTAATCTGTATTTTCTTGATCAATGAGTAGACTATATGAAACAAATCACTATTTGAGCATGGCCATGCATTTCATAGTCCTACTCAATCAAGAGGCCTATGTATATCACCCCTAATATATAGGAGGGTTAAATTCCATCTAGATCACTCATATTCCTCACACGATTCATGATATACCCAATAATCATCTTTATAGTGCACCCTATTAAAGGTGACATTTGATGATATCAAAGTACATAAATTCCCATGTAGTAATATAGTGATTTCAGGTCGGAGGACCATTACATCATTGTCACTATGAGAATCGCTAATGACACTTTGCATACTGTTCCACATAGAATTCTCATGGTGGGTCTGTCCAGTACATTGTTCTCTAACATATACCTATGCATTGACTTAATATCTCATATATTTATGACCAATGAGATTTGGTCATTAGTTAATCCACATACTAGTCTCAATGCATCATTGTTGTCCCATCAACAATGATACTCGACTAGGGACATTTAAGAGCAATGATACTAATTGTAATTATATAATCTCATGTTCAAGTCACATACTTGAAACTATATAATTTGTATCACTATACTAAGGAATTTTATTATGTTAATATTTATATGACGCAGTAAATAAAACCATAATAAAATCATTCATTTATTCAATCAAATATAATATTAAAATGTTAAGCAATTATATCAAATAATTGGACTCTACGACATTAACTCTAATAGAATCATGGATGCTTTGTATGTGGATCAACTGACCACATAGCAAAGAACTGCCCAAAGTAGGGGACGGACAAGAATAAGGGCGCTAATAGTGGTAAGTTAGCTATTAGTGGTCCATCTCAGACAGGTAGGCCGATGGCCCACACCTTTAACATGATGGTCCAAGATGCAGTTGCATCAGGGGATGTAGTTGCAGGTATTATCCCGATCAACGATATAAATGCTTACGTGCTGTTTGATTCGGGTGCTACTTGTTCATTTATAGCATGTGATTTTGCTAAACGGTTAGAATTACTTCTTGAAAGATTGCCTGTACCTTTGAATATCAAGGTAGCAAATGAAGAAATAATTCTTGTTGAAAATATTCGTAGGAGTTGTTGTGTAGATATACGAGGTTATAAATTATCGGTAGATTTGATACCGATAAAGTTGGGAGAATTCGATGTAATTCTCGAGATGGATTTGTTGTTTAACCATGGAGAAATTATAGATTGACAAAAGAAATGTGTAAATATTAGAACGCCAAGACTACCTCATTTAGTGGTTTATGGTGATAAATCGCTGCGACGTTCGTGTTATCTTACCATGACACAAACTAGGAAATTGTTAAGGAAAGGATGTAGGTTATTTGTGTCATGTTGTTGATACCCAGAGAGTGGGAGCAACGATGGAACAAATACATATAGTCAAAGAATTTATGGATGTATTTCCAAGCGAATTACCAGGTCTTCCACCAGATAGGGAGATTGAATTCGTAATAGATATTGTGCCAAGAGCGGCACCAGTTTCAAGGGCACAATATCGTATGGCGCCAGTAGAGATGAAGGAGCTGATGGTTTAGTTACAAGAACTATAGGACAGAAAGTTTCATCATGGGGAGCACCGGTACTTTTTGTGAAGAAGGACGGATCGTTAAAACTTTGTATCGACTATCGAGAGTTGAACAAGTTAATGATAAAGAATAAATACCCATTACCCATGATCGATGATCTTTTTGATCAGTTGAGAGGGGAAAGTATTTCTCTAAGATAGATTTGAGGACGTGATATCATCAGTTAAAGGTTAGGAAGGAGGATTTACCTAAGATGACATTCAAGACTCGTTACGGCCATTACGAGTTTTTGGTGATGTCATTTGGGTTGACGAATGCACCAGCTGCATTTATGGATATGATGAACAGTGTTCAAACAATATTTGGACAAGTTCTTCATAGTGTTTATCGATGATACTCTAGTCTATTCTAAAACACCAGAAGATCACGCTGAACACTTAAGAATCGTATTAGAGACACTAAGGAAGGAGAAGTTATATGCGAAATTCAGTAAGTGTGAATTTTGTCTAGAAAGGGTACAGTTTTTAGGACATGTTATCGACTGGGATGGGATTTCAGTAGATCCCGCAAAGGTGGAAGCAGTAATGAATTGGTAACAACCAAAAACGCCGACTGGGGTGCGGAGTTTTCTAGGGTTAGCGAGATACTATCGAAGATTTATCCAAGATTTTTCTAAGATAGCTACTCCATTGACTAATTTAATAAGGAAGATAGTGAAGTATGTATGGACTGAGAAGTGTGAAGATAGTTTTCAAGAACTGAATAAAAGGTTGAGTGAAGCACCTGTATTGTCGTTACCCAATGATACAGGGAATTTCATAATTTATAGCGATGATTCGCATAAAGGACTTGGTTGCGTGCTCATGCAACATGGAAAGGTCATTGCGTATGCATCACATCAGTTAAAGGATTATGAGAAAGTTTATCCTATTCATGATCTGAAACTGGCCGCAGTAGTGTTTGCCTTAAAGATATGGAGATATAATCTTTACGGAGAGAAATATGAGATATACACGGACCATAAGAGTCTAAAATATTACTTCAAAAAAAAGGATTTAAATATGAGACAAAGGAGATGGCTGGAGTTGATAAAGGATTACGACTGTGATATCCTGTATCACCCCAAAAAATCCAATGTAGTGGGCGACGCCTTAAGTAGAAAGGGTCGGGAAAAGTTGTCCATGTTAACGGCTCAAACTGAGTTAATAACGGAGATGGATAGAATGGAGTTGGAGGTGAAGTTACCGAGTGAATAAGGACAGAGATTGTTTACAACGAATATTTGATCTACCATTGTAGAAAGAGTCAAGGAGGTACAACTCAGAACTGATGAGTGTGACTAGATGAAGAAACGGTTAGCAAAGGAAAAATATATAACGTACAGTCTTAATAACGAGGGGTTATTAAGATTTGAAGGAAGAATTTGGGTTTCAAATGAGACAGAATTAAAGGAGGAAGTGTTACAAGAACTCATAGTTTGAGATACTAGATTCATCCTGGTAGTAACAAGATGTATCAAGACCTTCGACAGAGCTTTTGGTGGCCTAACATTAAGAGAGAGATAGCATAATATGTAAGTAGGTGCTTAACTTGTCAAAAAGTTAAGGCCGAACATCAACGACCAAGTGGCTTATTACAGTTATTGGAGATTCCAGAGTGGAAGTGGGAGCATATCACGATGGACTTTGTGGTGGGACTTTCGATTACACAAAAGGGTATGAAGCTATTTGGGTAATATTGGACTGACTGACAAAGTTAGCTCACTTTTTGCCAATAAGGGTCAAGTATAACTTAGATCAGTTAGCTAAACTTTATGTTAAGGAAATTATTTCCAGACATGGAGTACCAATTTCGATAGTGTCAGATCGTGACCCACGATTCACATAGAACTTTTGGAGAAGTCTACAAGAAAAGTTGGGAACGCAACTGAAGTTAAGTATAGCGTATCATTCACAAACCGATGGACAGAGAAAAAGGACAATCCAGACACTAGAAGATATGTTGAGATCTTGCGTCATGGATTTCAAGGGTAGTTGGGATGATCACTTACCCTTAGTAGAGTTTGCGTATAACAATAATTATTATACGAGCATAGGCATGCCACCCTACAAAGCTTTGTATGGAAGGAAGTGTAGAACACCATTGTGTTGGGATGAAGTGGGAGAACGCTGAATGCTAGGACTTGAGTTGGTGCAACAAACAACAGATATAGTCAAGCTAATACGAATGTGTCTAGTAGCAGCTCAAGACAGATAGAAGAAATTTGCGGATTTACATCGAGTAAACCTAGAGTTTGAAGTAGGCTCGTATGTATTTCTAAACGTGAGTAGTTATCTTTAAAGGTACTTGCATTTGACGTGATTTTAGGGATTGATTGGTTAACTACTCATCATGCCAAAATTGATTGTTTTTGTAAGGTTGTTAGTTTTCATATTCCTAACCAACCTGTTATGCGAATTCAAACGACTAAACCACTAAAATCAATCACTGCCATATCAAGCCATAAAGCCATTCATTTATTGAAAAACGGATGTCAAGCTTTCTTAGCCCATGTTATGGATTTGAATAAAACACGTCAGATTTGAATAATATTTCTGTTGTTAGTGAATTTCCTGATGTATTTTCTGAAGAACTTCCCGGTCTACCCCTAGAACGTGAAGTTGAATTCTTTATTGATCTTGAACCTGGTACAAAAAGCCCATTTCTAAAACCCCATATCGAATGGCTCCTATTGAACTTCAGGAGTTAAAGGTCCAACTACAAGAGTTGTTGGACATCGGTTTAATTCGTCCTAGTATATCTCCTTGGGGTGCTCCTATTATATTCGTAAAGAAGAAAGACGGGAGTATGCGACTTTGTATCGTCTATCAGGAATTAAACCATGTCACTATCAAGAATAGGTATCCGCTACCTTGTATTGATGACCTGTTTGACCAGTTGCAAGGAGTACAATTCTTTTCAAAGATCGATCTTCGCTTCGGATATCATCAAATTTGAAAGATTAGAATCGAGGATATTCCAAAGACGCGCCTTCGTAACTCTAGACGGCATTATGAATTCTTAGTCATGTCTTTTGGATTGACTAATGCTCCTGCGACTTTCATGGATATGATGAACCGAGTATTCAAGGAATATTTGGATCAGTTCGTTGTTGTCTTTATTGATGACATTCTCATATATTTCAAAAGTCGTAAAGATTATGAGCACCATTTGAAGGTGGTACTCCAAAGGCTTCGTGAAAACAAGCTGTATGCCAAGTTGAAAAAATATGAGTTCTGGCTTAAGGAAGTAACATTCCTTGGGCACGTGGTGTCAAAACATGGAGTATCTGTTGACCCGGCGAAGATTGAAGTAATACAAAGTTGGGAGCAACCAAAGACGTTAACCAAGCGTACGTAGCTTTACGGGCTTAAATGTTATTCACGAGAGATTCATGGAAGGGTTTTCGAATCGCTACTCCGCTTAACTCACCGACTTCGGAAGGATACAAAATTGTATGGAGCGAGGAATGCGAGAAGAGTTTTCAAGAGCTCAAGAGGAGACTCATTTCGCAAGACTGCTCGACAATACCGTCCGTTCTTGGATGGATTGGTTATCTACAAATGTTGCTTAGGCAAAGGGTTAGGATGTGTTCTCATGCAACATGGGAAAGTCATAGCCTATGCCTCGCGACAACTTAAAGAATATGAGAGGAATTATCCTACTCATGATCTAGAGTTGGCAGCAGTCGTTTTCGCGCTAAAGATCTGGAGGCACTATCTATACGGGGAGAAAGTGGAGATATATTGAGACCATAAAAGCCTCAAATATTTCTTCACCCAAAAGGAACTCAACATGTGGCAATGACGTTGGCTCAAGCTGTTAAAAGATTATGACCACACTATTCAATACCATCCTGGAAAAGCGAACGTGGTAGCTGACGCATTGAGTAGAAGATCATATGCGGGAACGAGTGTGATGTTGTTAACACAAAGGCCCATTTTGTGTGATTTACAAAAGATGAAGATAGAATTCAAGACTCCGGGGAACCATGCAATGATGTCAAGTATACGCATAGAACCAACTTTAATAAAAAAAAATTAAAGTTGTTCAAGCCATATACCCAGAGCTGATGCGTATGAAGAAGAAAGTACAAGAAGGTGCTATTCCAGAAGCAAGAATCGATGAAGAAGGAATACTTTGTGTTCCTAACGACTCTGATTTGAAGAACAAGATCATGATGGAGGTACACAATACACCGTTTGCAATCCATCCTGGAAGTACTAAAATGTATCGTGATCTTCGACATACATTTTGGTGGAATAATATGAAGAGAGAGATTAAAAAGTTTATCTCGAGGTGTTTAACTTGTTAACGTGTAAAGGCGGAGCATCAGATGCCTAAGGGTCCATTGCAACCACTTGAGATTCCGAAATGGAAGTGGGAACACATTACCATGGGTTTCGTTACGGGTCTTCCCACGGTTTCTTATGGCATAAATGTTATTTGGGTTATTGTTGATAGATTAACCAAGTCTGCTCATTTCTTGTCGATACGGGAGACTTATTCCCTTAAACATCTTGCTCGTATGTACATAAATAAGATTGTGAGATTGCATGGCATGCCAGTATCCATAGTTTTGGATAGTGACCCAAGATTCACTTCACGATTTTGGGTTAGTTTACAAAAAGCTATGGGCACAGATTTACGATTCAGTTCAGCATACCATCTTCAAACGGATGGACAATCAGAGAGGACTATTCAAACTCTTGAAGTTCTATTAAGACTATATGTCCTAGACTTCAAAGGAAGTTGGGATAAGTATTTACCATTGGTGGAATTCTCCTACAACAACAGTTATCAGACAAATATAGGTGTGGCTCCATTTGAAGCATTGTATGGCAGAAAGTGTCGCTCTCTAGTACGTTGGGACGAGGTAGGTGAAGAAACATTATTGGGACCAGAGTTGGTACGTATGACTACAGAAAAGATCCAAATGATTCAACAACGTATACAAACGGCACAGGATCGACAAAAGAGTTATGCGGATCTTCATCGAAAGGACGTGGAATTTAGTATTGGGGATCATGTATTGTTGCGTGTGGCTCCATGGAAAGGAGTTACAAGATTTGGGAAGAGAGAAAAGCTCAATCTACGATTTATTGGTCCATTTCAGATTCTTGACCGAGTAGGAAATATGGCCTATAAACTCGCGTTACCTCTAAGTATATCTCATGTTCATAATGTTTTTCACATATCTGTGCTACGTAAATATGTGAAAGACTCGAATCACGTTATTGAGTTAAAACCGGACGAGATAGCCGAAGACTTAACATATGAAGAGGTACCTGTCAAGATCTTAGATATGAAGGAGCATGTCCTTCGCACAAAGGTCATACCACAAGTCAAAGTTTTGTGGAGGAATCATGCTATAGAGAAAATGACCTGGGAGTTGGAAACGGAAATGAAAGTGAGGTATCCTCACCTTTTCGAAACACCAGGTAAGTACGTCAATTTCGAGGACGAAATTTCATAAGGAGGGGAGGTTGTAAGACCCCAACTTATTATTAATGAAATTGAAATTTCTCTATTTATTAATTTGAAATAGTAAGGGTTGATTTGATTAATGTGGTTAGTTATGGGTAAAATGAGCAAATATTTCAAATAAGCAAGTGGTTATAAAATATTCATTGTTGTCAGGGAATATTCGTTTGGTCGTGGAATATTCTTACTATCGGAGAATATTCGTACGACGGCGCATCCTTGTGTGGGCCCCATAACAGAAAGCGATTGGATGAAGAAAACGACAAGTATTAGTTGTTTATAAATAACGACGTTAATACTGTTGAAATACTCGGTGGTTAAAACACAGTAGCACACAGTATTGCACCAATTATTGATTCTTACGTAAGAAGGCACTACTCAATAATTGTTACAGTAATTACTGTTCAATATTTTATTTTATTGATTCAATAATGTTATGTTGATATTTTATATTATTGTTGTTTCAATAATTTTCATTACACAATATTTTCTATTATCAGATCAATATTTCATATTATTTGAAAAATATTATTAGATAACATTTTGGCAATGTCTAGAAAGTTTTGTCTAAGGAGAGGTTTGGTCACTTAATTATGCACCAGTAAGGAGAAATCCTTATTGGAAAGCCTCATCTTTCTTGGGAACGGTCTGGTTGTCGATATTTTGATTCTGTAATATTATTTGTGAATAATTAATTATTGATTTATATGATAAAGAAAATATTCATTTTATGTGGATATAGATGGAGAAAATTTATTAATTTGACAATTGTTGAAAATTGATATTTTATCTTTTTAGATAAAATAATTCATTTAAATATATTATTATATTTTAATAATAAATAATGGTGAGGAGGAAGAGTATTTTGTTACTAAAAATATTTAAAACATGTTTTTCATGTTTGTGGACCCCATTTCTTGACTGAAATTTGATTATAGCCTGTAAAATTATCCGTATATGGATTTCGGTCAATTTCTGTTTGGAATTTGGAAAAACTTTCTTCTGCAAAGTTGTAGAGAATTAAATTTCCTATGGAATGGACATAAGATTTGAATTTTTTTGATAGAAGAGCTATTTATTATGAATTATTAAAGTTCCGAAGTTCCGGAATAATAATTGTTTTAAAGTTTTAAATTCTTTTTAAAAGAAAAACGTTTTTTTTATTTATTGTGGGTTGGTGGCTGATGTTGTGGGCTGGTGGTGTGCGTAGGAAGTTAAGAAAAATTATATTATTATTATATTAAATTTTTAGCTTTGGTGTTCTAAGCATATTCCTATAAATAGGGTGCTTAGGTTAGAATTGAAAATCACACCAGAAACTAAAGATTTTTCTCTCTATATTATCGAGCGTATTCTTGTGAGTATTTTGATACTTTGAGTGTTGCTATACGATACAAGTTCCTTCAGCACTATATCCAGTATTCCAGTCAGAAGTATTGTCTCTTCGAGGTAAGGGATGTTATTTTTTTTATAAATGATATTATTTCTTTCAATATCATTATGCCAAAATATTGGTAAGATTTTTCTTTTGAAATTCTTGTCTTTTAGTGTCGGGGTTGCTATTCACGTATACGGCACTATTCACGTATACGACATTATTCATGAATACGACAATATTCACAAAAAAATTAAATTTTTTTTTTTTGTCCAAGATATCAATTATGGATACTAGCTTTGATTGTATAGATGTTTTGATCATTCTTGAATTTTACTTCACTATGGTTATTTATGAAGTATTTTTGAACTGGGATTGTTTAAAGTACGAATCCTTAATATTTGTTCCTTTGTTTCACTAGATTCGTTTTCTTTAAAATATTTTTCATCATCCTCAGTCCTAAATGATTATATTACTGAATATCTTTGGCCTGTAGTGCAAAGATGAATGATTTTCGATGAATATCTTTGGCCCAGTAGTGCAAAGATGAACAGTGTTGAGATGAACATGACCAATCGATGAATATCTTTGCCTGTAGAGTGCAAAAGATGAATATTTGATTCAAGATTGATTGATGTTACAGGGATAAAATATTGATGATGGACTTTTAAATTCATAGATTATAGTAGATTTCATTCTCTACGTAACTCTTCTATGAATTATTATTTTCGCTGTGAATATTGATCTGAAACTTGTTGTCTATTATATTCTCTCAGATTTTTCCCTGTTGAAGACTAACGATAATTTGTTCTATATTATCTTAGTCATAATATTCTTTACTGGGCTAGTTGAGCTCACCCTTTTCCTTTTTGTTCCATTTTTCTTCTCAGGAGGCGAGAATGTAGCGAGTACTAGTCGGGGTATGCAATGAAGGTTCTAGGCAGTTGTTATAGTAGTCCTCACTATTTTGTAAAATAGTGTATCAATAATTGTGATGAGGACTTATTTGGGTGTGGATTTTGTCTAGATGACAATATTTGTATTTTAACTCACAGTTTATATGTTGTCCTATTTTGCATGAAAATTGTTTTAATAAAGTTGTAGTTGTTTCTGTACCATGTATTTTGGCGACTCAAAATGGGTGTTGTATACCTATTTTGGGGGCGTCACAGTTGGTATCAGAGCTTAGGGATATGGTCTCTGGCGGAGATCGGGGAATAGAACTAGGAGGGGAGAGATGAGTAAATCCTTAGTTAGTGTGTCCCACCTAAGCTTATTTGTTGGTTGGTCAAAATATAGGGATATTATGTGATATGTTGATTTCTTTAATTAGCCCTTGTTTTTTGGCAGTATTTGAGAATATCAATCAAGAATGTTAACAGTGGAGTAAATGAGACCGTGAAGACTCCTTTACCCACTAATGAGGAAAACGTGCAACATGCCGACAATGTTCCTCCTATAAAAACCACCACTGATCAGACGATGAACGATGGAATGTTTAGAAGCTCTTTTCAGTTCATACAAAATCAGACGAAGGAGACTCGTGTACAAAATACATGTCGAAATGATAGCAACGCACGGTTTGTCACAGCCAAGCAATTCAAAGAGTTGGGACCACCAGAATTCTGGGGAAACCCAGATCCGATTAAGGCAGATACGCGAGTCAAGCAAATTACCAAGATATTCGACGTCTTGGGATGCACGGAGGAATAGAAGGTTCCATTCACCACTTTTATGTTCCGTAATGAGGTAGATTACTGGTGGGAATCTGTGAAGCATACCCATACAGCTGCACTCAACATGTCTTAGGAGACATTTCAGAAACTGTTCAATGACAAGTACTTTCCTTAAAGTATTCGTCATATGAAGGAGGTGGAGTTTATTAGACTGGAGCAAAACAACATGACGGTGTCCCAGTACGAGGTGAAGTTCGAAGAGTTATCTAGGTTTGCACCTCATTTGGTGGAGAATGAGGAACGTATGACACAGATATTTCTGAGAGGTTTGAAACCCAACATACATCAATATCTCATTTCTCATAAGTTTTCTCTATATTCAGATGTTGTCAACAGGGCTCAATTATTAGAGCGAGATTACGAGTACGTTCAATCGAGGGACCACAACCAGGGTCATACCGGTGACAGTAGTCATCGGAACAACGATAACTAGCGGAGAAAGAAAAATACGGATAAAAGCGGTAACCACTCTGGTGGTAATCATGGCCATGATAATAGAAGAAGCGAGTCAGGAGGAGATTTTAAAAAGAGAAGGAACAACAATGACAATGCGAAGACGTCAGCATCAGTAACAACTGGTTCTAAGGGAGGAGAACGACCACCGGTCATATGCTATAAATGCGGAAAAGAGGGACATATCAGCCCAAACTATCCACAACAGTTCAAGGTATGTTATAATTGTGGAAAGGAATGACATATCGCTCGAGATTGTACTATAGCAAAACCAAGTCCAGCGGGGATGGTGACTCAAAAGGCTGTCCTAGAAAAGTCAAAGTCAACAGTTCCTGGAAGAGTGTTTGTCATGACTGGTCAAAATGTGTGGAACCCAAACGAGGTGATCACGGGTAAGCTAATCATAAATTCTTGCGAATTTTATACCTTACTAGATACCAGTGCTACCCATTCATTTATCTCTCCTGCTTGTGCTCAACGTTTAAACTTAACTCCAAAAATTAGACTTTGACTTATCTGTGGAGACTCCGTTAGGAGAAACTTTCATTACATCCACTATTTATAAATCTTTTTTGTTCCAAGTTGACACCATCATATTACCTGTTGATCTTATCTCTTTAAAGATACTTGCATTTGACGTGATTTTAGGGATTGATTGGTTAACTACTAATCATGCCAAAAGTGATTGTTTTCGTAAGGTTATTAGTTTTCATATTCCTAACCAACCTATTATGCGAATTTAAGTGACTAAACCACTAAAATCAATCATTGCCATATCAAGCCAAAAAGCCATTCGTTTATTGAAAAACGGATGTCAAGCTTTCTTAGCCCATGTTATGGATTTGAATAAAACACGTCAGATTTGAATAATATTTCTGTTGTTAGTGAATTTCCTGATGTATTTCCTGAAGAACTTCCAGGTCTACCCCCAGAACGTGAAGTTGAATTCTTTATTGATCTTGAACCTGGTACAAAACCCATTTCTAAAACCCCATATCGAATGGCTCCTATTGAACTTCAGGAGTTAAAGGTCCAACTACAAGAGTTGTTGGACATCGGTTTCATTTGTCCTAGTACATCTCCTTGGGGTGCTCCTATTTTATTCGTAAAAAAGAAAGATGGGTGTATGCAATTTTGTATCGATTACCGAGAATTAAACCATGTCACTATCAAGAATAGGTATCCGCTACCTCGTATTGATGACCTGTTTGACCAGTTGCAAGGGGCACAATTCTTTTCAAAGATCGATCTTCGTTCTGGATATCATCAGCTGAAGATTAGAACTGAGGATATTCCAAAGACTGCCTTCAGAACTTAGTACGGGAAGTATGAATTCTTAGTCATGTCTTTTGGATTGACTAATGCTCCTGCGGCTTTCATGGATATGATGAACCGAGTATTCAAGGAATATTTGGATCAGTTCGTTGTTGTCTTTATTGATGACATCCTCATATATTCCAAAAGTCATGAAGATCATGAGCACCATTTGAAGGTGGTACTCCAAAGGCTTCGTGAAAACAAGTTGTATGCCAAGTTGAAAAAAATGTGAGTTCTGGCTTGAGGAAGTAGCATTCCTTGGGCACGTGGTGTCAAAACATGGAGTATCTGTTGACCCGACGAAGATTGAAGTAATACAAAGTTGGGAGCAACCAAAGACGTTAACCGAAGTACGTAGCTTTCTGGGCTTAGCTGGTTATTATCGGAGATTCATGGAAGGGTTTTCTCGAATCGCTACTCCGTTAACTCAGTTGACTCGGAAGGATACAAAATTCGTATGGAGCAAGGAATGCGAGAAGAGTTTTCAAGAGCTCAAGAGGAGACTCATTTTGGCACCTGTTCTGACAATACCGTCTAGTTCGGATGGACTAGTTATATACAGCGTTGCTTCAAGCAAAGGGTTAGGATGTGTTCTCATGCAACATGGGAAAGTCATAGCCTATGCCTCGTGACAACTTAAAGAATATGAGAGGAATTATCCTACTCATGATCTAGAGTTGGCAGCAGTCGTTTTTCGAGCTAAAGATCTGGAGGCACTATCTATATGGGGAGAAAGTGGAGATATATGCAGACCATAAAAGCCTCAAATATTTCTTCACCCAAAAGGAACTCAACATGCGGCAACGATGTTGGCTCAAGCTGTTGAAAGATTATGACCACACTATTCAATACTATCCTGGAAAAGAGAACGTGGTAGCTGACGCGTTGAGTAGAAGATCATATGCCGGAACGAGTGTGATGTTGTTAACACAAAGGCCCATTTTGTGTGATTTACAAAAGATGAATATAGAATTCAAGACTCCAGGGAACCATGCGATGATGTCAAGTATACGTATAGAACCAACTTTAATCGAAAAAGTTAAAGTTGTTCAAGCCATATACCCAGAGCTGATGCGTATGAAGAAGAAAGTACAAGAAGGTGCTATTCCAGAAGAACGAATCGATGAAGAAGGAATACTTCAAGTCTACTCCAGACTTTGTGTTCCTAACGACTCTGATTTGAAGAACAAGATCATGATGGAGGCACACAATACACCGTTTGCAATCCATCCTGGAAGTACTAAAATGTATCGTGATCTTCGACATACATTTTGGTGGAATAATATGAAGAGAGAGATTGCAAAGTTTATCTCGAGGTGTTTAACTTGTCAACGTGTAAAGGCAGAGCATCAAGGGCCTAAGGGTCCATTGCAACCACTTGAGATTCCAAAATAGAAGTGGGAACACATTACCATGGATTTTGTTACGGGTCTTCCCACGGTTTCTCAAGGCATAAATGCTATTTGGATTATTGTTAATAGATTAACCAAGTCTGCTCATTTCTTACCGATACGGGAGACTTATTCCCTTGAACGTCTTGTTCGTATATACATAAATGAGATTGTGAGATTGCATGGCATACCAGTATCCATAGTTTCGGATCGTGACCCAAGATTCACTTCATGATTTTGGGTTAGCTTGCAAAAACCTATGGGCACAGATTTACGATTCAGTTCGGCATACCATCTTCAAACGGATGGACAATCAGAGAGGACTATTCAAACTCTTGAAGATCTATTAAGACTATGTGTCCTAGACTTCAAAGGGAGTTGGGATAAGTATTTACCATTGGTGGAATTCTCCTACAACAATAGTTATCAGACAAGTATAGGTGTGGCTCCATTTGAAGCATTGTATGGACGAAAGTGTCGCTCTCCAGTATGTTGGGATGAGGTGGGTGAAGAAACATTATTGGGACCAGAGTTGGTACGTATGACTACAAAAAAGATCCAAATGATTCGACAACGTATACAAACGGCACAGGATCGACAAAAGAGTTATGCGGATCTTCATCGAAAGGACGTGGAATTTAGTATTGGGGATCATGTATTGTTGTGTGTGGCTCCATGGAAAGGAGTTACAAAATTTGGGAAGAGAGGAAAGCTCAATCCACAATTTAATGGTCCATTTCAGATTCTTGACCAAGTAGGAAATGTGGCCTATAAACTCGCGTTACCTCCAAGTATATCGTGTTCATAATGTTTTTCACATATCTGTGCTACGTAAATATGTGAAAGACCCGAATCACGTTATTGAGTTAGAACCGGACGAGATAGCCGAAGACTTAACATATGAAGAGGTACCTGTCATGATCTTAGATAGGAAGGAGCATGTCCTTCGCACAAAGGTCATACCACAAGTCAAAGTTTTGTGGAAGAATCATGCTATAGAGGAAATGACCTGGGAGTTGGAAACGGAAATAAAAGTGAGGTATCCTCACCTTTTCGAAACACCAGGTACGTACATCAATTTCGAGGACGAAATTTCATAAGGAGGGGAGGTTGTAAGACCCCAACTTATTATTAATGAAATTGAAATTTCTCTATTTATTATTTTGAAATAGTAAGGGTTGATTTGATTAATGTGGTTAGTTATGAGTAAAATGAGCAAATATTTCAAATAAGCAAGTGGTTATAAAATATTCATTGTTGTCAGGGAATATTCATTTGGTCGTGGAATATTCTTCTGTCGGGGAATATTCGTACAACCACAAAACCTTGTGTGGGCCCCATATAATGTAAAAAGCGATTGGATGAAGAAAACGACAAGTATAAGTTGTTTATAAATAATAAAGAGTTGTTGTTACTGCTAATACCGTTAAAATACTTGGTGGTTAAAACACAAGAAGATTACACAGATTTGCACCAATTATTGATTCTTACGTAAGAATGAACTACTCAATAATTGTTACAAAGAATTCTTTGCTCAATATTTTATTTTATTGATTCAATAATTGTTGTGTTGATATTTTATATTATTGTTGTTTCAATAATTGTCATTACACAATATTTTCTATTATCAGATCAATAATTCATATTATTTGAAATATATTATTAGATAACATTTTGGCAATGTCTAGAAAGTTTTATCTAAGGAGAGGTTTGGTCACCTAATTATGCGCCAGTAAGGAGAAATCCTTATTGGAAAGCCCCCTCTTTCTTGGGAACGGTCTGGTTGTCGATATTGTTATTCTATAATATTATTTATGACTAATTAATTATTAATTTATATGATAAGGAAAATATTCATTTTATGTGGATATAGATGGAGAAAATTTTTTAATGTGACAATTGTTGAAAATTGATATTATCTTTTCTAATAAAATAATTTATTTAAATATATTATTATATTTTAATAATATAATAATGGTGAGGAGGAAGAGTATTTTTGTTACTAAAAATATTTCAAACATGTTTTTCATGTTTGTGGACCCCATTTCTTGACTAAAATTTGATTATAGCCTGTAAAATTGTCCGTATATGGATTTCAGTCAATTTCTATTTGGAATTTGGAAAAATTTTCTTCTGCAAAGTTGTAGAGAATTAAATTTCCTATGGAATGGACATAAGATTTGAATTTTTTTGATAGAAGAGCTATTTATTATGAATTATTAAAGTTCCGAAGTTCCGGAATAATTATTTTTTTAAAGTTTTAAATTCTTTTTAAAAGAAAAACGTTTTTCTTATTTATTGTGGGTGGGTGGCTGATGTTGTGGGTTGGTGGTGTGCGTAGGAAGTTAAGAAAAATTATATTATTATTATATTAAATTTTCATCTTTGGTGTTCTAAGTATTTTCTTATAAATAGAGTGCTTAGGTTAGAATTGAAAATCACACCAGCAACTAAAGATTTTTCTCTCTATATTATCGAGCGTATTCTTGTGAGTATTTTGATACTTTGAGTGTTGCTATACGGTACAAGTTCCTTCAAAGACTATATCCAAAAGATTCCAATCGGTAAAATCTGCTCTTCTTGAGGTAAGGGATGTTATTTTTTTTATAAATGATATTATTTCTTTCAATATCATTATGCCAAAATATTGGTAAGATTTTTCTTGTGAAATTCTTGTCTTTTAGTGTCGGGGTTACTATTCACGTATACGACACTATTCACGGAAAAATTAAATTTTTATTTTTTGTCCAAGATATCTATTATGGATACTAGCTTTGATTGTATCCATGTTTTGATCATTCTTGAATTTTACTTCACTATGGTTATTTATGAAGTATTTTTGAACTGGGATTGTTTAAAGTATGAATCCTTAATATTTGTTCTTTAGTTTCACTGGATTCGTTTTCTTTAAAATATTTTTCATCATCCTCAGTTCTAAATGATTATATTACTGAATATCTTTGGCATGGTGCAAAGATGAATGATTTTTTGATGAATATCTTTGGCCTGTAGTGCAAAGATGAATAGGTGTTGAGATGAACATGACCAACTAATGAATATCTTTGGCCTGTAGTGCTAAGATGAATATTTGATTCAAGATTGATTGATGTTACAGGGATAAAATATTGATGATGAACTTTTAAATTCATTGAATATAGTAGATTTTATTCTCTACGTAACTCTTCTATGAATTATTATTTTCGCTGCGAATATTGATCTGAAACTTGTTCGCTATTATATTCTCTCAGATTTTTCCCTGTTGAAGACTAACGGTAATTTGTTCTGTATTATCTTAGTCATAATATTTTTACTGGGCTAGTTGAGCTCACCCTTTTCATTTTTGTTCCATTTTTCTTCTTAGGAGGCGAGAATGTAGCGAGTACTAGTCGGGGTATGGAATGAAGGTTCTAGGCAGTTGTTATAGTAGTCCTCACTATTTTGTAAAATAGTGTATCAATAATTGTGATGAGGACTTATTTAGGTGTGGATATTGTCTAGATGATAATATTTGTATTTTAACTCACAATTTATGTGTTGTCGTATTTTGCACGACAATTGTGATGAGGACTTATTTAGGTGTGGACTCAGAATGGGTGTTGTATACCTATTTTGGGGGCGTCATAATAGTGGCAAAACACCCTTCCAAAATTGGGTTCACCTCACCCTATTCGGTTCACCAAAATTAACTATCAAATTACGTATACAATACGACACACTTATCTAAAGTTCTCATAAAATTATTTTCATACTATTTAGGGAGAACCTCAACAGCTATAGACCACCTTTCTATTCCCCTGTTATCCCTGCTCGACCCAGCTATACTCTTATTACCTGAAAGGAATTGTGAAGCAAAAGGGTGAGCATAAATAGCCCAGTAAAGAATATCATGACTAAAGATAATTTACATCATCAATAGCCTTCATCAGTAATAAATCAGAGATTTAGAACATATGGTAGGTGATAAAACTTTTCAACCATAGTTGCAGCGGAACGAGCAATCCATTAGAAGAGTCAAATAGACCATCTGGTCTATTATCTTCTCTATGTTAAAAGTCCACCAATAATGTTTTATCCCTGTAACATCAATAAATAATTCCTGTCCACAATCATATGAATAACTTGTAATCATAATTGTGATTCTAAATTCCTCTTTGCACCCAGGATGAAGATAATTTTCATCACCATTCTTCACCTGAAATATCAAAAATCATGGTTATACAAAATCACAATTCCTGCTCATAAACATACTAATAATTTAATCTTTGCACTACGGCCAAAGATATTCATTAATAATTCATCTTTGCACTACAGGCCAAAGACATACAACTGTATTTTAGAAAAGTCAAGTAGAGCATGATATCTACTATCTTTTACGAATTAAAAATTTATTATCAATATTTTATCGTTGAGACTCAGCTTAATAAAAAATCCACATCATCGAATCACCCCTGCACTACGGTCAAGGATATTCGTTAATGTCACATCCATGAATTAATATTTCATTGCTGATACTCAGCTCAATAATTAATCCCCATCATCAAATCATCCCTGCACTACAGGCCAAGGATATTCGTTAATATCACGACCACGAATTATCTATGCACTACGGGCCAAAGATAATCGTGTTTTCATCAACGTTCCTCATCATGCAATAAAACAATTCATCTTTGCACCCTTGGACGAAGAGAATCCATAGCCATAATCATACCAAAAACTGTCCATCAATGCACTACGGGCCAATGAGGACTTTTACCACATCATTTGTAACATTACAGTCATGATTATATCGAATAATCCCTGGTCATAATCATACCAAGGCCATCTATGCACTACAGGCCACAAATGACTTTCATCATAATATAAGCATGAGGATAATGACAATGATATAAAGAATCAATCAAATGAGATAAAGGATAAATATTAAACATTTTTAATACAATTTATCCAGCGTTCAATAATAACTAAATGTTATTAATCACTTAATAATCTCATAATCTAATATCATTAATATTATAACAATATTTTAATCATTTCTTAAACTTATAAACAATTTATTTCAATTATTTACACTTTATCAAATAATGCATTTAATCATTCAAAAATGCCATACTCATAAGATTTCATCATCAATGATCAAATCCCTCATCAAAAATCTGCATATACCCTATATAGGATTCCCAAGTCATAAAATCCTGTTTTCCAATTTTATTACTTCACATAACATATTTAATTCATTTACTCATAACTAGTTCATTTTAATGAAAAATACAAAATCAGTCCCAAAAATATTTCTTTTCTGGTATTTAGCAGAATATATTCCCATATTGAACATATATTTTTCTCATAATTTTTAAAATTCATTTACTATTTTTCATATGGCTAAAACTGTCGAATATTTAGACATTTATCATAAATTATACTTTTGTCCAAAAATTCCAAAATTTATAGGATATACTCCTGTTATATTCATGTACTCCCAATAAAAATTTCACCAATTTTGGAGTTAACCACAAGGAGTTATAAGGGTTTACTTTTAAAATAGTCGTTTCCTATAAAATTCATAACTCCTAATCTATGCATCCAAAAATTGCCATTTTTGGACACAATCTAGGAAACTCATCAAATTATCATTTCAAATTTTTCCAGAATTTTTGAGGGTCAGAAAATTATGAAACGGCCCCTGGCAGAAACCCCTTTTGAATGAAAATACTATTCATATGAATATGAAGGATCATTCACCATGCATGCGGTAATTCACATAGACAGGTTATTCCAACAGAATAATAAAGAATGGAATAATAGAAGAATTCACCATGCATGCGATAGACCGCACAGACAGGTTATTCCCAACAGAATAATAAAGAATGGGATAACAACGGAATGCACCATGTATGCGATAGACTGCACAAACAGGTTATTCCAACAGAATAATAAAGAATGGAACCAGGTCATGCGTAAACGCACAAACAGGATATTCCGACAGAATAATAAAGAATAGAATAACAGAAGAATTTCACCATGTATACGGTAGTCCGCGTATACAGGTTATTCCAACAGAATAATAAGAAATGGAATAACAATAGCTCTCTTCATGAATACAAAAGAAATAATACCCCTTACGAGTACAATAAATAATATCCCTTACCTTAAAAAGAAGAGTATTCCGACTGGTAGGGCGAGGATATTCTTGAAGAAAACTTGCACTATTTCTACGCTCAAAGCTTTCTTAAACTCTAAAGAAATACGCCAAGATTATAAAAGAAGAATTCTCTTGAACTTCTGGTGTGATTTTCAATTCTAACTAAGCATCCTATTTATAGGAGAATGGAAAGGATACTATGCTGCACTATGCAATAAAATATAATATATTATATTTATAATCTAATAAAACAAATAACTTTATTAAAGTATTCTGTTTTATATAAAAAGATTTTACTATACAAACACTATGCAGACACTATGCAAACACTATGCATAATAAAATATAATATATTCTATTTATAATCTAGTAAAACAAATAACTTTATAAAAGAATTTCTTTTATATAAAAAGATTTTACTATGCAAACACTATGCATAATAAAATATAATATATTCTATTTATAATCTAATAAAACAAATAACTTTATAAAAGTATTCTGTTTTATATAAAAAGATTTTACTATGCAAACACTATGCAGGCACTATGCAAATACTATGCATAATAAAATATAATATATTCTATATATAATCTAATAAAATAAATAACTTTATAAAAGTATTATGTTTTATATAAAATAATTTTACTATGCAAACACTATGCAGGCACTATACAAACACTATGCATAATAAAATATATTATATTCTATTTATAATCAAATAAAACAAAACTTTATAAAAAGTATTCTGTTTTATATAAAAAGTTTTTTGTTTTATTACATTTATAATAATAATAAAACAAAATTCATCATCATTATTATAATTCACACTATTAATCGATCAGGTCGTTCCGAGGAAAGAGGGGGCTTTCCAATAAGGATTTCTCCCTATTGGCGCGCAATTAGGTGACCAAACCTCTCCTTGATAGAACTTTTAGACATAGTTAATATTGCAAATAATAATATTAATAACTTCGTCGTCTCAATTATTGATTTAATAATATAAAAAAATATCGACAATAATTGAATCAAATAACGTGAGATACTATGCAACAATTACTGTAGCAATAATTGAACAAAACTGAGTGACTTCTCACGTAAGCATCAATAATCAATACCGTGTGCTACTATGCAATCACGCGTATTACTGTACTTTTACTACCGAGTAGTTCCACAGTTTTAACAGTAAAACTTCTACCGTTATTTTTATAAAAATATTTTTGTTGTTTTCTCAATTCGACAATAATTCTGTTGTGGAGTCCACCAATGATTGTGCCGTTGTACGAATATTCCCTGATAAAAAGAATATTCCCAACTAATCGAATATTCTCCGACACAACGAATATTTTATATCAACTTGCTTACTTTGGAAAATTTTCACATATCACCCTTAACTTTAAACTTTTATCAATTTAACTATTTACCAAAATAGAAAAATTGAATACTTTTATTTCATAAAATTTGGGGTCTCACATTAACGTACGAAGAGATGCCAATTCAAATCATCGATAGAAAAGAGCAAGTTCTGAGGAACAAAGTAATACCTTCAGTAAAGGTGTTATAGAAGAACACGATGTCATAGAAGCAACGTGGGAACTTGAAGAAAAGATGAGGAAGAATTATCCTCAGTTGTTTATTTAATATTTTAAGCGAGATTCTGGAGACAAAATCCTTATAAGGAGGGGTGAATGTAACGACCGAGAAAATTGGATTATTTATAAAATAATTTTATTTGATTAAATAATGAATAAAATTATATTATAATGAGTAAGCAAGATGAATGTTATTCTATAACCTAAACATGTTGGAATATTGTAGTATTTTGGCTACGTGGTAGAATTAAAGTGTTTGAATTTCCAAGACGAAAATAAAAGTTTTCTGATAAATTTTTTGAAACACTATTCATCAATATCTGCTCGGGAATTATTTTTGAACTTTCGAGAAATACGTAATGATAGAATTGCAAGGAAGGATGGATTATGTAATAATAATTCAAGTATGAGAAACGCAGTTTTTTGCCTGCGTACTAAATTCGAGAATGTTAGGGACAGTGAAAATTTAGTAAACGATGAGCGTATGATACGTAAGTATTGTACGAGGTAATGAATACGAGTATGTATAAATGATGGTATATCGTATATGATGAATAAGTATATGAATTAGCATACGAGAAGAATACGTAGACAATACGTTATAAGTATTAAGGCAATGATATTGGATTTATAGGATTTGTGTAGGAATTGTATAAGTCCAAAGGAAATAATATTAAAGCCCAATGTTTGATAATGCAAGCCCAAAGGTTAAGTAAAAGTTATTAAAATTAAGCCCAAACTAAGAACCGGATCCGTGGATCGAACCGATGGGTAAGCGGGTAAGAAAAACCAATGGGGCAACCCATATGAGCCCCATGGATCACATGGCAACCATCTTGGTGACCAAGTAAAGTGGTTTTACTTGGTGACCAAGGATGGAATAGTAAGGAGGTGGAGAAAGGAGGTGGAGAAAAAAGGTGGAAGGGCGTAAGTTACTTTATTGCCCTCACTTTGTAATTTCTATATATAGAAGAGTTGGTAATTCATTTGTTGTTTGTTATTTTCCACAAATATCTAAGAGAATTTACATTAAGAGAGAAAAGTGAGAAGATTTTGATAATCCAAGAAGAAAAGAAGAAGAACCAAGTTAGAACACAAAGGTAATGATTCATAAACCATGATTCTCCCTCTCTTCATTTGATGGAGAAGTGAGTAGTGGTAGAGCATGTATGATAAAGAGTATAAGTCTAACAATCTGGAATTTCAAATTGTAGTTTTAAATATTTATTAAATATAAATATTTATTTGATGTGTTTATTGTTAAAATTGATGAAATAAATATTTTATTAATGTGATGGTTGTTAGTAAATATTTATGAATCTAAATTTATTATATAATATTCTAAATTAAATTATTTTATAATTTAGAGAGTTGTAATATAACATGAGATGTTAATTGTTGTTTTGATTTAATAATTTAAGATGGTATATTAAATTATTAAATAAAGTTATAATGAAAATTATAATTTTGATGATATTTGCTAAAATGGTATATTTAATTAAAATATAGTATGTGATTAATTTAATGGGTTAATGTTGGATATGGGAATCCAAACAAATAAGATGTAATTATAAATTATAAACTAAATGGTTTATGAAAATAAATTAAGGGAGTTTAATTTAGTTTTTGTCAAACAAGGCTTAAATATATTAAGTCTTTAAAATTTAAAGGGTTTTGCCAAACAAAGCCTTATAGCTTTTGGGATTTCTAATTATTGAATTTTAATTATTATAAATAAAATAAAATAAAATAATAAACATAATATATTTAAAATATATACGTTAGTTAGTAACTGATATAGCAATTAGTAATAGTATTAAGGTTTATCAATTTTTTTCTTTGCGCTTAAGTGTTAGCTAGACTACGTGACTTGGTATTTGGTTTAAGCTAAGAAGAGTTGAGAATTGAGAGAACTTGAGAGAATTTGAGAGAGAGCTTGTGCAGAGAAGAACAATTCTAGTGTATTTAGCAAGGATTTCTTTTAAGCAACAAAAGGTATGTTCTATACCCTTATTATTATATATATGGGTTTCCCGGCAAAAATTTTCTTATGTCATGTGAAATCAAAATTGATGAATCGTGGATATATATATATATATATATATATATATATATATATAGTTGGTAATTGTGATTATACTTGTTGATGATGCTAGAATTTATGTTTAAAACAAGAAATTTCATGCTAATTTTGGATGACAATAGAATTTTTTTACAGTATATGTATTTTTCATATGGCTTTTGTAAGTAACAATTTTTATGATCAATTCATATGTTAAACTGCAAATTGAGTCTTGTATATGTTAATTCATTAAGAAACGAGCATAATGTAATTTGAACTGAGTAATTTGGACAAGAGTTGTGATCACAGTGTGAATTTTGGGAAGAGATGTCAAAAATGATGTTTATGTATGAAAATGAGAAATTTGAGAAATTAAAGTAGTATAGTTGATGTTAAATTGTTCTAATTGGTTAAATATGTTAGCAAACATGTTTGTAATAGTTTTATATCAATTGTTTGTGTTAATTTTACTGTTTGGTAGGTGAAATTCATGTTAGTTGGCTTAAGAAAAGTGCCGTAACCATGTTTTGCTAAATTGAATCACATAAATGTGGCGTGTAGCGAAATTTGATGCCCTTGGCCGCCGCAAACCCTAGTGTAAAGCAGCGTGGCACGCTGGCAAGTGCTCGGGCCAGACAAAGTGAAGTCTGCTAATTCTGCAGACTTTGGACGTTCAATGTAACTTAGCTTAATGTTAGGTTAATGTGAGAACCATGTAACAACAAGGTTAAATAGAGTCGTGTTATGTGGATTGTAAATTCAAAGTTGTAAAAAAATGATTTTTAAGTTATGAACGTGTTATGTTATAACTTAGTTTATACAATAAATGTTAGTTAAGTGTTGTGATGTTAACACTTGGGAATTCTGAAATGTAAATGGTAGCATAAGACTTGTGCTAAAATGATAAGTTTAGCTAGAAATGTACATGTTGTGGTATGTTAGCATATCTAATAGGTATTGTGGTTTTAAACCTATGTGTAGGTGAACGTGAGTTTAGTATTATAGCTTACGCTCGAGGCAAGTTTCTAAACTTCTCTTTTTACATTGAACAAGTTTTTCTAACTCTACACTTTCGTTGAGATAGTTCATTTATTACACTGTGCAAGTTTATTCTTATTATTGAGCAAGTTCTTGTATCTAGTTTGTTTATGATTTCTAAATCTAGATCTTATTCTGATATTGAACAAGTTATTCTTGTCTTTAACTTGTTATCTAGCATGCAAGTTTACATATTTTAATATACTCATGTTTAACAAGTTTTATTGTTTAATATACAATTTGTTATGCATGCGTAGTACTTAATTCTAAATAACCTTGGCTTAATATTGTTCAAGCAAGGTACATTATGATTATTCGTTGTTTATGCTGTTAGTTTATTCCTAAAGCATGATCTTAATTTTCAATGTCGATTTAGTTATGATTACTCCATAGCATGACATTATCAATATTGTATTCAACTAATCCTTAGTTGATGACCGTTAAATTCTAAATTACCCTTGAAATGTATCCAAACCAAACTTACTTTGGTGCGGACTTGTACTCTAAATACTGAGATGAACAACCCTATTATTAGGGGATAATTTACGCTTAGTGTTGAAATGTTTATGCACAATACATTGTACGAAGGGCTGATCCCCCTAAGTACGAGGAGTCCTTATAGTCTTATGATTGTTAAAGTTGAAGTTGAAAGATTACTTGCAACCGTGGACATAGTTCGTGGTCTTATGACCCTTAGTTTTATGCATTCCATATTTTGATTCCATTCTTTGGTTATCATTGATAGAGTACTATTCAGTTTTGATGAGTCTATTCATTGGAAGTTATTTCATTCTTGTCGATTCATTGCTATATCTAGTGAGCAATTGTTTTGCTCACTCTTGCATAAATATTATTATTGCAGCTAAAGTTGAGAAGGTAGATGAGCCTTCAACTAGCAAAGGAAAGGGAAAAGTGTACAAGTGATGAAGACTTGTAAAGTTTTTTTTTTATTGATTATGCTCATAGATTTTTAAATGATGATGTGATGTAATAATTTTATTTCCGCGCTTATATGATGTTTAAAGGTTAGACAACCTGGGATGTTTTTAAATTTAATGATGTAACACTATTTAAAGGGAGGATTTATGGTTTAAATGTTATTTTATTTGGGTAGATAGTATGAATGTATGGATAGTGAGCACTAAATCTTGTGGGAATGAAGTACCTAGATTTAGGGGTGTCATAGGTTTGTATCAAAGCTTTAGGTTATGAACCTTAGGTGGGGAAAAGCCTTAGGAAGTAACCTTTGAAAAGATAGTGATGATAAACTCTTATCGAGTTGTTAAGTAAGAAGTAATAAAATACTTATGTGCTTATGTGATTATAACTTATGTGCTCGTGAGTGTCGAGTAGTAATGATTAGTAATTAAAACTTAAAATTTGGTTGACAGGATGGCTAATATAAGAGGATCCAGTTAGGCTAGAGAGGAGGAGCCTCGAGATATTCAGGTGATTTGGGAACAACTATTTCCATGGGAAACAGTTCCGTCGGTCACAGTAGTTGAGCAAGAGAGAGTACCTGATGAGGAGGATGATGAGGAAGACCCCGTTGAGCTGCCACAGTCAGGGGATGAGGAGGACGAGGAGGAAGAGATTCCACTTAACTCGATAGTTGTCCGTATGTACGACGAGGTGTATGACGACAATGTGGAACTTCAAGATACAGTCGAGGAGTTACAGGAGAAAGTAGCTGAACAATAGACCTCGATGGCACAGAAGGACGACGAGATCCAGGATCGAGAAGAACGGCTGAACAACGTTAAAGAGAAGCTGATCCACACGGAAGGGGAAAACGAGCAACTGATGGAGAAGATTGCAGAACTGGAGAATAAGCTGAAGGAGGAATCTACCAAGAGGGCAAGAGTCGAAGACGCGCAAGAGGAAGCTTATCAACGAGCCAGGATGGCAGAGAGGGACACACAAGCAAAGAGGATGAAGATGGAGGAGATGAATAATGTATTCAATACCGTAATCAATCAAGCTTAAGATCGGATCATGTGTTATCCTATTCAGTTCGAGACGCTACTATCATACATTTTAGATCGCCGAACAATGACTCGAATTATGGAGGAAGAGCTTCGTAAGGCTACGCAGTATCTTAGTAGAACATTATAAGGAATGTATCTGATATGCGATTGATGATATGATAAATAAAATGTAAATCTCGGGTATTATATAACCAATGGGATAGATGATGATGAAGTAATCCTGCAACTTTTGTAGTTCAGGAAAGTAATGTAAATAGCAGGGACGCTATTGTTTTGATATTTTAAAAAGATTATTAATGAATAAAAGTTATTATTTTATTCAAAGTGTTATGTGTTACGAGATAATTTTTCTTTGGTGTGTAAATTAAGTAGAAATACTTAAATAAATGGAGTATTAGTCTAATGAGTGTATTTTTAATAGGAAATGCCTCCAAGAGGTCAACCATCTCGACAGAGAACCACTGAAGGGACCAATAACAATAATGCTGAGGATAATCCAGTTTACCAATTCGTAACGTTACTAATAGGAGCGTTGCAGAATCAACCTCGGAATCAAAGAACAACTTTTAAGGATTTCAAGGCGGTTGGACAACCAGAATTCCGTGGGTCCATGAATCCAGTTGAGGCACAGACCTGGGTTATGGAGATAGAGAAAGTGTTTGATGTTGCGAGAGTAGGGGAGGATCAGAAGACTGCTTTTGCAACATTTATGTTGAAAGCAGAGGCTAGTTATTGGTGGCAGGCCAATAAAACCCGAGAAGGTCAAGTGGTAATGACTTGGGAAAGGTTCAAAGAAATATTCTTCGAGACCTATTTTCAAGAAAGTTCGAAGAGTCAGCTAGAAGTGTAGTTTTTGGAACTGAAGCAGGGAACGATGTCGGTGTCTGAGTATGCCCCAAGATTTAATGAGTTGGCGAGGTTTGCGCCATATCAAGTCAGCACAGACGAACGCAAGGCGAAGAGGTTTGAGCAGGGATTAAACCCCTGGTTGTACAGTAGAGTCTCCTTGTTCCAGCTAAAGACTTTTGCAGCAGTGATGGAGAAGGCAATTCTCGCTGAGAGTGAAGGCAAAGCTGTAACAAAACACAACCAAGAGCAGAGAAAGAAGAAGAATAAAGGTGAAGTTAAGAATGGTGGAGGTAGTAACGGTGGAAATGGCAACAACAAGTTGAAGAGAAAGTGGAATGCAAATGTTGGTTCAGGAAACCAGCAGGGTAATCGGCAAAATAAGAAGTTCAAAGCATGTGCTATATGTGGGAAGTTTCACAAAGGTGTGTGCTTGATGGGAAAATGAGTATGTTTCAACTGTGGCCAGGAGGGTCACATCGCCCCAAATTGCACTCAATCTAAGAAGAACGTTTGCTTCATGTACGGGTCCAAGGATCACCTTGCTCGTGAATGCCCTAAGAAGAGATCTTGTGAGACAAATGGAAGCAAGGGAAATGCTAGTGGAGGTACACTAACTATTGCTGGACCAACGTCAACAAATAAGCCCACAGCAAGAACCTTCAACATGATGGTGCAGGATGCAGTGCATTCAAAAGATGTCGTGTCAGGTATTATCCCAATCAATAATATAAATGCATATGTATTATTTGATTCGGGTGCTACTTGCTCGTTTATATCTGATGAATTTGCTAGGAGGTTAGAAATACCTAGTGAAGAGTTGAATTTCCCTTTAAACATAGAAATTGCGAATAAGGAAGTGATTCCTGTTAGGTTCGTATACAAGAACTGTAGGGTGAACATTAAGGGGAATGTTATGAAAGTAGATTTAATTTCGATAAAACTCGGAGAGTTCGATGTTATTTTGGGAATGGATTGGTTATTCAATTATGGAGCGATAATTGATTGCCAAAAGAAGTGTGTAAACCTTATGACTCCGCCAAAGGTAGTTTTTCATGGTAGCAAATCACCTAGACAAATGAGATGTCTGACAATGATGCAGGCCAAGAAGTTATTGAGTAAAGGTTGTGTAGGGTACCTAAACTACATAGTCGATACTCAAAAGGAGAAGGGTGTGAAACTGGAGGAAATACCAGTGGTTATGTGATGCCCCCAAAATAGGTATACATCACCCATCTTGATTTGCCAAATACATGGTACATAAATCCAAATTCAACTTAATTATACAACTGTCGTGTAAAATACGACAAAACATAAGCTGAGAGTTTAAACAAGAATAATGCCTTCTAGACAATATCCACTCTCAATGGAGTCCTTATTACAATTTATTATCACACTATTTCACAGAATAGTGAGGGCTACTAATGCTATCATCTAGACCGCCACTCTATTTCCCGACTAGTCCTAGCTACGTTCTCATTTCCTGAAGAGAACAGTGAAAGAAAGGGTGAGCTCAACTAGCCCAGTAAGAAATATTATGACTAAGATAATGCAGAATAAATTATCCTTAGCCTTCAACAGTATAACAACTGATAGAATCTAATAGACAACAAGTTTTAGATCAGCAATTGCAGCGGAATAAGCAATCCATTAGAAGAGTCAAGTAGAACATAATGTCTACTATCTCCTCTAGATTAAAAGTCCATCGTTAATATTTCATTCATGTAATACTCATCAACAGTTCTTTGTTATACCCAAGACAAAAAGAACTATCATCACCTGTCTTCACCTGAACCACCAAAGATTATAATTAAATCTACAATTCATTTTTATAATCATGTAAATCAACAGTTTCTCCTTGCCATAAAGGCTTAATAGAATGTTTACTCAATATCCTTATCCCAAAGGCAAGAGATATTCAAATGTAATAACAATGATCATACCAATCAGTTGTCTACCTTTGCACTACGGACCAAAGATATTCAACTATAAAACCAATGGTCATGATCATACCAATCAATTGTTCATCAAATCGATTACTACGACCAAAACATTCAACTGTTAACTAATGGTCATGATCCTGCCAATCATATCATCGAATTACCCATGCACTACGGGCCAAGGATATTCGTTATTATCACCAGTGGTTATGATCATGTCATACACCTGTCCATCTTTGCACTACGGGCCAAAGATTTCAATCAACAGTTCATCTTTTCACGTAAGCCAAAGATATACAATTGTAAAATCAATAATCAACAGTCTATCTTTACACGTAAGCCTAAGATATACAACCGTAAAACCAATAATCAACAGTCCATCTATACACGTAAGCTAAAGATGACTTTCATCATAATATAAGCATAAAGATGATGACAATGATATAAGCATTAATCAAACGAAATTGAGGATAAATATTAAAGACTTTAAATTTATCCAGAGTTTAAAAATATCAAAATTGTCAACGTGATACTGCTTTGTGGAGTAAAATTCAAAAATAATATTCATGTACCAAAAATAATTTGGACAGAAAAGAAATATATTTTTTGGGTGAATAGTATCCCATGAATGGAACTTCGAGAATAGTACCCCATGAATAGTACCCTGACATGAAAAGTGCCTCAAATACCCGAGTGAATGATACTATAGTGAATAGTAATCGGGTGAATATTAACCCATGAATAGTACTCCAGCACGAAAAGTGCCCCGAATACTCGAGTTAATAATACTAGAGTGAATAGTAACTGGGTGAATAGTAACTCATGAATAGTAACTCATAAAAGAAAAATACCAAATAAAATGATATTCCATGACGAGTACAAAAGAAATGATATCTCATACGAGTATAATTTAATATACAAAACTGCAAATAGATTTTTACCCGCCATGCGGTAATCCACGTATACAAATCGTTTCCACAATTTAATAAAGAATGAATACGAAAGGTCATTCACCATACATGCGGTAATCCACATAGACAGGTTATTCTAACAGAATAATAAAGAATGAAATAACAAATGAATTCACCAGGCATGCGATAGACCACACAGACAAGTTATTCCAACAGAATAATAAATAATAGAACTAGGTCATTCGTAATTCGTACAGACAGGATATTCCAATAGAATAATAAAAAATGGAACCAGGTCATGCGTAATCTGCACAGACAAGATATTCCAACAGAATAATAAAGAATGGAATAACAACAAAATTCACCAGGCATGCGATAGAATCGCATGCATGTAATTCCAATGTATAATAAAGAATGGAATAATAGAAGAATTTCACCATGTATGCGGTACTTCGTATAGACAAGTTATTCCAATATAATAATAAAGAATGGACTAACAACCCTTATGAGTATTGAAAGAAAATAACTCTCTTCATGAATACGAAAGAATAATACCCCTTACCTCAAATGAAGACTGGATACTGGAATAGTGAGGTAGCAGACTTCTCTTCTTCTTTCTCTTTATAATTTCTCTCTATAATAATTGTTCTATAGCTTTAGTGAATTGGTGAGAAATGAAGGAAGAATGAGCTTCTATTTATAGGAAAATATAGTTTCGATAATTGCACATTTTGGGGCTCGAAATATTACAGTTATAGTAAATAATGTGAATCAATAGTTCAATCATGTGAATCAATAGTTATAATCATGAGAAAATATGAATTACAGTATAATACCTCCATCTATACCTCCATTTTTAACTTAGGCATGCAAGTATTATCAATCTTGCACCAAATCTCCTAATAGTACAAGAATGTGAATCAATAGTACACACATGTGAACAAATATTTATAATCATGTGAATTAATAGCAATTAATTTCTCATTTATCCGATTAATTACCCGATAATTTCCAGACATCAATTATTATCGAAATAAATGTCGATTTCCACTAACACTAATAATTCCAGCATAATGGAACTATCAAATTCATCTTTAATCAACACGAACTTATTCATCATTAATATCATAACTTACAATATTTAACAAACAGGTCGTTCCTAGGAAAGAGGGGGCTTTCCGATAAGGATTTCTCCTTATTGGTGCGCAATTAGATGACCAAATCTCTCCTTAACAGAACTTCTAGACATTGTAAATATTATAATTTAATAATATGAATAACTTTGTTGTCTCAATTATTGATTTAATAATATATCATATTATACAGATGATATTGTGACAATAATTGAATCAATAATATGAGAAATATGATGCAACAATTACTGTAGCAATAATTGAGTATAACTGAGTGACTTACGTAAGCATCAATAATCAATACCGTGTGCTACTATATAACCACGCGTATTACTGTACTTTTACTACATAGTAGTTCAACAGTTTTAACGGTAACACTCTCGCCGTTATTTTTATAAAATGATAATTCTGTCGTTTTCTAACTACGACAATTCTTCCATTGTGGGGTCCACCAATGATTGTGTCGTCGTACGAATATTTCCTGTTAAAATGAATATTCCCCGACCAATTGAATATTATATAAAAAATTGCATACTTTGTAAAATTTATAAATTCTACCCACAACTATAACACTATCTCAAATCCACACCATAATATTCAAAAAATTATTTTGAGAAATTTAAATCTTTATTCATAAAATTTGGGGTCTCACAATCTCCCCTTCTTATGAAATTTTGCCCTCAAAATTTACGTGACGCACTGTATCTATGAAGAGATGAGGATACCTTGAATTTATTTCAGATTCTAACTCTTGAGGTATAACCTTCGAGTGTTGAATACGATCCTTCTTATCCAAGATTTTGACACGTATCTCCTCATACGTTAAATCTTCTGCTATCTCGTCTAGTTCTAATTTAATAACGTGGTTCGGGTCATCCACATATTTACGTAACATCGATACGTGAAAAATATTATGAACACGCGACATACTTGGCGGTAAAATGAGTCTATAGGCCACAATTCCTACTCGATCAAGGATTTCAAATGGGCCAATTAAATCGAGGGTTGAGATTTCCTCTCTTCATCGATTCTTGCTTCTAGAATAACGCCCTCTTGAACCTTCTTCTTCACATTCATCAGCTCTGAGTATGTAGCTTGTACGGCTTTAACTTTATCGATTAAAGTCGATTCTACTCGTATATTCGTTATCTTCACGTGGATCCCAAGAGTCTTTAACTCTATCTTCATCATTTGTAAGTTATACAAAATGGGTTTTTTTGTTAACAACTGTGACGCCCCCAAAATAGGTCCATTCCATCCAACCCATTATGAGTCGCCAAATACATGGTACAGAAATAACTACAACTTTATTATTACAACATATAAACTGTGAGTTTAAATACAATTATTGTCTTCTAGACAATATACATACCCAAATAAATCCCCATCATAATTATTGATACATTATTTTACAAAAATGGTGAGGACTACTAAACAACTCTCTCTAGAACTTTCATTCCATACCCCGACTAGTACTCGCTACATTCTCGCCTCCTGAGAAGAAAAATGGATCAAAAAGGAAAAGGGTGAGCTCAACTAGCCCAAAGAAAGAATATTATAACTAAGATAATATACAACAAATTATCGTTAGTCTCCAACAGGGAAAAATCTAATAGAATACAATAGACAACCAGTTTTAAATCAATCTTCGCAGCGAAAATAATAATTCATTAGAAGAGTTAAGTAGAGAATGCAAACTACTATCTTCTATATATGAATTTAAAAGTTCACCGTCGATATTTTATCCCTGTAACATCAATCAATATATATCTGGAATCAAATATTCATCTTTGCACTACAGGCCAAAGATCAATGATGCATTGAGACTAGTATGTGGATTGACTGATGACCAAATCTCATTGGTCATAAATATATGAGATATTAAGTCAATGCATAGGTACATGTTAGAGAGCGATGTACTAGACATACCCACCATGAGAATTCTATGTGGAACATTATGCAAAGTGTCATTAGCGATTCTCATAGTGACAATGATGTAATGGTCCTCCGACCTGAAATCACTATATTATTACATGAGAATTTATGTACTTTGATATCATCAAATGTCACCTTTAATAGGGTGGACTATATAGATGATTATTAGGTACATCATGAATCGAGTGAGGAATATAAGTGATCTAGATGAAATTTAACGCTCCTATATATTAGGGGTTATATCCATAGGCCTCTTTATTGAGTAGGACTATGAAATGCATGGCCATGCTCAAATAGTGATTTGTTTCATATAGTCTACTCATTGATCAAGAAAACTCAGATTAAATTATGAAGAGTATGACACATTCCATGACTCGAGTTTAATCTAAGATATTAAGGTTAAAAGGATTAAATTACATTGAAACATTGGTCACGAAAGCAGTGATGCATTACTAGATGCCGCTCACTGTTTATAATTTTATAATATGATTATAAAATTATTGCCAACATAATAATAACCTATAGGGTCACACACATAGAACGTAATTTTAAAGGGAATAAATTTAAATTTTAAGGATTTAAATATATTAATATGATTAATAGTATTTAAATCACGAATTTAAATTAAAAGGATAATTTGTATATATGTAAATTAATTAAGTAAGATTTAATTAAGATATATATATATATATATATATATATATATATATATATATAAAATTCGGATTTTATGAAACTAGATTTTGATTTGATTAATTCCTTTTAACTACTATATATATGATATATAGCATTACTTAGGATAGATCATAATTGAAAAACCCCACCCGCTCTTAGAGAGAGACTAGAGTGAAAACAGTTTCATAATCGTTCCTTTGGTGGCTAGTACCGCAAGTCCCTCTTATTGCAGAATTGTTCGACGGTTCGTGCAACGTTCGTGTGGATACCATAGAGGCGCGGTTCTAATTGGATTGCGTGTAAAGGATTCAAGCTATTTCGAACTTTTTCATAATCGGATAATATCTAAACCCATCAAATTAATTTCGCCATTGGATCCTGTTTTGGGTTTCGGAATTTCTTTGATTCATTTTATATTTTTGCTGCGTTTTGTGCCGAAATCCCTACATTTAGGGAGTGGCTTAAGTTCCAAAGTTGGTGGCTCCTCCAATGACGATTTTAATTTTTTTGTGGTTGTCTCCTCCGTGTGCAAGGGTTCAAATGATGCTCTAAATTGGCTCACTCGTGGCAACGAATCTAGCATCTGTAAGTAGTCCACAAATTCAGGGTCATCGAACTCTTCATCCGCCAATAAAGTCGTTTCTAATGGATCGTTGACCAAACTCTTTGTAAAGCCCCCAAATCCGGGTATCTTCCAACTCGACATATGCTGCAATACGGTACTACCATTCATACATTTATTCAATTGAAAAGTCTAAAATGAACGAACATGACTTCTATATATTCAAAGTAATATTTACATTTCCCAGGTTCTATACCCATTACAAAGGTTCTTTGTTATAATATCAAAATACATTATAACAATAAACCTATACTATTACATTAACCGATTAACGATCTACCTTAGCCTTTCCTTTATCCTTATTCGATCCTTTGGGACGTTCAGTCTTAGCTGCATTCATATGGTTCAAGCAAGAGCAAGTATCACAATTCAATAACAACATGCTTGACACATAAGAATCGTATATCTTCAATAACTGAACAATAGTTATGAGGTACTATTGATAATTCAAAATAACACTTCATCTTTCTTTCAAACTGTTTCACAATGAATAATATCTAGTAAAACATAAACCCCGGACCAAGACCTTGAGTATTTCATTCTTTCTTTAAAAAGGACAACTCGACACTAAGTCCGTAAGTCCGGTATTACTTACGAGCACTTCTAGGTGATCAGCCTATAGTACTCTATGTTGATCAACACTACATTCATTAAACATATTTACGTTTAATTTTTGGCAACCTCACGTGCCTGTCGTAAGACGACAAAACATTTGTTTTACCATACTCAATCTTCTTTTGAAAACCATATCGAGTAGTTGACAAAAGATAACAACATTTAATAACAGTTGGATAGATTATCAATAATACACTAAATGCATTAAGTCCAGCCGAAAGAATTGGCTTTAACTTTATCATACATCAATTCATGCGTAAGGATACATGAATTACAAGGTTGTTCAGATTGAACTGAGACAAGGTTTAGAATACTTGCCTTTAGCGTCTGCTATGGTATAATTACTTTATGTTTGAGTCTTTTAAGTCTCTACAATACATGATCACATAACGCCTCACATTAGGTCATTTATAATCAAGTATGTATACGACTATATCTTACCCTTCATCTCACTCTAATCATATGTATTAGATTTGTTCACTATTAATTCTGGCTTGTCATTATACTTGCATTCATAATTGAATAGGTTATCAACGACCTTTACATACCATTCTTAAGGTTTTAACAAAGTTTTGACAATGTTACTTCAAGTTTCTTAAGGTAAGTTCAACTTGAATTAATCACATTCCTTTCTTTATACTCATAAACATTCTTAACTATCATTGTTCTAGGGTTCGTACGCTGCACTACCTTTTGTTTATAACTCATACTGCATGGCCATGAGTTAGCAAGATATCTGCACAGATTGGACTCGTGCACATGCGCATGAAGTCCTTACCCTTCATGTCGCATCAACATGCGCCCATTTAGCAAAGTGCTTTGGTTTCGAGCCTCGTCTTTCATGGTGAGACAATTAGCCTTGAAATTTGGCGCCAATGACTTTCACCAGGCAGATAGTTTGGATAATTTTTTCAACTTTGCAAATTTCCCGGGCTCATAACTTCTTCGTATAAGTTTGAATTGGCTCGTTCAAAAGCCTACGGTTCACAAATTACATACTCTACGCGTTCATGTAAGAATTTTATCTATTTGACTTCGTTTGCTAAAAATTCACCTATTAGTTCATTTTTAACAAAAATGATATATTTACTATAAGTATTTGATTATGAATTCGATCTCCCTATCCGGTGGTAAACCCGGTAATTCACTTGGAAATACATCTATGAATTCATTTACTATAGGTATTTGTTCCATGGTTGCTCCCACTCGCTGGGTGTCAAAAACATGACACAGATAACCTACATAACCTTTCCTTAAAAGTTTTCTAGTTTGTGTCATCGTAAGGCAACACGAACGTCCCGACGATTTATTACCGTAAAATATTACAGGAGGTTGTTTTAACGTCCTAATGCTCACACATTTCTTTTGGAAATTTATAATTGCTCCATGGTTAATCAACCAATCCATTCCGAGAATTACATCGAATTCTCCTAACTTTATCGGTATTAAATCTACCGATAACTTACAACCACGTATATCTACGCAACAGCTCCTATGAATATCTTCAACAGGAATTATCTCTTCATTTGCTACCTTAATATTCAAAGGTATAGGCAACTTTTCAGGAAAAAATTCTAATCGTCTAGCAAAATCACATGCTATAAACGAACAAGTAGCACCCGAATCAAACAGCACGTAAGCATTTATGTTGTTGATCGGAATAATACCTGCAACTACATCCCCTGATGCCACCGCATCTTGGACCGTCATATTAAAGGTGCGGGCCATCGGCCTACCCGGTTGTGCTGGACCACCAATAGCTAACTTACCGCTATTAGTGCCCTTGTTCCAATCCATCCCCTTCTTCGGGCAGTTCTTTGCTATGTGGTCAGTTGATCCACATACAAAGCATCCATGATTTTTCTTTGGATTTGGACAGCTTAGCGAAATGTGCCCTTCTTGTCCACAACCAGAACATAACGCCTTTCCCTTGAGATGCACTCCTAAGTGAGTCTTCCCGCAGTTTTACAAGCCTCCATCCTCTTCTTAGGATCCCCTTGTTTTACTCCGGTATTTCCAGAGTTAAATCCCTTCCTCTTTTGACCGTCGCCACTACCGCTGGCTCCCTTAGTCTTCATTCCTCCCTCAACTTTACCTTTATTTTTCTTATCTTTGTGGTACTGGCTAAAAGCCTCATTCCCACCCTCGGCAATTATTTCCTTTTCTAATATGGTCCCAAAAGAAGTACTTTGGAACACCGAAATTGCCTTATAGAGCTGTGGTTTCAAGCCCCGCTCAATCGCCTAGCCTTTTCGTACCTCCGTGTCCGCTTGATGTGGAGCAAACCTTGCCAATTCATTAAACTTGGCGATATCTTTGAACCGCTATATCCCTTGCTTTAAATCAAGAAACCGCATCTCCATCCTTCCCTGCATGCTTGTGGGAAAATAGTTCTCGAAGAAAATCTCCTTGAACCTCACCCACGTTAGATTTTCTATACCGGCCCTAGCCTGGTTTGCCTCCCACCAGAAATTGGCCTCACCCTTCATCATATAGGTTGCAAAGGAAACCTTTTGACCTTCATCAACATTTGCTATTACAAATTCTTTCTCAAAATCTTTCACCCAAGTCTGGACTTCTATAGGGTCCGTTGTTCCTTTGAACTCCGGCGGACCGACACTTTTAAAATCCTTAAAAGTAGTAGCTCGTACTACCCCAGGATTTATGGGTACATTAGCCCCAGTTCTATTAAATGCGGCCGTTAAAAGATTAACGAACTCTTGCATTGGATTGACCGGACCTCCCTCCGGTTGGTTAACATTAGTATCTGGATTTTGTTGTCTCCTTCTTGGCAGCATTTTGCTGTTAAGAAAACAACACATCAGTATTACTTTCTTCTTGTTGGTTAGTTATTATTTATGATTTAAACAATAACTCATACCCATTACTCAATATTTTCCATAAAAGACTTATATTGATTCATCACTTGTAGTATAATACTACATTACTTACATTGTACAGCCTAAGCTGAATAAATTACTATCCCGCAGTTGCTTTCCAAAACTTGTGATTTACAAAAGACTACCCTTTGATATACAAAAGAGGGTTTTACATCACAACTAGATATATAATATTTACATATCTAAACTATTCTAGCTATTGCTAGATTACATTTGCCGTATGGCATTCTCAAAATCTTTCTTGGCCAGACCGACAATAACATCTCGACTGATAGTATGTCGGGTTGCCCTTCTTCTATAGGGTACCCAACTACTTGCTACTGGAAATCCATATGAGAACTCCTATGTATATAGGACATCGTCTCTACCTTCTGTCTCTTAGTCTTTAGCTCTTGCTTGAGCTTAAAGACTTCGTTTTTCAGCTCGTGGACCTTGTCCTTGGCCAAAATTCGATCATCATGCTCATCTTCCCACATACCCTCCATACTAGTCTTGTCCTCTCGGACAACTTGAAGTTCCTCTTTTAACTCCTTTACCTCCTTACAATACTAGACATTTCTATCCAATATTAACATGAATAATGCCTTCATTGACTTCTCCGAAGTTAACTCTTCTGTAGGTGCTATCTGGTCAAAAGACATCATATCCACCTGTTGATCGATTTCGCAATCAATGAATACGTGCAAGTATACACGGTCAACAAGTAATAAAGTGAAAGTAGAGTATCGTTCCCACGAGAAATTATTTAATAAAAATTACCAAATACTAACTCTTAACCATATCAATTTTATTTAAACAACTGTAAATTGTGATTTTTCTAATTAAGAAAACTAAATTAACAATTAAAAGAAATTATTCTAAAATAAATCAAATAAACAAAACTAAGATTTGAATAAATTCAGATAAATAAGGATTAAGACTTCAATATCCCCAATTATGAACTCTAAATCAATTATCCAATTATCCCAATATTTATGCCTACTGAATTGTTAACAGGAATTCTCAAATGCCAAAAGTCCTTTTCCAAGTGATCCATTGCCTTATATTTAATCCAGATTAATCTTGCTATATTCCTATGTAAAATAATTGAATTAAACTCTTTTCAATCCCAATTCCTTATGTGTTACATGCGGTGAACAGATATTTCCATTCAATTCACAAACCTAATTATTCACTTTGCAAATAACTAAGTCACATGATATCATGCCTAGTTCTAACCCTAGAATTCCTCTTTCAATTCCTTCTAGAGTAACAAGGTAATTACTGATCAGATAATTAATCAATAAGCATAAGGCAAGATAAACAACTCACTTTGACACAAATAATTGGAATAAATTGAATAACTAATTTATAGACATAAAAGGTTCAATTAAAATCTTAATAAAAGAGTTAGTTCATAATTAATGAATTAAAACCAAGAATCCACAACTGAATAGACATTAAAAGATAAAAGTATGTTAAGAGAAGAGAATAGAATCTGTTGTCAGCAAATCTGATGCTCCCCTCTTGCTCTTGCTCTTGATCTTCAGTGTTCTTCAATTTGCTTCAATCTCCAATGGCTAATTAAGAACTAGGGTTTATATTCTAATGTAATGGAGTGTTTTATCTAAGCTAATCTATGTAATCTCCCTTTATTTTATGCCTTACATCATGTATTTATAGATTATAAGTCCAATTTTTAGCTTAGGAACAAACCCAATCCAATTTGGAGTCAAAAAGGTGTCAATATTTGCCCAAAAAATGCGTCCAGGCCCAACCAACCTCTTCCCGGTCTGCAAATAATGGGCACAATGTTAAGACACTTTCTCCCAGTCACTTTGGCATTGGCATAGGCCAAAAATGGGCGCTGGCCCATTTTTCGACATTTTCTGCTCCGACGTCCTTTGGGAAAATGGCCATAACTTCTTCGTTCGAACTCCGATTTTAATTATTCAAGATGTTCTGGAACGAGGAGACGTAGATATACAACTTTCATTCTTTCAGTGTTTCGAAATAAGGTCCGGAGAAATACTCAAATTGGCTCTGAAGTGACTACTGTGTAAATGGCAAGCCGAAAACGCGAATCTAGCCACCCCAAACGTCGATCCAAGTAACTTTTGTCCCAATTCCTACAAAACAACATAAAACATACATGAATAGACACAAACACTTAAAATTAACCAAAAGATTAAGATCAAATGCACTCAATTCATGGGTATAAAACTCACTCATCACCACCTCTTCCTCTAGAATGCCATCAAATACAGACATGTAGTCTAAATTGTCTGAGTCTCCAGAATCGATTGCCGCCACTTCTGGTTCTACTGCTATAGGATTTGTTAGGATCTCTACTCGATTCACCGAATTCTCGCTAACTACATGTATATCTCTATACATTTCATTTTCTCCTGACATCTACAACAAAACAATGTAGTTTGATTAGTACATGTCAGTAGAATAATAAAAACACATAACATAATTATAATGCATTTTTATAGGGTTACTTTCCATCTTTTACTTCTTTGACTTTTCTTAAGGTTATGACTTAATGTTCTAATTTCCCCCTTAAGTTTTATAACCTAGGCTTTGATACCAACCTGTAATGCCCCAAAATCAGGGCATCTTCCAACCCGACATATGGTGCAATACGGTACTACCATTCATACATTTATTCAACTGAAAAGCCTTAAAAGGACGAACATGACTTCAATATATTCAAAGTAATATATACATTTCCCAGGTTCTATACCCATTACAAAGGTTCTTTGTCATAATATCAAAATACATTACAATAATAAACCTATACTATTACATAGACCGATTAACGATCTTCCTTAGCCTTTCCTTTATCCTTATTCGATTCTTCGGGACGTTCAGTCTTAGATGCATTCATATGGTTTAAGCAAGAGTGAGCATAACTAGCTCAGCAAGTATCACAATTCAATAACAACATGCTTGACACATAAGAATCATATATCTTCAATAACTGAACAATAGTTATGAAGTACTATTGATAATTCAAAATAACACTTCATCTTTCTTTCAAACTGTTTCACAATGAATAATATCTAGTAAAACATAAACCCCGGTCCAAGACCTTGAGTATTTTATTCTTTCTTTAAAAAGGACAACCCGACACTAAGTCCGTAAGTTCAGTATTACTTACGAGCACTTCTAGGTGATCAGCCTATAGTACTCTATGTTAATTAACATTACATTCATTAAATGTATTTACGTTTAATTTGTGGCAACCTCACGTGCTTGTCGTAAGACGACAAAACATTTGTTTTATCATACTCAATCTTCTTTTGAAAACCATATCGAGTAGTTGACAAAAGATAACAACATTTAATAACAATTGGATAGATTATCAATAATCCACCAAATGCATTAAGTCTAGCCGAAAGAATTGGCTTTAACTTTATTATACATCAATTCATGCATAAGGATACATGAATTACAAAGCTTGTTCAGATTGAACTGAGACAAGGTTTAGAATACTTGCCTTCAGCGTCTGCTACGGTATAATTACTTTATGTTTGAGTCTTTTAAGTCTCTACAATACATGATCACATAACGCCTCATATTAGGTCATATATAATCAAGTATGTACACGACTATATCTTACCCTTCATCTCACTCTAATCATGTATTAGATTTTGTTCACTATCAATTCCGGCTTGTCATTATACTTGCATTCATAATTGAATAGGTTATCAACAACCTTTACATACCATTCTTAAGGTTTTAACAAAGTTTTGACAATGTTACTTCAAGTTCCTTAAGGTAAGTTCAACTTGAATTAATCACATTCCTTTCTTTATACTCATAAACATTCTTCACTATCATTGTTCTAGGGTCATGCGTTGCGCTACCACCCTTTTTCTCTCAGAATCTTCATACTGCAGCCAAAGTTAGCGATATATGATGATGATCGGACTTCGGCATTGCGCAGACGAGTCCTTACCCTTCATGTCATATTTGCGCGCTTTCATTTATCGCTTTGCTCGATTTCGGTCTCGTCTTCATGGCGGCAAGACAATTAGCCTTTTCGAAATTTGTGCGCGCCCACTTTCGCACTAGATAGTTTGGACAGTTTTTTCAACTTTGCGAATTTCCCGGGCTCATAACTTCTTCGTTATAAGTCCGAATTGGCTCATTCAAAAGCCTACAATTCACAAATTACATACTCTACGCGTTCATGTAAGAACTTTATCTATTTGACTTTGTTTCCTAAAAATTCACCTATTAGTTCATTTTTAACGAAAACGATAAACGTTCGTGAACGTTAAATGCTCGTTTCTCCGTTCTAAGTCGGAATTCGGTCATTTTCGAGTCCGCAACTCTAAAATGCCAAATATGACTTATCTCAATCGAAAACCAACGTTTCCAAATTCAAACACAAAATTTGACTTTTATTCCGAGAATTTCACGAATTCGACGATTATCGTTCAATCGTGCAATTTCTGGCAAATCTTCGTTACTTATGATTTGTTCATTACTTCAAATGAATTCAATTCATCATATGAACATCTCAACATACTTATTATATCAACTTATTTTCATGTTGGATTTTGACTTATTCTACCATGAGCTTATAACTTGTTAAAGTATAAACTACTTATAGCTTTATTGTTCATAACTTATGATAATTAAAGTCTTTTAATCATCATCCTTATATGTTCTTAATACATAGTTTCATTCATCTATACATGATACATATTCATACAAGTTCTTTACTTTCATACTACTTCTTAAAATAAACTCATAACAAGTTCATATTACTTCTTCATAAGTTTATAACTTATGCTAGTTTAAATGACTTATTTCTGACTTAAGCGGCTTAAGTTCATTTAATTAATCATTCTTCTTACTTCTTAACATCCATGCTCACTAATCCATACTTTTCTTATCAACCTATCATGGTAGAGTTAGAAGATAAATGGAGAAGAAGTCTTACCCTTTGAAGTTCTTGTGAATAAGTCTTTTTCTTCTTCTCACAAATGGAAGTAGCTTATTCTCTCTAACACTTAAGTACTTTGTAAGTTACTACATTATTTGAACAAGTAACAAATGGCTAGCAATCTCCTTCTATTTATAGAATTTCCAAAGCTAGGGTAGTTTAGTCAAAACACAATCCCACCTCCTTAAGCCACCTCCTTACTATTCATTACTTGTTAATCACAACTCTTATCTTTTGCTTGGCCATTACTCTTAAGTCTTGGTCATCACACAAAACACTTGATTACCAAGATTAACCATAACAACATGGTTTGCCCCATGGGTCATTACAACTCATTGAATCCTAGCTTGGGCTTAGATTAACTTAACCTTTGGGCTTTGCATTAAGAAACACTAACTTGTTTATTAATCAATAGTTGGGCCTCACCATTAATTCACTTGGGCTTGTATAAATTCCTAACCAATCTTACAAGTCCAATATCATTGCTCAATACATATACGTATTGTTGACTTATCATTCTCGTATTCTAATTCATATACAACTTCATTATATATGATATACCGTCATTCATACGAACTCATATAATACATTGTATTATACTCGTATTAATTACCTCATACAATACTCATGTATCATACGATCATTACTTAACTTATTAATAAATCAATTTCCTTAACATCCTTACTTTAAGTCCGCAAGCGAAATATTTCATTTTCCATACTTAGATTATTATTACATAATCCATCTTACCTTGACATTCTATCAATACGTATTTCTCGGAAATTCAAAAATAATTCCCGAGCAAATATCGATGAATAGTGTTTTTCAGAAAATTTCTCGGAAAACTTTTATTTTCGTCTTGGAAATTTAAACACTATAATTCCCTCAGGTAGCTCAAATACTACGACATTCTAACAAAATTAGGTTATATAATGACAACCATCTTGATAACACATAGAAAATAATTTTATTTATTATTTAATTCAATAAAATTATTTTACAATAAAATTTGAATTTCTCGGTCGTTACACTCTTGCCCATATCTTCACTGATAATTTGCTCAATTATATCCATCCGAAAGCATTCTTCCTCATTCGTAGGGAATTTCATGGCCTTGAAGACGTTGAATTTGATTTCTTTATCTTGGACCCTCATAGTAAGTTCTCCTTTTTGCACGTCTATGAGTGTCCTACCCGTGGCCAAGAAAGGTCTCCCTAGGATAATCGGGATGTTCTTGTCATCCTCAAAGTCCAGAATAATGAAGTCCGCGGGGAAAATAAACTTATCCATCTTAACCAGTATGTCCTCTACTATGCGTCTCGGATATGTGACTAACCTATCCGCCAACTACAATGAAATATTCGTAGGCTTTGGCGCGGGCAAACCCAATTCTGTGTATACTGACAGTGGCATAAGGTTCACACACGCCCCCAAATCACATAAACATTTGTTAAAAGACATGTTCCCGATCGTGCATGGGATAGTGAAACTTCCCGGGTCTTTCAACTTAGGTGGAAACTTTCGCTGTAACACTGCACTACACTCCTCTGTTAGTGCCACAGTTTCAAAATCTTCCCATTTCTTCTATCTTGATAGAATCCCTTTCATGAACTTTGTATAACTCGGCATCTGCTCTAGGGCTTCTGTAAATGGGATGTTAATCTGAAGTTTCTTGAAAACCTCCAAAAACCTCGCGAACTGCTTATCTATTTTCTGTTTTTGGACCCTCTGCTGAAACGGTGGTGGAGGATACACAATTGGCTTGTCGTCTAACTTTATTTTCTCACTATGCTTATCCTCACCCTTGTTTCCTTCACCCACGTTGTTGTCATCAACTTTTTCATCCCGTGTTGCTGAATTTTCTGCATCTTTACCAACGAGATGTTTTCCACTCCTCAATGTAATTGCCTGACACTGTTCGTGGTTTCCCTTCGGATTTTTCTCGGTATCACTCAGTAGGGTCCCTTGTGGCCTGTTATTTAATGCTAAGGCAATTTTCCCCATCTAATTTTCCAAATTCTTGATGGCCATTGCTTGGTTTTTCATCGCTCCCTCATTGCTAGTTATGTATTTTGACAACTCCTCTAAATCTGATTTTCTTTCCTGATGTTGAGTCGATTATTGGAGATTCTGAAAACCAGGGGGATATGATGGGCGTGGAGCTTGATGTTGCTGATTATTGATCCACGAGAAATTTGGGTGATTTCTATTCCCCTAGTTATAAGTGTTTTGGTACATATTCTGCGGAATCCTGTTGTAGCTACCTACGAACTGGACGGAAACTGGATTGATTGCTCACTGATCTGTAGGATGGTCACCCTCACATAGTTCACATACTACCGTAACCTGCTGTACCTGAGCCCCTGTCATGGCATCCAACTTCTTGGACAGCGCAAAAATTTGTGCTTGTATAGCTGTCACCCCATCTACTTCCAAAACCCCAGCCGCCTTTGCCTTTGTCATTCTTGCTGTGGGCCACTGGTAGTTGTTGGCCACCATGGTTTCAATCAAATTGTAGGCTTTCTCGTAACTCTTAGCCATGAACGCTCCACCTGATGCTGCATCAATGCTGGTTCTGAGATTTCCATGTAGTCCGTTGTAAAAAGTGTTCATTTGCAGCCACTTGGGCAATCCATGATGCCGGCACTTCCTGAGAAATTCTTTGTATCTCTCCCATGCCTCATATAGCGACTCCCCATGTTGTTGCTCAAACATTGTTATCTCATTCCTCATTTTAGCAGTTTTTGTCAGAAGGAAGAATTTGGCAAGGAATTTCTGAGCTAAGTCTTCCCACGTAGTTATCTCGCCTTGTCCCGTTGAGTGAATGGGAACAAGCGAAGTCTCACCGCATCATCCGACATCCCATTATACCTAAAGGTGTCGCAAATCTCCAGAAAGCTTAATAGATGTTCATTCGGATAGTCATTAGCCAATCCCCCAAACTGAACTGAATTCTGGATCATCTTAATCGTCCTAGGCTTGATTTTAAATGTATTTACAGCAATTGTCGGGCTCGGTGATGCTTGATCATTCGCTCACCACCTTGGTGTGGCGAAGTCCCTTAACGCTTTCTGATCTTCAGCTGCCATTGCCTCTTCTATCTCAGAATTTTCAAATTCTTGCCTCGTTTCTTTGATTCACTTACTTAACCTCTGAAACCTTTTCTCAATGTCGTCCTCAAAAGGCAGCAAGTCTGAATTTTTGGACTGAGTTTGCATAAACCACTCTAAAAACCTGAAATAAGAGGAACAAGACAAAAAATAAAAATGTTTAAGTAAAACTGGATTAATTAAACTGATATTGTAAAAATATTAAGATCTATACTAAATGATCCGTGGCAACGACGCCAATAACTTGTTGGGTAAAATCTAATTACGCACAACACGCAAGTATACGTGGTCAACAAGTTATAAAATGATGATTAGAGTATCGTTCCCATAGAGACAATTTAGTAAGAAATTTAACCTCACAATTATCAATTTCCTATTAATCCTAATTTTATTAAACTATCCAATTAAATGATTAAAAATTATAGAAACTAAATTAATAAACAAATAAACTACCACAAACCAATCATCAATATCAAAATATGGAATTTCAAACAATTAATGGAGAATTAGACTTATGACTTTCACCCTAAGCTTCACTTGATTTCTACACCTTTATCCCAATTCAATTCACTATCCCAGTTTATTAATCAAGAACACGAATATAGTATTAACCACCTCTCGATGCACTAATACCGTATTAACTTAAATCCACAAATTAGATAGAAACAAGTTAAACGCCTTAATCAACTAACTCACTATATTTCTATGTGAATTACAATTAAAGAAGGTTTAAGATTAAGTTCTCTATCCAACTACATGTGATGTCAAGCATATCTCTACCTCAACATTCATCAAGATTCTGCTATTCACAAAATTCATGAACACATGCTATATCAACTAGGTCTAGATTTGAATATCCTTTCTCGATTCCATACAAATCCACATAGAATTGTTGATCAGGCAATTCATAAATTCAAGCTCAAATTAATATAGATAAACTGGAAAATAGCTTATTGAATTGGAAATCAAGGTTTACAAAATCATCGATTCACTCAAAGATCCATCATAAGCCTAAAAAGTGAATTAGTTCATCATAAATGAAATAACTACTGAATAAATCAAAGAAAAAATCTTTTCAATTACAAATAATAGTCTAAGAAGAAAAATAGTGAAAAACACCCTTCACATAGCCTAGAATTGTAATCGTCTTGAAAATCTCCTCGAAATACTCCTCCAAAGCTTGCTAAGAAAAACTGAGATTGATCTCTATAATTTTCCTTGTATGTCCAATCCCATTGTTTGTTGTTAATTATATACTTAAACATATATTCTGATTACAATTCCATGCCAATATGGGTCCCAAACCATCGCCATCACTTAAGCTCCACGTTTGTAGTATTAGAAACCAACTAGGAGACCATTCTGTTCCTATACCCAAGCCCCAGCTTGGGTATTACCTTTGTAATAGCAATCCCAGGCTTGCTAGGCTACTGTAAATCAACTCAGGACCCCAAGCCCCGGCTTGGGTGTAAGGCCAAAAAGAGCAAGCCCCAACTTGCTATGCTATTGTAAATCTGCTGCAGTGTCCTCTGGTAAAACATCCATAACTTTTGATCCGGGAGGATTTACGAGGCGTGACACCTATCAAATTGAAGATATCGACGAGCTCTACAACTTTGATTCTTTGAGTTTTGAGAAATAACAAACGGATTAAGGTCGAAATTGGACCAGAAGTAGCTGCTGTATAAATGACAAACATAACAACTCTTAGTTTTGTCTTCGTTGATAAAAAGGCCATAACTCTCGCATCTGAACTTTCGATTGGAATGATTCAAGACGTTCCAGAAAGCTAAGAAGAAGTTCTACAACATAGTCCAAGTTCCAAGCCAAGAACATGAAATGAACATGAAAGCCGAAACGATATTCGAAATTGCTTTTCCTTGCGTTTTCATACCAATAGTTGCTCACTCAGCTCCCAAACATATAATCTACAAAACGAAAACAAAATGCATGAAAATTACATCCAATATCTTTTCATGGAAATATTATTCTGAGATTTCTTGATAATTATTGATCTTTTCATGACGAAATACTATTCACGAGTTACTATTTATGGGTTACTATTCACCTAGTTACTATTCACTCAAATATTATTCACTCGGGTATTCGGGGCACGTTTTTTGTCGGAGTACTATTCATGAGTTACTATTCATAGGTTACTATTCACTCAATTACTATTCATCCGAATATTATTCACTCGGGTATTTGTGGTACTTTTCATGTCGGGGTACTATTTACGAGGTACTATTCCTGAAGTACTATTCACGGGGTACTATTTATCAGAAAAATATATTTATTTTCTGTCCAAATTAGTTTTGGTACATGAATATTATTCTTGAATTTTACTCTACAAAGCAGTATCATGTTGACAACTTGGATATTTTTAAACTCTGGATAAATTTAAAGTCTTTAATATTTATCCGTGATTTCATTTGATTAATGCTTATATCATTGTCATTATCCTCATGCTTATATTGTGATGAAAGTCATCTTTAGCTTACGTGCATAGATGACTGTTGATTGGTACGATTATGACCATGAATCATTCGGTATAATCGTGACCCGTAATGTTACAAATGATGTGGTAAAAGTCCTCATTAGCCCGTAGTGCATTGATGTACAGTTGTTGGTATGATTATGACCAGGGATTATTCGGTATAATCATGATCATTGATGATTACATGAATATCCTTAGCTCAGTAGTGCGTGGATGATTCGATGATGTGGTTTATTTATTAAAATCGAGTCTCGCCGATAAATTTGATGAAAAACTTTTTAAATCGTAGAAGATAGTAGATATCATGCTCTACTTGACTCTTCTAATGGATTGCTTGTTCCGCTGCAGTTGTTGATCTAAAACTTGTTGTCTATTATATTCTATCAGTTGTTATACTGTTGAAGGCTAAGGATAATTTATTATGCATTATCTTAGTTATAATATTTCTTACTGGGCTAGTTGAGCTCACCCTTTTCTTTCATTGTTCTCTTCAGGAAATGAGAATATAGCTGGGACGAGTTGGGGAATTGAGTGATGGTCCAGGATAAGTGGCTGTTGTAGTCCTCACTATTCTGTGAAATAGTGTGATAATAATTGTAATGAGGACTTCATTGAGTGTGGATATTGTCTAGAAGACAATATTCGTTTTAAAAACTCATCTATGTTTTATCGTATTTTTTTATACGACAGTTGTATTAAAGAAGTTTGTATTTGATTTCTGTACCATGTATTTGGCTACTCAAGATGGGTGATGTATACCTGTTTTGGGGGCGTCACATATATTATTAACAATTAATGAATTATGTGATAAATTGAAGAGTTAAGGTTTAACCAAGTAATTTAACCTAAGATTACAAGTAATTCCTAATCCTACATGTATAACTTAATTATATATTGAGCAAGTAATTCCTAATCCTACATGTATAACTTAATTATATTCATGCAATCTCTTTACCCTAACTCTTACTTTGAGAAGGTTTCATATCTTTAACTTGTTTCTTATTATGTAAGTTTCTAAATTCTGTTATCCTTATGATGAGAAAGTTTTATTGTTCAACTTGATAATAATTATGCATATTTAATAACTCAATCCTTTTATTAATTTTTTTTTCCAGTTTTAGCTTAATATTATTCAAGCAAGGTTTGTTATATTATTCAATGCTTATGTTTTTAGTTCCCTTTTAAGCATGACTTCAATATACAATGTTGATTCATTTATAACTCATTCCATAACATATTGTTATTACATTTTGATTCAACTAATCCTTAGTTGATGTTTGTTAAACTCTAAATTATCCTTAAAGCTTGTCCAAACCAAACATACTTTGGTTCAGACTTGTATTTTAAATACTGAGATGAACAACCCTATTACAGGGGATAATTTTTGCTTAGCGTTATGCACAATACATGGTACGAAGGGCTGATCCCCCTATGTACAAAAAGTCCCTACAGTCTTATGACTATTTAGGTTTAAGTTGAAAGAATACTTATAATCTTGGACATAGTTCGTGGTCTTGTGACCCTCAGATATATTTTATATTCTGGTTTTAGTTCTTGATTGTCATTGATAGAGAATATTATTCAGTTCCATTGAGCCTATTCATTTAGTAGTCATTATGAGAATATTATTCATTGTCATTTCAAGTGAGCATTTGTTTTGCTCACTCTTGCTTATATAACCAGTACAAGTAAAGTTGAGAAGGTCAATGAACCTACCACTAGTAAAGGGAAAGGAAAGATGAACAAGTGTTGAAGACTTGTAAATCTGTTGACTTTTATATTGTTAGACTTTGTTTTAATTTTTGAGATGTAACTATTTATTTTTCTGCACATGATGAATGTTTAAGGTTAGACAACTTGAGACTTTATTGGACTTATTGATGTAACCCTTTAATGGGAAAGTTTATTGTTTAAATTTTATTATATTTGGGTAGATAGAAATGAATGAATGGAAAGTGAACACCAAATCTTATGGGAATGAAGTACCTAGATTTGGGGGTGGCACAAGTTGATATCAAATCCTTAGGTTATAAACCTTAGGCATGGGAAAAACCTTAGGAATTACGTAACCTTATAAGAGATTAAAAAGATATTGGTGATAAACTCTTATTGAGTTTTAAGAAAGAAATAATAAAACACTTTATGTGCTTATATGGTTGCAACCTATGTGACCGTGAGTGTCGAATATTGACGAATAGTAATTAAACACTTAAAATTTTGTTGTCAGGATGGCTAATATGGGAGAATCCAGTCAGGCTAGGGAGGAGGGACCTCAGATGCCAAGAGAGGAGGAGCCTCGAGATATTCAGGTAGTATGGGAACAACTGGTGCCAAGGGACTCATCTCCGTTGGTCACAGTGGTTGGTGATGCCACCCCGGAGTTTGAGGAGGAGGGGATACCTAATGAGGAGGATGAAGTAGAGACAGAGGAGGAAGACCCTGTGGAGCTGCCATAGATGGATGAGGATGAGGAGGAAGAGTTTCCACCGAAATCTATCGCAACTCATATGTATGGGGAAGTATACGACCATAACATTGAGCTTCAAGATAGAGTCGAGGAGTTTGAAGAGCTAGTGGTTGAACGTCAGAATTCAATAGCGCAGAAGGATGATGAGATCCGTAATCTTGACGATAGTCTGAGTAATGTTGAGTGGAAGTTGATTCACACTAAGGAGAATGAGCAGCTGACGGAGGAGATTGTGAAGCTGAAGGACAAATTAAAAGAAGAATCCGCCAAGAGAGTAAGAGTTGAAGACGCGTACGAGGAAGCTTCTTAGCGTGCAGGAGTAGCAGAAGGGGAAGTACAAGCAAAGAAGATCAAGATGGAGGAGATGAATGGCGTTTTCAATACCGTGATAAATCGAGCTGAAGATCGAGTTATGTATTATCCGATTCAGTTCGAGACGCTGCCATGGTATATGTTAGATCGCAGAATAATGTTCCGTATTATGGAAGAGGAGCGTTGCAAGGCTATGCAGCATTTTAGTAGGTCATCGTAGAGAATGTACTTGATATTTGATTAATTATATAATTAATTAGATGTAAATCCCAGGTATTATGTAACCAATGGGATATGATGAGGATGTTATCCTGAAACTTTTGTAGTTCAGGAAAGTGATGTAGATAGCATAGATGCTATCATTATTATGTTTTAAAAGATGATGAATGAATAAAAGTTAATATTTATTCAAGATGTTATGTGTTATGTGATGATCTTTTGTGATGTACAAGTTAAGTAGAAAATACTTAAAAGATTGGGTAATAATCTAATAAGTGTATTTTTCTTTAATCAGAAAATTCCTCCAAGAAGACGCCAACCACGACAACAAACCCCAGAGGGGTTTACCAACAATAATAACACTGGAGCTAACCCAGTTCAGCAGTTGGTTACACTTTTGACGGGAGCGCTGCAGAATAAACTGCAAAATCAAGCAGTAACTTTTAAAGATTTTAAGGCGGTTGGACCACCAGAATTCCGTGGGTCCATGAATCCGATTGAGGCACAAACCTAGATCATGGATATAGAGTTTTTGATATTGCTAGAGTAGGTGAGGATTAGAAGACTGCTTTTGCAACATTTATGTTGAAAGCAGAGGCCAGTTATTGGTGGTAAGCCAATAAAACCCGAGTAGGTCAAGGAGTGATGACTTGGGATAGGTTCAAGGAAATATTTTTCGAGACCTATTTCCTAAAGAGTTCGCAGAATCAGATGGAGGTGCAGTTTTTAGAATTGAAGCAGGGCACAATGACAGTGTCGGAGTATGCATCAAGGTTCAATGAGTTGGCGAGGTTTGCGCCATATCAAGTCCACACAGATTAGCGCAAGGCGAGGAGATTTGAACAGGGATTGAAGCCCTAGTTGTACAGCAGAGTCTCCATGTTTCAGTTAAAGACATTTACAGCAGTGCTGGAGAAGGCGATTATCGCTGAGGGTGGCGGCGAGGCTATGACGAAGTATAATCAGGAACAAAGAAAAAAGAAGAGTGAGAGTGAAGGCAAGAATGGTGGTAGCAGTGGTGGGAATAATAATAATAATAATAACCTGAAGAGGAAGTGGAATGGAAGTGTTGGTGCTGGAAATCAACAGAGTAGTCAGCAGAAAAAGAAGTTTGAAGCATGTGCTACGTGTTGGAAGAATCACACTGGTGTGTGCTTAAGGGGTAAGCGAGTGTGCTTCAACTGTGGCCAGGAGGGTCACATTGCTCCGAATTTCCATCAACCAAAGAAGAATGCTTGCTACACATGCGGGTCAAAGGATCATTTTGCTCGCGAGTGCCCTAAGAAGAAAGCTAGAGAGGCAATTGGAAGCAAAGGAGGCGTCAGTGGAGGTACATTGGTTATTGCTAGACCAACATCATCAAACAGACCCACAACCAGAACCTTCAACATGACTGTGCAAGATGCGGTGCAATCAAAAGATGTCATGTTAGGTATTATCCTAATTAATAATATAAATGCATATGTATTATTTGATTCGGGTGGTACTTGCTCGTTTATATCTGATGAATTTGCTAAGAGGTTAGAATTGCCTAGTGAAGAATTGAATTTCCCGTTAAACATAGAAATTGAGAATAGGGAGGTGATTCCTGTTATGTTTATATACAAGAATTGTAGGGTGAATATTAAGGGGAATGTCATGATAGTAGATTTAATCTCGATTAAACTTGGAGAGTTTGATGTTATATTGGAATGGATTGGCTATTTAATTATGGAGTAATAATTGATTGCCAATAGAAAAGTGTAAACCTTATGCCTCCGTCAAAGGTAGACTTCTATGGTAGCAACTCGCCTAGACAAGTGAGATGTCTGACGATTATGCAGGCCAAGAAGTTTTTGAGTCAGGGCTGTGTAGGGTACTTAGCTTACATAGTCGATACTCAGAAGAAGGGTGTGAAATTGGAGGAGATAACAATTTTTAAGGATTTTGTGGAAGTATTTCCGAAGGATTTGCCAGAACTTCCGCCTGACAGAGAGATCGAGTTCGTTATCGATTTAGCACCAGAGACTGCTCCGATATCGAAGGCTCCGTATAAGATGGCTCCAGTAGAGATGAAGGAACTCATGGTACAACTTTAGGAGCTGCTAGACAAGAAATATATTCAGCTGAGTGTGTCATCGTGGGGAACGTTGATGTTATTTGTGAAAAAGAAGGATGGTCAATGCGTCTTTGCATTAATTATAGGGAGTTAAACAAAGTTACTATTAAGAATAAGTATCCGTTGCCAAGAATAGATGACTTCTTTGATTAATTGAAAGGAGCCAAGTACTTCTCTAAGATAGATTTGAGAAGTGGGTATCACCAATTAAAGATAAGGAAGGAGGATGTACCTAAAACGACATTCAGAACTTGGTATGGATACTATGAGTTTCTGGTAATGTCTTTTGGTTTAACTAATGCCCTTGCAACATTCATGGATTTGATGAACATGGTGTTTAAACCATTTTTAGATAAGTTTGTGGTGGTATTCATTGATGATATTATGTTGTACTCTAAATCTCAAGAGGAACATGTGGAATATTAACGTTTGACGTTGGAGACGCTAAGAAAGGAAAAGTTGTACGCGGAATTCTCCAAGTGTGAGTTCTGGCTAGAACGTGTTTAATTTCTTGGGCATGTGATTGGCAAAGATGGGATTTTAGTGGATCCATAAAAGATGGAAGTTGTAATGAATTGGGAGCAACCAAGGACACCATCAGAAGTGAGGAGTTTCTTGGGATTGGCAGGTTACTATAGACGGTTTATTCAAGAATTTTCCAAGATTGCCACTCCGTTGACATATTTGACAAGTAAATCTGTAAAATTTGTTTGGATGGAGAAGTTTGAAGAGAGCTTTCAAGACTTGAAAAGGAAGTTAAGTGTGGCACCTGTGTTGTCATTACCAGATAATACAGGAAACTTTGTGGTGTATAGTGATGCATCACATAAATGACTAGGTTGTGTGCTTATGCAAAACGGTAAAGTCGTTGCTTATGCATCAAGGCAACTGAAGGACTATAAGAAAGGATACCCAACACATGATTTAGAGTTGGCTGCGGTGGTATTTGGTCTAAAAATATGGAGACATTATCTCTATGGAGAGAAATGTGAGATATATACGGACCATAAAAGTTTGAAATATATTTTCACACAGAAAGATTTGAACATGCGTTAAAGGTGATGGCTAGAATTGATAAAAGATTATGATTGTTAGATCTTTTATCATTCGGGTAAAGAAAATGTGGTTGCTGATGCCCTGAGTAGAAAAGGTCATGAAAAATTGATGTTGTTAACGGCTCAGGAGGAACTTATCTCAGCAATGACAAGGCTAGAGTTGGAAATAAAACTTTCAAAAGAATCAAATGGAAGATTATTCTAGATGGAAGATAGTCCAACTTTTGTGGACAAAGTGAAGAATGCTCAACTACAAGATGAAGAATGTAGGAAAATCAAAGAAAGAGTGGTTGAGGGTAGTGATGTGAAATACAAGATCAATACCGAAGGACTATTACGGTTCGAGGGAAGAATTTGGGTTCCAGCAATACCGGATATTAAAGACAAAATCTTGACTGAAGCTTATAACTCAAGATATTCAATTCATCCGGGAAGTACGAAGATGTATTAAGATTTACGACGACATTATTGGTGGATGAATATCAAAAGAGATGTTGCAGAATGTGTCACAAAATGCTTGACATGTCAAAGAGTCAAGGCCGAGCATCAGAGACCAATCAGATTACTTCAACCGTTGGAAATACCAGAATGGAAGTGGGAAGCATATCATAATAGATTTTGTGGTAGGTCTTCCAATGACTCAGAAAGGATACGACGTGATTTGGGTGATAGTGGATAGACTGACAAAGTCAGCACACTTTTTGCCAATAAAGATTAGATTCAATCTTGATCAGCTGGCAAAGTTGTACTTCAAGGAGATCATTTTGAGACATGGAGTTCCAGTGTCAATTTTGTCAGACAGAGATCCGAGATTCACGTCAAATTTCTAGAAGAGACTACAAGAATGCATGGGAACACAATTGAGAATGAGTACGGCGTACCATCCTCAAACAGACGGCCAAAGCGAACAAACAATCCAGACGTTGGAAGATACACTTAGAGCGTGCATTATGAATTTAAAAGGGAACTGGGATGATCATTTACTACTGGCAGAATTCGGCTACAACAACAGTTACCATGCAAGCATTGCCATGCCGCCTTATGAAGCATTGCACGGAAGGAAGTGCAGAACTCCACTGTGCTGGATGAAGTTGGTGAACGTCAACTGTTAGGACCGAAACTGGTACAACAGACTGTCGAGGTTGTCAAACTCATCAGGGCAAGATTGGTAGAGGCTCAAGACAGACAGAAGAAGTATGTTAATCAACACAAACAAGATCGCGAGTTCGACGTAGGAAATTTCGTGTTCCTAAAAGTTTCTCCTTGGAAGGGGAAAATTCATTTTGGTAAAAAGAGAATACTAAGCCCGAGGTTTATTGGACCCTTCGAGGTGCTGCGAAGAGTAGGAGAAGTGGCTTACGAGGTAGCTCTACCTCTAGAGTTAGAACATGTTCACGATGTTTTTCATGTTTCGGTGCTACGACCGTATAAATCCGATTACAAGCATGTAATCGAGTATGAACCATTACAATTCGATAAGGAATTGTCTTATGAAGAGATTCCTATTCAAATAGTTGAAAGGAAAGAACAAGTGCTCAGGAATAAAGTGATACCTTCCGTGAAGGTGATATGGAGGAACCACAATGCTGAAGAAGCTACGTGGGAACTCGAAGACAAAATGATGAAGAACTATCCTGAGTTATTTATTTAATTGTGTCTTCGATTCTGGGGACAAAATCCTTGTAGGAAGGGAAGAATGTGATGAATGAATTGTTTAAGTCGTAATTTTGGGGACAAAATCCTTGTAAGGAGGGAAGGATGTAACAATCCAGAATTTTAATTGTAATTTCAAATATTTATTGAAGTAAATAAATATTTTAATTGATGTGTTTATTATTAAATAAATATTTATTTAATTTAATAATTTTTTAAAATAAATAATTTATGAGTTGAGGGAATTAACTTAATTTGTTAATTAAGTGAAAATTAGTAATTTGGTATTTTGAAGATAATTAAATAAAAGAGTGATGAATTAATTAGTTTGAGATAATATTCTAATTTAATTTAATAATTAAATTAGAGAATGATAAGGATAAATGAATTGTTATAATATTATTTTAATTTAATTTAGTAATTAAAGTAATGTATTAATTGATTGAATAAAATTATAATGAGAATTATAATTTTGTTGTATTGATTATGTGGCAAATTGATTTAATAAATTGTTATTAGCTTTAATTTAATTAAATTTGAATATTAGAATTTAATTGAATAGAGTGTGACAATTAAACTATATTATAAATAAGTTATTAAAATAAATTAAAAGAGTTTTAATTTGGTTTTACCAAACAAAGCCTTAGAGCTTTTGAAATTCCTATTTTAATCTTGTTTTGGCCAAACAAGGCCTTATGGATTTTGAATTTTAAATAATAATAATAATAATATATATATAATAATAAATAAAAATAAAAACATAATTGAAATACAATAAAAGAGGGGAGTTATATTTTGTCAGTTATATATGTTTATGTATATCAGTTAGTATTTTGTTCATACGTTAAGTTAGAAAAAGAGAGAAAGAACATAGAAGAAGAGAAAAAAAAAAGAGAAAGAGAGAAAGAAGAGAAGAGAAGAAATTCTCTGTGTTTTTTTAGAGTTTGAGAGAGAAATTGGTGAGAAGAAGTTGCAAGAACAAGAAGGAGAAGTAATCATATTCTAGTAAAGGTATAATCCTAAAGTTCTAGTTTTTATATACATGAAAATTTCTCTATAAAATTTGTGTGAAGGATTAATGGGTTATTATGTAGTTTTTATATGTTAATTGGTTGATATAAGTTGTTTTCATAGGTTTATAGATGATTTAGGGTAAATTGATTCATGTAATATGTTTTAATATAGAGAAAATCATATTACAATAAATTTATATTGATATATGTTTGATATGGCTTAACTTAGAATCAAAATTGATACTCAATTCATAGTATAAACCATAAATTGATTATTGATTTTGAAAATACATGACGAAACAAAAACAAAGTAATTTAAATTAACTGTTTTGGTTGAAAAATGAATTCACGGTGATGAATTTTACTATGAGTGTTAAAAAGGGTGAAGAAATAGTAGAAACAGTGAAATTAAAGGTTGTAATGTTGATGTTTATGTTGATTATATAGTTAAAATCATGTTGAAAACCTTAAGTTATGTTTTTATGAGGTTTATGTAATTCATATGTATGTGTTAATTTGTTGTTAGAAAGTAGCTTAAAAGCCAATTTGGCTTTGTTCTAAGTTCTTCGCTAACATCGCATTCACTCGAATCGTATTTTGGCGGCATAGTTGCACCCCATAGTACAATTCCAAAGATTACAACGCCAGTCAGCCTTAGCCAGATTATAGGCCTTTGTCTCGAGCCGCAGCGCCATTCCAAAGGTAAATCAAATGTCGTAACGCCATTAGCGCTTTTGGCTAGAAAATTTATTTTGATTATACAATTCTATAATTGTTGATAAAGAGTAATGTTATAACTGTTAAAATGTGATTTTTATTTTATTGTGGTGTTATAGTACCAAGTATGAATATGTATATATATATATATATATATATATATATTATTAGCAATTAATGAATTATGTGATATATTGAAGAGTTAAGGTTTAACCAAGTAATTGAACCTAAGATTACCAGTCGTATATACTGAATTATGTACTGGGTATTTGTAGTAACTAATTATCTCATGATGACATGTGTATAGGACATTGAGAATTGAGTTATACGATTTAGCTTACACGCAAGGCAAGTTTTCAAACCCCAACCTTTATTTGAGTTGTTCTATCTTATCTACCTATATATTGAGCAAGTAATTCCTAATCCTACATGTATAACTTAATTATATTCATGAAATCTCTTTACTCTAACTCTTACTTTGAGAAGGTTTCATATCTTTAACTTGTTTCTTATTATGTAAGTTTCTAAATTTTGTTATCCTTATGATGAAAAGGTTTTATTGTTCAACTTGCTAATAATTATGCATGTTCAATAACTTAATCCTTTTATTAAACAAAATTCTAGATTTAGCTTAATATTGTTCAAGCAAGGTTTGTTATATTATTCAATGCTTATGTTTTTAGTTACCTTTTAAGCATGACTTCAATATACTATGTTGATTCATTTATGACTCATTCCATAACATATTGTTATTACATTTTGATTTAACTAATCCTTAGTTAATGTTCGTTAAACTATAAATTACCCTTGAAGCTTATCCAAACCAAACTTACTTTGGTGCGGACTTGTATTCTAAATACTGAGATGAACAACCCTATTACAAGGAATAATTTACGCTTAGCGTTTAGATGTTTATGCACAATACATGGTACGAAGGGCTGATCCCCCTAAGTACGAGAAGTCCCTACAGTCTTATGACTGTTTAGGTTTAAGTTGAAAGAATACTTATAATATTGGACATAGTTTGTGGTCTTGTGACCCTCAGATATATTTTAAATTCTGTTTTCAGTTCTTGATTGTCATTGATAGAGAATATTATTCAGTTCCATTGAGCCTATTCATTTGGTAGTCATTATGAGATTATTATTCATTGTCATTTCAAGTGAGAATTTGTTTTGCTCACTCTTGCTTATATAACCATTACAACTAAAGTTAAGAAGGTCGATGAACCTACCACCAGTAAAGGGAAAGGAAAGATGAACAAGTGTTGAAGACTTGTAAATCTGTTGACTTTTATATTGTCACACTTTGTTTTAATTGTTGAGATGTAATTATTTATTTTTCTGCACATGTTGAATGTTTAAGGTTAGACAATCTAGGACTTTATTGCACTTATTGAGGTAACCCTTTAATGGGAAAGTTTATTGTTTAAATTTTATTATATTTGGGTAGTTAGAAATGAATAAATGGAAAGTGAACACCAAATCTTGTGGGAATGAAGTAACCAGATTTGGGGGTGTCACAGTGGCCAGGGCATCAGCATTCAAAGCAAGTGTATTTATTTTGCGTTTTTTTGAATTTGTTTAAAGTGATAACATTCTTTCTTTTAAGCTTTCTTTGTAACAACCCTTTGAGCCTTCTTAAATTTTTTGCATATTTCTCATCCGAATCGTCTTCTAGCTCTTCTTCATTTCCTGCAATAAGAACTAAAACCTTCTTTCTAGGAGTTTCCTCCTCCTCATCATATCTTTTTAATTGATTTTCATATTCTTCTAATTCACCAAATAAAGTTAAAGTATCCATAGAAGAAATATTAGGAGAATCTTGAAGAATAGTAACTTTTGATGCAAACCTTTTGGGCACAGCCCAAACAACTTACGATTGATCTCACTTTATGGAATTGATTTATCAAGTAGCTTCAAGGAATTCATGAGTACTAGGAACCTTGTTTATGCTTCGTTGATAGTGTCATCTTTCTCCAGCTTGAATATTTCATAATGATGCATGAGTATACTAAGCTTGACTTCTCTTACTTCCAATTTACCTTCGTGGCTTACTTTTAAAGTATCCCAAATCTCCTTAGTCGCGTTGCATGAGAAAACTTTGTCAATTTCGGATTGCACCAAGCCACTAAGGAGTGTGTTCATTGCTTTTGAAACATAGGAGACCATGTGTGTTACGCCCCCAAAAATAGGTCTACACAACCCCTTTTGAGTCGCCAAAAATAACACTACAGACGCGAACTTTCCTATTTACAACTATTATACTGCCATGCAAAATATGGCAACACACATAGTGTAAGTGTTCAATACAGATATTTTAACATGTATAATACGACATTACACACACCCAAATTATTACAATGATGTATAAAATATAGCAACAAATATTTCAAGTACTCAAAGGAACACGAAAAGATTTTTGTCCTCCTTATTCTAATGGGGTGCATTTTTGACGCTTCCAAATTTGGGTTCACTTCACCCTATTTGGTTCACCAAAAAAATTATTAAATGATGTATAAATTCTGACACACACATTTTAAGTCCTCAGTATAATTATTGCCACATTATTTAATAATGTATTGAGAAACTTCAACAATCTCAGACCATCACTCCATTCCCCTGTTATCCCCGTTAGACTTAGCTACACTCTTATTACGTGAAAGGAATTGTGAAGCAAAAGGGTGAGCACAAATAGCCTAGTAAAGAATATCATGACTAAGATAACTAAATTATTAATATCCTTTATCAGTAATAAATTATATATTAAGAACATATGGTAAATGATAAAAGTTTTCAACCATAATTGTAGTGAAATTAATAATCCATTAAAAGAGTCAAGTAGAACATAATGTCTGCTATATTCTCCAAATTAAAAGTCCACCATTAATATTTTATTCCTGTAAGATCAATCAATAGTTCTTGTCGACGTCGGGATTTTTACTGTTCCTTTTCTGTTCTTGTCTTTTGGTGTTCTCATGTTAGGTGAGATTTGTTTGAAAAAATAAGTTGTGAAAGTCCGACATGTATATGTCGACGATTGGACTGTAAGAGTCGCCATTTGGTATTTTTAAATAGTTGCATCAACTCAACCAAGAAAAGGTTTGTACATTGACCCATTGATGTGACACTGTTTAACAGGTCTGTGAAACCGAGATTCATTAGGGTCCGGGGGCTTGATTATGCGGAGGGAAGGTGTTAGGCACCCTCCGACATCCGTGTTACCACTGTGACCGCCACTTTTTAATTAAATTGTTATATGAATGTGTGTGTGTGTGTGTGGGTCAATGTGCAATTATCTGGAAGTAGTGCTATGCCTCGTTTGCACCTATATAAAAAGGGTTTGAATTTTGTATAAAAGTTCAGTTTTAACAAGATATAGCAATGACGTTTTGTAAAAGAAGTTTTTCAAACCCTTATACTCAATTGTAATTGAGGCATTTGATACTTCCATTTTATTCTTTGTTCGGCTTGATTGCTTTTATTTTTGAGATGCGAGGCATCTTCGAGGAAAAAAATATACATAGCAGTGCCGAACTCCTTTTGGGCATTGGAGCCATCTAATGAAATTCAAACACCGTGAATAATGTACAAGCTGATTACAGCCGAAAATGTCCATCACGGGAACCGAATCTAGATTCAGGAGATTGAATCTGTGATCACATTATTTATAGTCTCACATGATGTAGCAGTTTATATGAAAGCTGTAAGCAGTTATATATATAAAAGATGTATATATATATACAAATGATCGACCACCACGAAGCAACTCCATGGGGGATTGGAAATATAAATATATAAAAGTTGTAAATATATATATAGAAACGATCAACCGCCGTGAAGTAAACTCCAGGCGGGACGAAATGTAAATAAAGCAGTAAAAGCGATCAACCGCCACGAAGTAAACTCCAGGCGAGACTAAATGTAACGAAAGAAGTAAAAGGCCACGAAGTAAACTCTAGGCCTGACAGAAATGTATATGTATATATATATATATATATATAAATGGTAAACGCACCGGATATTATATCCAGACTCAATCAAACAGAGTTTGATGATAATAATATATATATAAGTATTTATATATATAAAAGCAGTAAACGCTCCGGATGTAAATCCAGGCTCATCGAACAGAGTTCAACAACAGTTTTTATATAAGTATATATATATAAAAGCAATAAACACTCCGGACGTGAGTCCAGGCTCATCAAACAGAGCTCGACAACAGTTTATATATAAATATATATAAAAGTAATAAACGCTTCGGACGTGAGTCCAGGCTCAATCGAGGCATAAATCGATAATGTTAGCATAAATATATATATATAAGTATATATATATATATAAAAGAAATAAAAGCCACGAACCGAAGTCTGGGCATACACACACAACATGACTCTCAACGTGAATAACTATGTGTGCAGAATGTGGAGAAAGGCTCTAAGAAATATAAGAAGGCTTACATTGGACTTCCAAAGAAGACTTCAGTAGCTTTAAATGGATGAACACTCGTTTCCCGCTGGGAAAATATAGCAAAATATTAGCTCACAAGTGTTTGAAATGAGAAATCGCTAAGTTTATAGTGTGTACATAGCGAATTAGACAGGGCTTCCTCACCTTTTCTCAATGCAAAACGACTACCCCAAGCCCTCTATTTATAGAGGGGGGAGCCGCAGGTGTACCTGCAGCAGCCGCAGATGTATCTGCAGCTTCCCAGGGTGCCTTGAGCTCCGCAAGTCCTACTGTCTCGAAGTACATTCACGCATGCAACGCGATGTCCGCTTGAACTTTTAGAACTTCAATTCGAGCATCCGATTGAGGTGTATAAGACTTTTTTTAGAATGTTGTTGTTGAGAGTTACACAAATGACATGGGATTAGAGGTTATATGAAGTCAGGAAGGTGGGGCCATGCCCAGGTGCTCAGGCTTCAAATTCTATCCGGTGTTCTGTCTTGTGTAATAGTCACTCGGGATTGGAGCTCTGGTTCTTGTAGAACATTTTTGTATAGAATGTATGTTGAAATGTTGTTGAGATGGCGCAATGTACGCACCCTAATTTCGAGGACGAAATTTCATAAGAATGGGAGGTTGTAAAACCCCAACTTTTATGAATAAAGAATAATTTTCTCGAAATATATTTTTGAATATTATGGTGTGGATTTGATATAATGTTATAGTTATGGGTAATATTTAAAAATTTTGGAAAGTAAGCAAGTGGTTATATAATATTCGATTGGTCGGGGAATATTCATTTTAACAAGAAATATTCGTACGACGGAACAATCATTGGTGGACCCCACAACAAACGTATTGTCGTAGTAAGAAAACGACAGAATTATCTTTTATTAAAAATAACGGCGAAAGTGTTACCGTTAAAACTATTGAACTATCCGGTAGTAAAAATACAGTAATACGCGTGGTTGCATAGTAGCACAAGGTATTGGTTATTGATGCTTACGTGAGAAGTCACTCAGTTATACTCAATTATTGCTACAAAGAATTGTTCGATCATATCTCTCTATATTATTGATTCGATTATTGTCACAATATCATCCGTATAATATGATATATTATTAAATCAATAATTGAGGCGCACAAAAGTTATTCATATTATTAAATTGCAATATTTACAATGTCTAGAAGTTCATCAAGGAGAGGTTTGGTCATCTAATTGCGGCGTGATAAGGAGAAATCCTTATCGAGAGCCCCTCTTCCTGGAACGAATCGGTTTGTTAAATATTATGAGTTATAATATTAATGATGAATAAGTTCGTGTTGATTAAAGATGAAATTGATAGTTCCATTGTGTTGGAATTATTAGTGTTAGTGGAAATTGACATTTATTTCGATATTAATTGATGTGTGAAAGTTATACTGACCAGTCGGGTAGTTAATCGGATAAATGAGCAATTAATTGCTATTAATTCACATGATTATAACTATTTGTTCACATGTGTGTGCTATTGATTCACATTCTTGTACTATTAGGGGAGTTGGTACAAGATTGATAATACTTGCATGACTAAGTTAAAAATGGAGGTATAGATGGAGGTACTATACTGCAATTCGTATTTTCACAAGATTATAACTATTGATTCACATGATTGAACTATTGATTCACATTATTTACTATTAGGGAGGTGGTGCAAGTTTTAATAATACTTCCGGACTAAATTATAAATGAAAGAAAAGTTGAAGGTATTGTACTGTAATATTTCGAGCCCCAAAACGTGCAATTATCAAAACTATATTTTCCTGTAAATAGAAGCTCATTCTTCCTTCATTTCTCACCAATTCACTAAAGATATAGAGCAATTATTATAGAGAGAAATTATAGAGAGAAAGAAGAAGAGAAGTCTGCTACCTCTTTACTCCAGTATCCAGTTTCTTTCTAAGGTAAAGGTTATTATTTCTTTCATATTCATGAGGAGAGCTTCTATTATTCCATTCTTTATTATTATGTTGGAATAGCCTGTCTATGCGAAGTACCGCATACATGGTGAAATTCTTCTATTATTCCATTCTTTATTATTATGTTGGAATAACCTGTCTATACGAAGTACCGCATAAATGGTGAAATTCTTCTATTATTCAATTCTTTATTATTATGTTGGAATAACCTGTCTATGCAAAGTATCGCATACATGGTGAAATTCTTCTGTTATTCCATTCTTTATTATTATGTTGAATAGCCTTTACATGCCATCAAATACCGCATACATGGTGAAATTCTTCATTATTCCATTCTTTATTATTCGTTGAATATCCCATCTGCATGCGGATTACGCTTGACCGGTTCCATTCTTTATTATTCTTGGAATAACTGCATGCTGTGCATGCGCTTCATCGCATGCATGGTGAATTCTTTGTTATTCCATTCTTTATTATTCTGTTGGAATATCCTGTCTGTGTGGATTATGCATGACCTGGTTCCATTCATTATTATTCAGTTGGAATAACCTATCTATGAGGATTATCACATGCATTGTGAAGATCCTTCGTATTCATTCCTTATTAAATTGTGGAAATGATCTGTCTACGTGGATTACCGCATGACGGGTGAAAATCCATTTGCAGTTTCATATATTTTATGATACTCATTTGGTTAAAGTTTTGGCTTCTATACTCCGTGAAATTAGTAGAATATCCTGGATATTTGCGCTTCATCCCAGATTCTTTTTCATGGAAATATTCTTCTGAGCATTCTTGAATTTTACTCCACAAAGCAGTATCATGTTGATAATTTGGACGTAATTGATTTCAAGATAAATTAACTTATAAATCTTTAAAATTTATTCTTGAACTTATTTTATTGAATTATTATGTCATTATCATCATCCTCATGCTTATATTGTGATGAAAGTCATCTTTGGCTTACTTGCATAGATGGAGTTGGTATGATTATGACCAGGGATTATTCGGTATATTCATGACCTGTAATGTTATAAATGATGTGGTAAAAGTCCTCAGTAGCCTGTAGTGCATTGATGGAAAGTTTTTGGTATGATTATGACCAAGGATTATTCGGTATAGTCATGACCATTGATGATTTAATAAATATCCTTGGCCCATAGTACAGGGATGACTCGATGATGTGGTTTATTTATTAAGATGAGTCTTAGCGATAAAAATTGATGAAAACATTTTAAATCATAGAAGATAGTAGATATCATGCTTTACTTGACTTTTCTAATGAATTTCTTATTCCACTACAGTTAAACTTGATGTCTATTGTATTTTATCAGTTTAACATTGTTGAAGACTAATGATAATTTATTTTGCATTATCTTAGTCATAATATTTCTTACTGGGCTAGTTGAGCTCACCCTTTATTTCACTGTTCTCTTCAGGAAATGAGACGTGTAATGGGACTAGTCGTGAAACCTGAGTGACGGTCCAGATGATAGCATTAGTAGTCCTCACTATTCTAATAAATATTGTGACAATAAATGTAATGACTCTATTGAGTGTGGATATTGTCTAGATGACAATATTCTTATTAAAACTCTTAGATTATGTTTTATCGTATTTTACACGACTATTATATAATTAAGTTGTATTTGAATTTTGTACCATGTATTTGGCGACTCAAGATGGGTGATGTATACCTATTTTGGGAGCGTCACATCGGGGTTGTCTCCAAGATGGTAAGACTGATAATTTCAGTGTTGTCTCCGGAATTGGAGCTGCTTTGTCCTCTAGGATTATCTTTGAAAGATGATTATGCCCTCCTGCAATGTTAGTAACAGGAATGCAAAATTTTAAGTGTCTACAGATGCCCCTCGTTATCATATTCATGTAATGTAATGGCATGGATAGGATAAAGAATACTAGACACTTGAAATGTGATAAGATAATCATGATGCAATGTACTGCAGCATGATGTATATGCATGATGTATGTGGTTTGTTGGATTGTTTTCCAACGGGATGTGATAACTGTTTGCTCCCACGAATTCTTATGGGGACTGGAGTTATCACTGATATCTCTGATGAACTGCCTGGTTGTGTACTCCAGAGTTCTCAGGAACTTACAAGATGTTGACATTGGGGTTATCACCAAAGTCCTTAATCCTTTGAGCAGATTTCCCATTAAGGATGTACCTCTCATGTACGAGAGACCTGTGGGGATGTGTTTTGTCTGAGGAGACCTTGTATAACATATTCCATCACCGGTCCTCCCCGATGAGGATGGTCCTTCTTGGTTTGTATTGCCAGGCCTTTCCACTACTCTGTCAGAGTTACTGCCAACAGTTTGTGTTGTCAAGGTTGCCTGACCCTCGCTGAAATGTACATTAATAGATGATATCCTTACTGTGGATGATGTTAAGGTCGCTTTCCCTTTGTTGACGTGTGCAACAACAGATCATATCATCGGATGGTTTCTGATGCTTCGCTGGATTTACTTGCCAGCGACTGAATGTCGTCAAGGTTGCTTGACCTTCGTTGACGTGTGCATCAACGGATGAACTTGTATGAAGTTTCTGCTGGGGGGAAATGTTATGGAGTTACGACCCCAAACTGATGGCATCGGACCTTCGTGAGGTATTACCGAGTGTAGTTTGCAACAATTTTGATCATCAGTATAGTAAACCCTGTGTCTGGACGAATACCAATGAGTGATATGTAGACCCGCAGTTTGGTCTCTGAAAACCAAGATTTCAGGCTTTTCCGCTCAATCGCGTAGCATCTTTTTTCCTAATTTGACTTTTTCAACTTGTGAAACCTCCTTTGAAACTCATATTGGACTGAGCCAGAGGGGTGGGCCCCACCCAGGGGAGCCGCAGGTAGCTTTAAGGCACTTGGTGCTTTCACAAGTTATTTTCATATTGCGCCACACAGGAAATTCGAGAGCTCTTCTTCAGATATGTTGAGTTCGGGCGTCTTTATGCAAAATCTATCACCGTACAAGTGTTCTACACTTCCCTAGTAACGTATGTATGTCTTCTTTTCCAATTTTTATCCTTCAGAAAATGAATTATCACATGAAATGCTTCTAAACACATAGTAGTGAATATGCATGCTCATATGACTTGATAAAAAATATTCAACACAGTAAATGTTAGTTGTCGACGTCAGGATTTTTATTGTACCTCTTCTGTTCTTGTCTTTTGGTGTTCTCATGTTAGGTGAGATTTATTTGAAAAAACAAGTTGTGAAAAGGTTCGACATTTATATATCGACGATTTGATTGTAAGAGTCGCTAGTTGGTTTTTTAAATGGTTGTACCAACACAACCGAGAAAAGGTTTGCACATTGACTTAGTGATGTGATACTGCTAAACGAGTCTATAAAACCGAGATTCATTAGGGTCCGAGGACTTGCTTATGTGGAGGGAAGGTGTTAGGCACCCCCCGACATCCGTGTTACCACGGTTACCACCACTTTTTAATTAAACTGTTATATGAATGTGTGTGTATGTGTGGGTCAATGTGCAATTATTTGGAAGTAGTGTTAAGCCTCATTCGCACCTATATACAAAGGGTTTGAATTTATGTAAAAATTTAGTTTTAAACAAGATATATCAGTGATGTTTTGTAAAAGAGGTTTTTTCAAACCCTGTGCTCAATAGTAATTGAGGCCTTTGATACTTCCATTTTATTAAATGTTCGGCTTGATTGCTTTTATTTTCGAGATGCGAAGCATCTTCGGGAAAATAATATATATACCAGGGTCGAACTCCTTATGGGCATGAAACCCATCTAAGGAAATTCAAACACCATGAATAATTTACAAGCTACTTACAGCTGAAAATGTCCATCACGGGAACCGAATCTAGATTCAGTAGATTGAATCTATGATCACATGATTCCTAGGCTCACATGATGTAGCAATTTATATGAAAGTTGTAAGCAGTTATATATATAAAACCTGTATATATATATACAGACATGATCAACCACCACGAAGCACCTCCATGGGGGATCAAAAATGTAAATAAAGTAATAAAGATTTATTAACCGCCACGGCAAAACTCAAAAGCGAGATGAAATGTAAATAAAAAAGAAAAGGCCAATGAAGTAAACTCCATGCACAAATGTATATATATATATATATATATATATATATATATATATATATATAAAAGCTATAAACGCTTTGGATGTAAAATCCAGGCTCATCGAATGAGTTCGATAATACTTCATATATATAAGTATATATATATATATATAAGCAAAAAGCGTTACTTGACGTGAGTCTGTGCTCAATCGAGGCATAACTCGATAATGTTAGTCCATATATATATATATATATATATATATATATATATATATATATATATATATATATATATACAAAAAGGAAATGAAAGCCACTTGACCGAAGTTCGGGCATACACACACAACCACGACTCTCAATGTGAAGATCGGTGTGTGCAAAGTAAAAGAGAAAAGCTTTAAAAGGTGTAAGAAGGCTTACAGTGGACTGCCAAAGAAGACTTCTATAGCTTTAAATGGATGAACACTCAACTCCTGCCGGTAAAAATATGACTGAATATAAGCTCACAAGTGTTTAAATTGAGAAAGCACTCAATTTGGGGTGTGTAAAGATGATGAATGGGTAATATACCCATGAATTGGATACATTTGGGCTTAATTTATTGTTGTTCTCAATTCTTTTAGAATAGTTTTTAAGTGTTTGTGTCTATTCAAGCATGTTTTATGTTGTTTTGTAGGAATTGGGACAAAAGTTTCTTGGATCGACGTTTGGGTTGGCTAGATTCGCGTTTTCGGCTTGCCATTTACACAACAGTTACTTTAGAGCCAATTTGAGTATAGCTCCAGACCTTATTTTAAAATACTTAAAGAATGAAAGTTGTATATCTACTTCTCCTCTTTCTGGATCATCCTGAATCATCGAAATCGGAGTTCGGACGAAGAGGTTATGGCCATTTTCCCAAAGGACGTCGGAGCAGAAAATGTCAGAAAAAGTGGCAGCGTCGGGGCGCTGGGTGTATGACCCCAACTTATTATTAATGAAATTTAATTTTCTCTATTTATTATTTTGAAATAGTAAGGGTTGATTTGATTAATGAGGATAGTTATGGGTAAAATACGCAAATATTTCAAAATAAGCAAGTTGGTATAAAATATTCATTGTTGTCTGGGAATATTCGTTTGGTCGTGGAATATTCTTCATTGCATTGGGAAATATTCGTATTCGCACGACGGCCATCTTTTTTGGGCCCCATAACGAAAGCGATTGGATGAAGAAAACGACAAATATAAGTTGTTTAAAAATAACGGCGTAGTTATTACTGAATTAATCTTTAAAAATACTCTATGGTTAACACACGATTGATACTTCAGATTTGCACCAATTATTGATTCTTACGTAAGAAGGCACTACTCAATAATGGTTATAGTAATTCTTGCTCAAAGATTTTATTTTATTGATTTAATAATTGTCAAGTTGATATTTTATATTGTCATTGTTTCAATAATTGTCATTACACACGATTTTCATTATCGGCAATAATTCATATTATCCTAATAATATTATTAGATAATATTATTGGCAATGTCTAGAAAGTTCTGCATCTAAGGAGAGGTTTGGTCACCTAATTGCGCACCAAGAAGGAGAAATTCTTATTGAAAGCCCCTCTTCCCTGGAACCGCACTGTTGTCAATATTGTGATTCTATAATATTATTTGTGAATAATTAATTATTGATTCATATGATGAGGAAAATATTGATTTTATGTGGATATAGATGGAGAAAATTTTTAATGTGACAATTGTTGAAAATTGAAATTTTATCTTTTTCTCGATAAAATAATTCATTTAAATATATTATTATATTTTAATAATATAATAATGATGATATTTTACGATGAATGTGGGATATATGAGTATATGTGGAGGAGGAGTATTTTTGTTACCAAAATATTTAAAGCATGTTTTATGTGTTTGGATCCTATTTCTTGAATTGAAATTTGATTATAGCTTGTAAAATCGCCTGCTTGTGGATTTCTTCAATATTTGTTTGGAATTTGGAAAAACTTTCTTCTCAGAAGTTGTAGAGAATTGAATTTCCTATAAAAATTTATGAGTTTCAATTTTCCTACAAAAGGGCTATTTATTGTGAATTATTGAAGTTCAATCTCAAATAATTGATTTTAGAAGTTTAAATTATTTTAAATTAGAAAACGTTTTTCTTACTTTTTCTAGAAGGTGGCATGTGCTTATTGAAATTTGAAATCGATTTCAAGAGTGGTGTAGGAATTTTGATATATATATATATTTATATTTTATTAAATTTTCTACTTTGGTGTTCTAAGCATTTTCCTATAAATAGGGTGTTTAGGTTAGAATTGAAAATCACAACAGAAACTGAAGTTTTCTCTCTCTATATTATTGAGCGTATTCTTGTGAGTATTTTGAGTATACTTTAGAGTACTGCTATATATATCTGCAAGTTCAAGTCATAGCTTATATCCTGTGTTTCAACTAAAAGTCTTGCCTTTCGAGGTAAGGGATATTTTTTTTTGTAATGATATTATTTCTTCAATATCATTATGCTGAAATATTGATCTGAAGTTTTTACCAAATTTGGAACTTTTGGTGTCGGAGTTACTATTCACGTATACGGCACTATTCACGTATACGAATTCACAAATACGACACTATTCATCGAAAAATGAAAATTTTCCCTTTTCGTCTAAAATATCTATTGTGGATACTAGCATTGATTGTATCCATGTTTTGATCATTCTTGAATTTTACACCACTATGATTATTTTTGAGGTATTTTTGGACATGGATAAAACAAAGTACGAATCCTTAATCCTTAATCCTTGTCATTTTGTTTCACTGGATTCATTTCTTTAAAAATATTTTTCATCATCCTCGGTCTTAAATGATGATATTATTGAATATCTTTGGCCCAGTAGTGCAAAGATGAATGATTTCGATGAATACCTTTGGCCCGTAGTGCAAAAGATGAACAGTGTTTAGATGAACATGACCAATCGATGAATATCTTTGGCTCAGAGTGCAAAGATGAATATTTGATTTCGATATATATTGATTGATGTTACAGGATAAAAGATAGATTTATGAACTTTTAAATTCATACATAGAAGATAGTAGTTTGCATTCTCTACTTAACTCTTCTAATGAATTATTATTTCACCGCAAATATTGATTTAAAACTTGTTGTCTATTGTATTCTATTAGATTTTTCCTGTTGAAGACTAACGATAATTTGTTGTATATTATCTTAGTCATAATATTCTTTATTAGGCTAGTTGAGCTCACCCTTTTCCTTTTTGTTCCATTTTTCTTCTCGTGGAGGCGAGAATATAAGCGAGTACGAGTGAGGGGGTATGGAATGAAGGTTCTAGAGTTGTTTAGTAGTCCTCACCATTTTTGTAAAATAATGTATCAATAAATGTGATGAGGATTTATTTGAGTATAGATATTGTCTAGAAGATAATATTTGTATTCAAACTCACAGCTTTCTTGTTGTAATAATAAAGTTGTAGTTGTTTCGTACCATGTATTGACAACTCGTAATGGGTGACGATATACCTATTTTGGGGGCGCCACACTTGGGGAACAATGTTTGAAGCGTCAAAGCCCAAATACTTGGCTACCTGGGAAGGGCTTAGTGATGGCACTGACGCGTTTTTAGGCGAATTTCGACACCTTTTGGACTCCAAATTGGATTGAGTTTGTTCCTAAGCTAAAAATTGGACTTGTAACCTATAAATACATGATGTAAGGCATAAAATAAAGGGAGAATACATAGATTAGACTAGATTAAACACTCTATTAGATTAGAATATAAACCCTAGTACTTAATTAGCCATTGAAGATTGAAGCAAATTGAAGAACACTAAAGTTCAAGAGCAAGAGCAAGAGGGGAGCATCAGATTTGCTGACAACAGATTCTTTTCTCTTCTCTTATCATACTTTTATCTTTTAATGTCTATTCAATTGTGGATTCTTGGTTTTAATTCATTAATTATGAACTAACTCTTTTATTAAGATTCCAATTGAACCTTTTATGATTATGAATTGATTATTTGATTTATTCCAATTATTTATGTTGAAGTGAATTGTTCATCTTGTTTTGTGCTTATTGATTAATTATCTGGCCAATAATTACCTTGTTACTCTAGAAGAAATTGGGAAAGGAAATCTAGGGTTAAAACTGTGCATGGTGACATGTGACTTAGTTATTTGCACAGTGAATAATTAGGTTTGTGAATAGAATGAGAATATCTATTTGCCGCATGTAACACATAAGGAATTGGGATTGTAGTGAGTTTAATTCAATTGTTTTTCATAGGGATATAGCAAAATTAACTTGGATTAAATAGAAGGCAAATGATCACTTGAGAAAAGGGCTTTTGGCATTTGAGAATTTCTGTTAACAATTCAGTAGACATAATAATTGGAATTGTTGAATAATTGATTTATAATTCATAATTGAGGATATTGGAGTCTTAATTCTTATTTATCTGAATTCCATCAATTCTTAGTTGTTTATTTGTTTTCTTTTAGAATAATCTTTTTGTTTTGTTTAATTTAGTTTTCTTAAATCTAGAAATCACAATTATTGGTTGTTTAAATAAAATTGATTTGGTTAAGAGTTAGTATTTGGTAATTTTTATTAAATAATTCCTCGTGGGAACGATACTCTACTTTCACTTTATTACTTGTTGACCGTGTATACTTGCACATATTCATTGATTGCGAAATCGATCAACAAGTTTTTGGCGCCGTTGCCGGGAAATTAATTTAATAATTATTTACCAATATTAATTTTAATCAAATTAGTCTTAATTTAAATATTTTTATTTTTATTTTTAATTCTCTTCCTATATTTCTCTCTTTTCAGGTACCATGGATGAGTTTGAGTATCAATGGTCATACACATTCTTGGCTCAACCAAGGGAAACATGGATTGATGGACTTAATACATCTTCTATAGAGGCAACTTCGAAGACGTTGGAGGTTCTTGTGACCATCTGAGTCGAAGGATGGCAAGAATGACTCAACCCGAGGGAGAGGATTGATAGACTCGAGAAACTTTCTGCATTGTCAGCACAGATTGAGACACTTTCGAGGATGTTTGAAGCTTTTGAAGCTCAACGTCGTCAAAGTGTGGCGGTTACTTGTGATTATTGTGCTGGAAATCGTATGAGTCATCAATGCACCATCAGTTTCGAGCTGGTACAGTACGGTGGTGATTACCCCAATAATTATGTCTATCCTATCAACTATTATCAAGATTGGGGGTATCACCCGGATTTTTCATGGAGCCATACTCATCAAGATCAATTTTATGCTCCAAGTCTAACATACCCACCGGATTTCTCGTGTCCACCTCCACTACAACAGGAAGAACATTCAAATTTGGAGGAAACTTTGTCCAAGTACATAGCTTCATGTGAGGAGAGGAGGATTAATAAAGAGATATTGAGTCAAAATTTTACGAACCAAACAGAACAACTAACCAATGCCTCAAACATTTGTCCTCAATACCCTTGGCTTTATGACATGAATTCTGAGACTGATGGTGAGCCCGAACCAAATCTAGAACCGGATGTGCCAAATGATATAGATGTTGAAAGAGAGGAAAGACTTGGAGACCAAGAAAAGGAGATCGACAAAGATCTAACTTTGAGTACCAACGAAGATGAACCAATTTCATTAGTGTCCCATGTACCTTCTCCACCAAAGTTCAAGAATCCGGGCAATTTTGTAAAACCATGCCCAATTGGAAGTCATGTCATCGGCAAAGCTCTTTGTGACATAAGAGCTAGTACAGTTGTAGACTCATGGTGGGATGAAAAGGAGAAGATAGAGGAAGACTCCATTATGTTTATTAAGCTTCAATGCCCCAATCAAATCATAGACATAATGGAGAAAACACCTAGTTGTTGGACGTTCTTAATAGGGAACCTATCTACAAAGAGCATGCTAGGTGACTTCAATTCAAGGGTTTTTGCGAATGGGAACCTCCCAAAAGAGACATTGCTTCTGATGGATGGAGGGTTCCTCAATTTTCGTGAGGGGAATTGGATGAAGAATTGAAGAAGTCGATGAGACTATAAAACAAGCGCTTATTGGGAGGCAACCCAAGTTTAATTTTTATTTTTAGTTTTTATTAAGTTTTATATTAGTAGTTTTGAATTTTCATTTATTTAGGATTTAATAAAATTGCTTCTATCATGGTTTTATAGGTTATTCAAGTCAAATTCAAGTGTGGTGCCCAATTTGTTCCATGTGCCTAGCTTATTCTCCAAACTTAGCGGACAAGGAGGAAGATTGCTATATTTTCAGGGAAGTCCTCTGCTTTAATTTTTCTATCTTAGTCATTGAGGACAATGTCTAGTTTAAGTTTGGGGGCATTTTAGTGTCGTATTGCATATAGTTAGTTATCTGCATAGTAGTTCGTTTTTTTATGTGTTAGCATTGTTTTTTTTAGGTTGCATATAATACATGGTAGTTATTTTCATATTCATATATGTGTTGCATTAGTATGTGTTCATGTAGTATAATTGCATTTATTTATTTATTTATTTATTTGCATGAATCTGTGTGATCGGTTGGTGTGGTCTTAGCTCGGCTTATGATAAGATTGGTATTAAATGTTAACTTGAACAGTGTTGATAATTGATGATGAGTTCTAATTTTAATCATGATGATAATCGAGCACATGTCAAACTTATGTAACCTAAGTTAGCACTTAAAGTTTAACTCTTTTAATCCACATGGTTCAAGGGTTTTATAATTTGTTTCTGAGGGAAAATCTTTGTTAAAATTTAAGGAAATTAGTGAACTGGCGGTAAAGGTTGGAATGGCGTAAAAGCTTGAGTTTGGGGGAATCTATGGGATATATATATTACAAAAAGAAAAAAAAGAAAAAAAAGAAAAAATTGAATGATGAAAAGAAAAAAGAGAGAAAAGAAATCCAGAAAAAGAGAAAAAAAAAAGAATAAACACCGTGGCATGCTTGTCTAGTTTTGTCGCCTTTGTTACTTGAGTAAGTAAGCCCGAGGGGATTGTCTTTACACCTAGCGCCCTATGGTCTTAATGGCTTGGGAGTCGTTGGTCGAAAGCTCGTTAAGGTAGCATTGAAAAGCCTAAGGGAATAAGACATTGCACAGCCATGAGAAAAAAAATTAATAAAACACGAGAAAGAGCAAAAATTCCCTCGTGGTTGAATAAGAGTATAAATAAATCCTGTATTTACCTTAAGACTTGGTAATTGCTTAGTTTTAACCGAAGTTATCATGTTCACAAAAGTAATTGAATTGGAACTGAAATTTTCCTTTTAAGAAGTTTGTTATGTGATTATCTTGAATTGTGGTTGGTTAGAATGGTTAACGAGCACACACACACAACATGGGTGATGACAGGTTTGGATTGACTAATTGGTTAGAGTTATGAATTTTGACTTGATTGGATATATTGTTTGAGTACCAATGGTATCTTTGAGGCCTGTTGCTATATATCATACTGATTTATTACGGGGTTCATAGGTATATTATAAAGTAGATCATGCATATGCATTCATGTAGTTGAGTTAGTTTGTTTATTTTTAGTTCTTTTGTGTTTTTGCTTGAGGACAAGCAACAATTTAAGTTTGGGGGTATTTGATGAATGGGTAATATACCCATGAATTGGATACATTCGGGCTTAATTTATTGTTGTTCTCAAGTCTTTTAGAATAGTTTTTATGTGTTTGTGTCTATTCAAGCATGTTTTATGTTGTTTTGTAGGAATTGGGACAAAAGTTTCTTGGATCGACGTTTGGGGTGGCTAGATTCGCGTTTTCGGCTTGCCATTTACACAACAGTCACTTCAAAGCGAATTTGAGTATAGCTTCGTACCTTATTTTGAAAAACTTAAAGAATGAAAGTTGTAGATCTACTTCTCCTCTTTCCGGATCATCTTGAATCATCGAAATTGGAGTTCGGACGAAGACGTTATGGCCATTTTCCCAAAGGACGTCGGAGCAAAAAATGTCAGAAAAAGTGGCAGCTTTGGGGCGCTGGGGAACAATGTTTGAGCGTCAAGCCCAGTGCTGGGGAGCTGGGGAAGAGCTTGATGATGGCCTGGACGCGTTTTTGGGTGAATTTTGACACCTTTTTGACTCTAAATTGGATTGGGTTTGTTCCTAAGCTAAAAATTGGACTTGTAACCTATAAATACATGATGTAAGGAATAAAATAAACGGAGAATACATAGATTAGACTAGATTAAACACTCCATTAGATTAGAATATAAACCCTAGTTCTTATTAGTTTTGGAGATTGAAGCAACTTGGAGACCATTGAAGATTCAAAGCAGGAGCAAAAGAGGAGTCTCAAGGCTACTGACAATAGATTATATTCTTTTCTCTTCTCTTACTTTTATCTTTTAATGTCTATTCAATTGTGGATTCTTGATTTAAATTCATTAATTATGAACTAACTCTTTCATTAAGATTTCAATTGAACCTTTTATGATTATGAATTGATTATTTGATTTATTCCAATTATTTATGTTGAAGTGAATTGTTCATCTTGCTTTATGCTTATTGATTAATTATCTGGCCAATAATTACCTTGTTACTCTAGAAGGAATTGGAAAAGGAATTCTAGGGTTAGAACTGGGCATGGTGACATGTGACTTAGTTATTTTCACAGTGAATAATTAGGTTTGTGAATAGAATGAGAATATCTATTTGTCGCATGTAACACATAAGGAATTGGGATTGTAGTGAGTTTAATTCAATTGTTTTGCATAGGGATATAGCAAAATTAACTTGGATTAAATAGAAGGCAAAAGATCACTTGAGAAAGGGCTTTTGGCATTTGAGAATTCTCATAACAATTCAAGAGACATAATAATTGGAATACTTGAATAATTGATTTATAATTCATAATTGGGGATATTGGAGTCTTAATTCTTATTTATCTGAATTCCATCAATTCTTAGTTGTTTATTTTCTTTCTTTTAGAATAATCTTTTTGTTTTGTTTAATTTAGTTTTCTTAAATCTAGAAATCACAATTATTGGTTGTTTAAATAAAATTGATTTGGTTAAGAGTTAGTATTTGGTAATTTTTATTAAATAGTTCCTTGTGGGAACGATACTCTACTTTCACTTTATTACTTGTTGACCGTGTATACTTGCACGTATTCATTGATTGCGAAATCGATCAACAAAAGAGCAAATTGGACCGGGCTTCCTCGTCGTTTTTTCTTAAAAAATGGCCACCCCAAGCCCTTTATTTATAGAGGGGGGAGCCGCAGGTACACTTGCGATATCCACAAATGTACCTCTGGCTACCTAGGGTGCCCCGGGCTCCGCGGGTCATGCTGTCTCGAAATATGTACACGCGTGTAATGTGATGTCCGCTCAAACTTGCAGAACTTTAATCCGAGCCTTTGATTAAGGTGTATAAGACCTTTTACGGAGTGCTATTGTCGAGAGCTACACAAATGACATGGAATTGGAGGTTGTCAGAAGTCAGGAAGATGGGACCATGCCCTTGGTCTTCAAGCTTTAAATTCCATCCGATGTGCTGTCTTGTGTAGTAGTCACTCGTGATTGCAGCTATTTGGCTCTTGTGGGACATTGTTGTGTAGAATGTATGTCAAACTGTTGTTGAGACGATGCAATGTGGGATCGAGGTGGAAAATGATGATTTTTCCCCTCACTGGGGTTATCTACAGTTTGGGCTGATAAAGAAGTCGTTGCTCAGGGTTATCTCTGAGACTGGGCTGCTGCAAGTATTGGATGTCCTCAGAGTTATATATGAGGTGTGTCTGACCTCCCGGGGTTATCTCTGGGACTGGAGCTGAGTGCCTCGGTTTGGTTTCCAAGGTTGAAGCTGACTGCATAGGTTGAAACGAGCATCTCCGGGGTTATCTCCAGAACTTCAACTGCACTCCTTGGGGTTATCTCTAAGGTTAACATTGTCTTTCTTGGTGTTGTTTACGGGACTGAGACTGAGTATCTTGGGGTTATCTCAGAGATGAAACGGCTTTCTCCGGTGTGATTTCCGGTATTGAGCTGAGCTATCCACTAGGGTTATCTCTGAAAGACGATTCTGCCCTCCTGCAATGTTAGTAACAGGTATGCAGAAAATTTTGAGTGTCTACAGATGCCCTTCTTTATCATATTCATGCAATGCAATGGCATGGATAGGATAAAGAATACCAGACACTTGAAATGCAACAAGATGATCATGATGTAATGTACAACAACATGATATGAATGTATGTGGTTTATTAGATTGTTCTCCATTATGGTGGGATGATTGCCGGCTCCCCTTGACTTCTACCGGGATTGACAGTTATTACTGACAACCCTGATGAACTATCTTGGACGTGCAATGTAATAACCCAATATTTTCAATAAGAATTTTTTCGATTAAATTTTTTTATATATATATAAAGGTGAAAATATTTGCAAAGTAATGTATGTATCTATGCGATAAATAAAAATATTTATTAGATGTAAATAATTTCTTTTAGACTTATTGATCATTATAGATTATATTCTTATAATAAATTAATTTTGTAATAAAATATTTATTATTTATTTTCCATGAAAATATGATTATGGTATACATGATATGATTATTAGGATTATTATGATATGTATTTTATTATATTGGTTAAGTTAATTATTTTAACTTAATTAATGATGGTATGTATGATGGTTATGTCAGATATGAATTCAAAACCCTAAGTCTGGATTTTAAATAAGGAATGAGAATAATTATATAATATTATTTATATTTCAATGATATAGATATGCCTGATATGTGTGTAATGTTAATTTGTAGATCAGTTATTGTAAAACAGTACAAACCCTAGCATTACTGATAGACTATAGTACAGAAGTCAGTTATGACTGTAATGTTAGTTAAGTTATGTGTTATGTAATTAATGACTTATGAATATGTTAATGGAAATAAATATTTATTCGAATATAAATGGTTTTGAGATAAGTTAACTCAATTATATTAAATAATTGAATAATGAAAGAATATGTGGAGTTTGTGATGGACTCGTGGAAAGTTTTGTGTGTCGCGATGATGGGAAATATTAATAATAACATTAATTAACTAGGGTATGTATTATTTATTTAATTCATGTATGCCAAGTAGGTAGCAATGTTCAGTAATTACATTAAGAAGAGTGTGAAATGTGACACCTAATAATAACTATATTATATACCATAGGAATTATATAAGAAGGCTTATTGAAACTATGTGAGATGGAAGGTGTATGTAACAATGTGTATGTGGGTGTATATTAAAATAACATGCCATGATCATATTGTAAACTATTATTTTAATAAAGTATACCGGTGTGATAAAATGTACATGTATTACATGTGTGTTACACTTCCATATTACATCTACTACCTTGAAATATTAAATATGTAAATCATACTGTGACATTAAATTATAACTAATGAATGGTTGATATGGGTATACTATATAACATAAGAGTAGGAAATTGTATAAGTGTTACAAGAGTGCTAAGTATTTGGGTTGTCCCAAATTTAGTGTACAAAATGCTCCCTATTTTCACATTCACGTGTAAAACATAAAGGTTAAAAGCCTATTGTCCCTTCTTTCTTCCAAGCTCAAGCTAGCAATCTAGGTGATGATTATGGGGGGAGTGGGAATGATGATGGATTCCAACTACTAATTACCAACTCCTTGTTAACCATCATGTAATCTAACTTTCTCAATGGTTTAATTTGATGAACATATGCATTGTCTGTGTATTAGATTTTCTATATATATGAACTCTCTTCCCCAATTTCCATTGCTGAGAATTTCTAAGAGTGAGATTGAGAGCATACAAGTATTCTAAGAAGTTGGAAGTTTATTTAGCAGCAAGTTCATTTCATATTACAGAGGTATAACCTCACTTCCTTGATTTTCATTTTCATTCTCTGCTAAAATGAATTCTTAAGTTCTTGGATTTCAAATTCTTTATTATGTGGAGTTATATGTTAAAATGGTTGGGTAATGTTTATATAGATGTTATATAAGCATACAAGCATGTTTAAACTGATATATAATTGTTTAGAATCAAGTTTGGTTATAATTTTTGTGGTTGGGCTAAAGTTCACGAAGAAAGCGATCGCTTTCTTAGCTCGAACCAAGCATGGCATGCAATGCTGTGGCGAATTATACTAAAAGCAACAGTAGTAGTCTGCTACCGATCTTTCGATTGTTGCTTTCTGATAAAAATCTGATCCATGTTAGTCAATTATTATGACTTAAGCTAACATGCAAATATATTTAATGTGTATATATAGGTATAGTTAACCTAATGAGAGCATGTTTAGATTAGCATACATGATTAACAAAGGTGTAGAATTTAAAATGGATTTAGGTCTTTAGAAAGGAACTTGAGATGTATGTATGCTATGTTCATATACTGACTTTGCAAGCATGTTGGTATGATTTAGAAAGGCATGAATAACCCGTTAACTTGTGTTTATATGATTCATAGTTCATTGCTCATGACAACTTTACTTAGGATTTGTATTAAAGAAGTTATTTAAATTACTATAGTGAGCTAACATGAATGACTACTACATGCTCTATATTCTGACCTTGTGAGCATTATAACATGACTTGACTACATATGATTAAATCCTTAAGAGTTGCCTTGTATGTGTTAAATTACCTTGTTCAAGCTTAAAATAGTTTTAAAAGCAAACTTGAACCTATTTTCAAAATATAGTTGCATCACATAAATATCTAGATTCTAAAAGGTTGAGATGTCATGTTATGTCTATAATATCCCTATACATGATCCATATGTGTTGAACATGTAGAACCTACTAGTAAAGTTACTAATGAAAATACAAACCTTGTATACAAATGTTAACATACTACTTTGGAAGATAGAATCTGACTTTTGTGATAACGTTTGATGATACTCCTAGGCTCGCTCATGTAGCTTGAACATATATATATATACCATACTTGTGTATCCTAATTCAAGTAAAGCCTAAGCAAAGCATATTTCTAACCAAAATAATGTTAACTACACATATATATTATGAATACTCACAAGCATGCCTAATATGAGTTATATGACTATCTTGTATGTTTAAAAGGCTAGGATGTTAGACTTTGTGGTTTCATTACCTTGAATGGCCTTAATTTATTAAAATGTTTAAACTTAGAACCATGATATGAAAGAAGAAACCTAGATTGACTTGAGGAACATGAAAAGACCTTTAACATGACAAAATATATGTGTATGAATGTTATACTCATACCAAATAAAAACCACAAGGCAGCAGCTGAGTCTTGGCTTGGCCACAAGGCTGTGTAGCTGTGCCGGCTCTAGGCTTAGCCATGGTGCAGCTGCACAGTCTAGAATCTAAGTTTCTATAATTGATAGTTAACTTGTATGATGTCTTTACAGCTAGAGATGGTTTAAAATCTACTAATGCATGTATATATGTAAGGACTAAGTAATAAGATAGTGTTTCTTTAAATAATGAAAGATCATGGGTGAAAATACCTTAAACTTGATCACTCTTAATTACTTATGACGTGACTAGATAATTGATTTCGTGATAAACATATAGGATGATTTTGTACCATATGTGCATACTTGAATCATGTCAAGCTTGATTAACAAATATGTTAGCTAATGAGTATCGTGTACTTATAATACGCTATAAATAGGATTCGAGAGTGTTGATTTATTAAACGTGGATAATCTACGCTTAAGGCAAGTTTCCTATACTTACTCCAATTATTATTGAGCAAGTATCCTACCTTTGCATTTTCTTTTTGCAATGGACATGAGTAAGAAGTTTCAAAATTATATTATTATTATGCTAAATTATTAAGCCTATTGTGATATATTCTATATCCGATCATTGTTTATCAACATGTTAGTATATTGTAATTCAGATATATATTCCGTTTGTTAATTCCTAAATATGGTTACACAAGTGTCCCCACTTGGATAATCATTGTATTTAATCACACACACACACACACACACACACACACACACACATATATATATATATATATATATATATATATATATATACGTCTAAGCTATTTGACCCAGCTAGACACAGATTTAGAATTATCGTTGAATATGATAAAACCTCTTTGTATCCAATCAAATTGCTTTGGTTCGGATTCCAGATTATGTATGAACATCTCGAACATGGGAAAACTTTTATGCGCCCAAGGCGGCCAGAGTAAACGATAATATCGTTCTTGCATGTAGTATTGATCAAAACAGGGCACATTGGGCAGATCACCCTCGTGTCCGTAAGTTATGACGCCATTCTGATGATGAAGTCTCATTACACCTTTTCGAAAATTGAGAATAATGTTTATAGTATGTTACCTTAACCCTATTTATAATCAGTACGTAGTTTCAAAAATGTGATAGAGAGTTGTTATATTATTATTATCGGTCCAGATTACTTCACAACTTTTGATTTGTTGTAGAACGGTAGTACAAAGAAAACATTTAATCCTTTCAGCTAATATTTATAATTATTATTACTTGTTGGGCACTCAAATGCTCATCCTTGCTTAATTTAAATGTTTTCAGTTAAGTATGATCGACCAGAGGGCTCTGCCAAGAACAAAAGGAAAGGAAAGCTACCCGAATAAGTTTGAGTTATCTTATGTAGTAGTTAGACTTAAATAAGATGATTATATTTATTATCTTTCATGTAATGAAATGTTTTACGGTCGCGTACCTGGGATTAGACTCTGATATGTAAATTAAGTTTGCTATTTATGATAATATTATTATTTTCGCTCATAGAAATGGTATCGTAATGCACTGAGTTCGGGTTTCAAGTATCCGAATTTGGGAGCGTTACATGTAATCTAATGCTCTCAGGAGCTTCCAGGATGTTAACGTTGGGGTTATCACCAAAGTCCTTAATCCTTGATTCAGACTCTACGCTGAAAATGCATCTCTCATGTACAAGAGACTCTGTGGGGATAGAGCTTTGTCTATTGAGGATGTGTATAACATATTCCATCATTGGTCCTCCCCGATGAGGATGTTCTTCCCTGGTTTGTACCGCCGGGTCATTCCACTACTTTGTTGGAGTTATTGCCAATAGTCGGTGTTGTCAAGGTTGCCTGACCTTCATTGACATGTGCATCAATGGATGAGATCCCTGCTGGGGATAATATCAAGTTTTTTGACCTTCATTGACGTGTGCATCAACGGATGATTGTATAAAAACCCACTGGGGTAAAGGTTTTAGGGCTATGACCCTGAATTGATGGCATCGAACCTTTGTGAGGTATTACCGAATGTAGTTTGCAATGGCTGAGAACATTGGCATAGTGTACCCTATGTTTGGGCAAATTCCAATGAGTGATACGTTAAGCCACAACTTGACCTGTAAAAACCAGGATTTCAGGCTTTTCTGCTTAGTCGCGTAGCATTTTTATTTCTGATTTGGCCTTTTTAGCTTATGAGAACTCCTTTACAACTCGAATTGGACCGAGCTGAAGGGGCGGGCCCCACTTAGGGGAGCCACAGGTACACCTGCGGCCAACCGTGGGTACTTAAAACCCTTTTTGAGGTGATTTAGAGACTTGTTGTCTAGATATATGGATCCGGATCAGCCGAGTAGTTCTCGTAGGACCACTTCAGCTGTGCGAAGGAGGGTTTCTTAAGTGCCTTGACCCCGTTCTTTTAGATAGCCTCGTCGTTTGGCGGAGGCGGTGATACGTCTTGTCCGGGTTGACGTACCGAACGTTGAGGACGAAGAGGAGGATGTTCCAATTATGGACCCTGCTCCTTCTACACATGTTCCCTGTAGGGATTTCCCAAGCATTCATGTCCCAGAGCTTTTGGGTGATTTGAGTAGACACCCCTCGATTTACTTGCATGCAAATGAGGTAAAAACTAGATTGTGATCTTCCCCCCTTTTTTCCTATTGATGAGGAGTAAAGGATTCTGATGTTGATATGCTTTGTGATGTAGGTTCCCGGCTTTACACAGCTTAGAGGGAACTGGTTCAGCATTCACTCCACATACCAGGCTATACATCCTGATTATAGAGCGATTGTGTATGGCTGGGGTTTCGGAGCGTTCTTTTCCATCCTTCCCCGTCATTTTCCCTGGGGTTACCTTAGGGCATTGTTTGAATGCTGATTTCACCAGACTTAGTCTCTCAATTTATTGGATTGTGAGGTGATGATGATGCAGATGGATTGGCAATTTATCACCGGTATGGAGTTTGGAGGGGTGCTAGTGCCATGTACGACGGATATTACCCCCGATTGTCGTTCGATCCTTGCTATGAGTTCTGGCTAAGGCGCTCAAGGGCAGGACCATTCCTACAGGTCCATTAAGCGTAGATGCTATAAGCAGACTGTTGAGTGAGCCCATACCCGATGATGTGAGAGTCAGGGATCACATTCTTCGGTGATTGTTCCTAATGATCATTAGGGTCTGCCTCATAGTTGATAACTCTTCTACGGTGTCATTCACTTTGGTGAGCGCCACACGACATGTGGACTATATCAGAGAGTATGACTGGGGTTCCTACACCTTCGCCTATTTCCTCAAGGGTATGCGCATGCGTTCACAGGGCTTGACGAAGGCTTGGCTAGGATTTTACCCATTTCTGCTGGTGAGTATTTATCTTATAATTTCCCATGTATAGGTTAAGAATGTTGACTGACAGCAGATGTTTTGCCTTTGTGTTTGCAGTTTTGGGCCTATGAGAGGCTCCCATGTTAGCATCCTGTGAGTGTACTAGGCTTGGAGACCTATACACGAGGACGACGATGGTATCATTCCATACTGGCGGTGGTCCCTGTAGCTGAGGGATTTACTCATTGTCGCCTATAGCTGGAGTTATTGACAGCTGATGCCATTACTTGGATTCCCTATTCTGGGGAGCACTTGACCATTGGTTTTGAGGATGGATACCCGACTGGTGTCGAGTATGTGATTTCTACCCATAGGATTCCTATCTTTAAAAATGGAGGATGGGAGCTCTATTTAGGAGAGCATGCTATTAGTAGCACCACATGAAAGATTTGTATACCGATCTTGCCTCCTACCAGGCATTATTGGTCTGTTTCACAGTCACCCATCATTGATATCCCCTTGGTGGGTGTTGACGGTTTTACACTGTTAGAGGGTCCACATACCAAGGCTATGTTCCAGCATTAGTGGTCCCCTCGTACCATCGGAGCCCAGACCTGTGCCATGCAGTTTATGGGGGATATGGTTTCTAGATCCGTGATGATGATAGATTGGATGTCCTATGTCAGAGATCCTACTCACTTGACACAGATTGACAATTTGACCCGACAGTTAGAACGGGCACATTTCTTTATCCTATACTTGGGCAGAGATTCGACAGAGGCAGATACATTTAATCCTTCTAGAAAAAGAGCTGGCCCCTCAGATGACCCATATGGCTTTGTCGGTGTATATCCTCCATTGTATAGGCCTAACATCCCCATTGATGGAGATCCAGTGACTCAGGAGGAGTTACATCAGGTGGACAGGATTGATGATGTAGACATTGACACCATTATCTTCTTCTGATATATATTCTCGTTATATCTTTTGATAGGCCTCTGTTAGATACTAGGTGGTTGTGCCCCATTCTCGCTATATCTTTTGATAGGCCTCTGTTAGTAGTTGGGCGTCTATTCACCATTTCCCTATTTTTTTAGCTGTATAAAGATGTATTAGATGATGATGTACTTAGGAATGTATTTACTATTATTCCCTACATCATATTGCCATATATTGTTGATCATGCATGTATTATGTTATGCATATATATGTATGTCCAGAGATATTCAGCATTGACCCCTGGATGGTCTTATGACACGGTCCATACAGATGTCTTCTTCGACAGTTAGCCTTATTGATCATACCCCACCAGTATTGGTGGCATCCCGTCTGAGATCGTGGTATGATAGTATGTCACCTTTAGACAGGGTGAATATAGATCAATTATTGCAGCATACTATGACTCTCCTGATAATTTAGGTTCCCAAAGGCTTTATAGATGGTATGCTGGAGCATTGGATAGCAGAGAGGTATGTCTTCCAGTTTGGTATCCATGAGTTAACTCCTACCTTAGAGGAGTATGCACGTTTGACGGCGCTGCCACTGGACAGACCTTATGCGCGGATGGTTATCGGCGACATGAGCCGACAGTTTATAACTCTCATCGGGCTGAGGTGTAGACTTGTGCAGGATGAGATCACACCCGGCCACGTTGTATCATAACATTTTCTGATGGACAAATTTGGCTCAGAGGATAACTATACACGGCATTCCAGAGATTTTACCATGCCGAAGGATCATTGGCATTTGGCCAGAGTGGACGTACTGCTATTGTGTGTATACATGCCACGGTACATGGATGAGTTAGACATTGGTGTCATTATGGCAGTAAGAGCTCTCAGGGAGGGTCACAACATTGTGCTGATGATTACAGCAGAGACGTTGAGATCGACTACATATTGCAATTCTAACCCTGCATGGGTATTTACAGGTAGTTTGGTCATATTGTACGTATGATTCATGTCACACTTGAGACCGATTGGCACTTTTCAATGGCACGAGTATTGTTTTACCCATGAGATAGCCATGTCGTACTTCTTTCAGCCCGCGGAGTGTACAGATCCTGCATCTTGGTCCATTTTCCTGGTAGGGATTGGAGATCCATTTGATGTATTATCGTGTACAAGGCTTTGTTCACCCTACAACTTCATCACTTATGCTCTGAGCATTGATTATCTCCCTCTAGCTGGTTTAAGGGGCATGACTACTTACCACCCACTGGCTATGATGTGTTAGTTTGACCAGTTCCAGGACTTTCATCCTTTTGAGGGGGCATTGAGTTAGCGTTTAGCTTCTCTCCACTTGTTAGCAGAGGACAGATCCAGGGTGTATGCCTGTTGGGATCAGCGTGATCTAGCTGCATTTTTTGTTGTCAATCCAGGCTATTCTGTAGAGTATTCCGCAAGGATGGAGACAGAGACTACATCGGCTGCGGTAGTATCCACATCGTCGGGGATTGATTCTGATGATGGGGAGCCCATAGAGGACATTGATATTCCCACCGAGGAGGAGCTATTCACTGGGTTTCCAGCAGCGCTTGCAGATGTGATTCAACATTCAGCATAATATTTAGAGCAAAGTCTTCATCTGATGACCTTTGAGAGAGATCAGGCTAGGACCTTGATGTTGACAACTCTTGATGGGAGAGACAACGCTCTATTGGAGAGAGATGAGGCCAAATCAGCCAGAGATGCATTGATTGTTGAGTGAGATGCTACCCTATCTGCTCGGGATGTGGCCATTATACATAGTACTTTAGAAAGATCCTTTACGACTGGCATGCTTGCCAATATGAGTGCATATATTGATGAGCATCATGCCACCATGCAGTTGGCCTCAGATTTGCTAGCTCGTGTAGTTACCCTTGGGCAGGAGCTTGCAGCGTTACCCCCTTCTTCGGAGAGATATGCTATGTTAGATCTGTTAGTCCGCATACATACCGATCTATAGATAGACTTGTATTTTCCTGCACAGACTAGTTTAGCCATTTTTTCATGTACTGCACATATTGTATATATCAAACAACATTATATATGGTAGGGAAATATATGTTGATTCACTTCTCTTTTAGTTGTGCCTTGATACTTGCTTGATATTTGTCTGCTTCTTCAGGGCTTGTGATCTTAATATATTCTGAACTCATCCTTGATAGGTGGACATTAAGATGTTGCAGGATCTTTCAAAATAGATCATTGATCTATATGTATCCCTACCCTTTTTAGTGTCTTGGAACTAGTTTATGTATGTATATGTTTAGAGGATTGTGACTTTTCCTCCCTGAGATTCACCGCACCACAGATGGTCGCCAGTACTCCTATTTAAGAGGAACCCAGTTAGTTCCATCTCTTATGGATTGGTGTTTCTCTTCGAGGAATCAACCGCAACTTAGATGGTCTCCAACTCTCCCATTTATGGGGAGGTCAGGTAGTGCCATCCCTTTGGTCTGAAGCCGATTAAATGTAATGGATTGAAGTTTGATCCTAGTACTGTGTGACAAGTATTTGTGTTTTGGTAGGGGGTTAGACCGAACCATAAATGGCTGCCTACGTACTCCTATTGAAGATGAGATCAGGTCTGCATAGTTCGAACCTGGTGTAAGAGGTTCAAAGCTGAATGGTGTAAGGGTAGAAATGTGTAGAAATATTTTTGTTGTTTTTGTTTATAGAGAAGGGTGTAGAAATTCTTTTGTTATTTTTATTTTATTACGACCGGGCCATATAAAATGCTTGCCTACGTACTCCCAGGTATCGGGGAGATCGGGTCGACGTAGTTCGCCCCATGTTCAAGACGATTTGCAGACAAAAAAGTTTGATACCATGTTCAGGACAAACTGTGGGGAAACGTTTGATCCCATGTTCATGACAAACTGTGGGTGTGAAAAAATTTGATCCCATGTTCAGGACAAACTGCAGGGGAAGGGTTCGATCCATGGTGGGATAACGAAAATTGTATGGAGTGTGAAATGAAAGATCTGATGATTTGAAAACCAGGCTGCTGGCTTGAAGAGTATGTTTCCCTGATGGGGCCAATGGGTATGAAGAAAGGGTTATGTGTAATAAGGTTTAGAAAACCTGAAATGACTGGTGATCTGGTGATCCAAAACTAGGATGTTTGCTTGATGGTAACTTCAGACATAGTACTGTTTCATGGCGTCTGAGTTGATGAGCTGTGGAAATTCATCGCCATCCATTTCCTGTAATCTAAGAGCACCTCCTATTAATACCTCCTTGACAATAAATGGGCCTTCCCAGTTTGGAGCTAATTTTCCCTTAGACTGATCTTGGTTGTCAATGATGTGAGATCCCAAATTTTACGAATAAAGATTTAATTTTCTCGAAATATTTTTTTGAATATTATGGTGTGGATTTCAGATAATGTTATAGTTGTGGGTAGTATTTATAAAATTTGTAAAGTATGCAAGTTGTTGTATTATATTCGATTGGTCGGGGAATATTTGTTTTAGCAGGGAATATTCGTACAACGGCGCAATCATTGGTGGACCCCACAACAGAATTATTGTTGGATTGAGAAAACGACAAAAATATTTTTATGAAAATAACTGATGAGTGAGTTTTATACACATGAATTGGATACATTCGGGCTTAATTTATTGTTGTTCTCAAGTCTTTTAGATTATTTTTAAGTGTTTATGTCTATTCAAGCATGTTTTATGTTGTTTTGTAGGAATTAGGACAAAAGTTACATGGATCGACGTTCGGGGTGGCTAGATTCGCGTTTTCGGCTTGCCATTTACACAATAGTGACTTCAGAGCCAATTTTAGTATTGCTACAAACCTTATTTCGAAATTCTTAAAGAATGAAAGTTGTAGATCTACTTTTCCTCTTTCCGGATCATCTTGAATCATCTAAATCGGAGTTCGGATGAAGACGTTATGGCCATTTTCCCAAAGGACGTCAGAGCAGAAAATGTTAGAAAAAGTGGTAGCGCCGGGGCGCTGATTTTAGGCTTATTTGCAGCGTTGGGGCGCTATAAGGCAGTGTCTGAGCGTCGTGCCCAGCGCTGGGGCGCTGGGGAAGAGGTTGGGTGCGGCCTGGACGCGTTTTGGGCGAATTTTGACACCTTTTTGACTCCAAATTGGATTGGGTTTGTTCCTAAACTAAAAATTGGACTTGTAACCTATAAATACATGATGTAAGGCATAAAATAGGAGGAGATTACATAGATTAGATTAGATTAAACACTCCTTTAGATTAGAACATAACCCTAGTTCTCATTAGTTTTGGAGATTGAAGCAACTTGGAGACCATTCAAGATTCAAAGCGTGGCGGCGAAAGAGGAGTCTCAAGGCTCCGACAATAGATTATATTCTCTTCTCTTCTCTTACTTTTATCTTTTAATGTCTATTCAATTGTGGATTCTTAATTTTAATTCATTAATTATGAACTAACTCTTTCATTAAGATTTCAATTGAACTTTTATGATTATGAATTGATTATTTGATTTATTCTAATTATTTATGTTGAAGTGAATTGTTCATCTTGCTTTGTGCTTATTGATTAATTATCCGATCAAGAATTACCTTGTTACTCTAGAAGGAATTGAGAAAGGAATTCTAGGGTTAGAATCTGGCATGGTGACATGTGACTTAGTTATTTGCACGATGAATAATTAGGTTTGTGAATAGAATGAGAATATCTATTTGCCGTATGTAACACATAAGGAATTGGGATTGTAGCGAGTTTAATTCAATTGTTTTGCATAGAGATATAGCAAAATTAATCTGGGTTAAATAGAAGGCAATTGATCACTCGAGAGAGGGCTTTTGGCATTTGAGAATTCCTGTTAACAATTCAGTAGACATAATAATTGGAATAGTTGAATAATTGATTTATAATTCATAATTGGGGATATTGGAGTCTTAATCATTATTTATCTGAATTCATTCAATTTTAGTTGTTTATTTGCTTTCTTTTAGAATAATCTCTTTTAATTGTTTTAATTTAGTTTTCTTAATTAGAAAAATCACAATTATTGGTTGTTTAAATAAAATTGATTTGGTTAAGAGTTAGTACTTGGTAATTTTTATTAAATAATTCCTCATGGGAACGATACTCTACTTTCACTTTATTACTTGTTGATCGTGTATACTTGCACGTATTCATTGATTGCGAAATCAATCAACAATAACGGCGGAAGTTTTATCGTTAATATTGTTGAACTACCCGGTAGTAAAAGTACAGTAATACGCGTGGTTACATAGTAGCACGGTATTGATTATTGATGCTTACGTGAGAATTCACTCAGTTTTACTCAATTATTACTACAGTAATTGTTGCATCATATCTCTCATATTATTGATTCGATTATTGTCACAGTATCATCTGCATTATATGTTATATTATTAAATCAATAATTGAGACGACAAAGTTATTCATATTATTAAATTGCAATATTTACAATGTCTAGAAGTTCTGTCAAGGAGAGGTTTGGTCATCTAATTGCGTGTCAATAAGGAGAAATCCTTATCGGAAAGCCCCCTCTTTCCTAGGACCGACCTGATTGTTAAATATTGTGAGTTATGATATTAATGATGATTAAGTTCGTGTTGATTAAAGATGAATTTGATAGTTTCATTGTGTTGGGATTATTTGTGTTAGTAGAAATCGGCATCTATTCCGATGATAATTGATGTCTGGAGGTTATATTGTTCAATCGGGTATTCGGGACACTTTTTGTGTCAGAGTTACTATTCATGAGTTACTATTCATGAGTTACTATTCACGAGTTACTATTCATGAGTTACTATTCATGAGTTACTATTCATGAGTTACTATTTACGAGTTACTATTCATGAGTTACTATTCACGAGTTACTATTCATGAGTTATTATTCACCCGGTTATTATTCACTCTAGTATTGTGCATTCGGGTATTTGGGTACAATATTATTCCATGAGGAAATGTGCTAATTTTTCAGACCGTTGGTTGAAGTTATAATAGTGAATCAATATGGACCGCTGGTGGAAAGTTATAATAGTGAATCAATATGGATCGCTGGTTTAAAAGTTTTAATAGTAAATCAGTATGGACCGTTGCTTTAAGTTTTAATAGTAAATCAATCTGGACCGTCCGTTTAAAAGTAAATCAATCTGGACCGTTCAGGAATTAGTTATTATTCAATCCATTCTTCTATAAAAAGAAGCTCATTCCTTCATTATTTCTTACGAATTCACTAAAACTCTTGAGAGAGAAATTATAGAGAGAAGCTATAGAGAGAAAATCTATAGAGAGAAAGAAGAAGAGTATTCTACTACTTCACTACTTCGATATCCAGTGTCTTTTACGTTAAGGGATATTATTTGTTGTACTCATAAGGGGTGTTATTCTTTCTTATTCATGAAGAGAACTTTTGTTATTCCATTCTTTATTATTACATTGGAATAACTTTGTATCTGTGGCGCATACCATATACATAACTTTTGTATCTGTGGCATACCTATACTTGGTGAAATTCTTACATTATTCCATTCTTTATTATTACATTGGAATAACTTTTGTATCTGCTACATACCTATACATAACTTTGATCACGCGGACTCCCTATACTTGGTGAAATCCTTATGTTATTCCATTCTTTATTATTCATTTGGAATATCACTCTGTCATGCATTTTACGTGGGACCGGTTTAAATCTTTATTATTACATTGGAATAACTCGTGTATCTGCGGACTCCCCTATATTTGGTGAAATCCTCATGTTATTCCATTCTTTATTATTACTGTTGAATATCCTATCTGCATGCGTTTTACTACGGGACCGGTTCCGCTTTTTATTATTACTCGTTGAATAACTTTGTATATCTGAGACTCCCTATACTTGGTGAAATCCTTATGTTATTCCATTCTTTATTATTACGTTGGAATATCACATGCATGCGTTTCTGCCGGACCGGTTCCGTATTTATTATTCTATTGGAATAACCTGCTTGTGCTATCTATCACATGCCTGGTGATTTCTTTTGTTATTCCATTATTTATTATACTCAGTTGGTTAAAGTTTTAACTTCTATACTCCATGAAATTAGTGGAATATCCTTGATATTTGCGCTTCATCCAGTATCATTTCATGGAAATATTCTTCTGAGCATTCTTGAATTTTACTCTACAAAGAAGTATCATGTTGACAATTTGGACGTTATTAGTTCCTGGATACATTAATTCGTGAACTTATTTTATTGAATTCTTATATCATTGTCATCATCCTCATGTTTATATTTTTGAAAGTCATCTGTGGCCTGTAGTGCATAGATGGACTTTGTATGATTATGACCAGGGATTATTCGGTATAATCATGACCGTAATGTTACAAATGATGTGATAAAAGTCCTCGTTGGTGATGGACAGTTGTTGGCATGATCATGACCATTGATGAATACACGAATATCCTTGGCCCGTAGTGCATAGATAATTTGTGGTCGTGACCCTAATGAATATCCTTGGCCGTAGTGCAGGGATGATGCGGATTATTTATTAAGCTGAGTCTCAGTGATAAAAGTGATGAAAAACGTTTTAAATCATAAAAGATAGTAGATTTTATTCTCTACTTGACTCTTTTAATGGATTGCTTATTCCGTTGCAGTTAAACTTGTTGTCTATTATATTTTATCAGTTTAATATTTTTGAAGGCTAATGATAATTTATCCTGCATTATCTTAGTCATAATATTTCTTACTGGGCTAGTTGAGCTCACCCTTTCTTTCACTGTTCTCTTCAGGAAATGAGAACGTAGCAGGGACTAGTCGGGGGATAGAGTGATGGTCCAGATGATAGCATTAGTAGTCCTCACTATTCTATGAAATAGTGTGATAATAAATGTAATGAGGACTGAATTTGAGTTTGTATGCTGTCTATGAGGACTCCATTGAGAGTGGATATTGTCTAGAAGGCAATATTGTTGATTAAACTATCAGTTTATGTTTTGTCATATTTTACACGACAGTTGTATAATTAAGATTGTATTTGTATTCTGTACCATGTATCTGGCGACTCAAGATGGGTGATGTATACCTATTTTGGGGGCGTCACAAATGATCTTCTTTAAAACTAAGTCATGTTATTTAAACTACCGTAGCCGGACTTTCTTGTTATAGGATATGGCGATCCTTTTTTGGTATAACTGGCCATGGAAGATGGCATCACTTCACCTTTCGTCTATTAGAGATAATTGGTGATATCTGTCTTGTAACCATTGGTCTTCATCTAGTTGAGCGTTTATCAACACTCTGAGGGATTCCATTTCCACCTCTATGGGGAGCACTGCTTCCATCCCATAGGTCAATGAGTAGGGGGTTGCCCTAGTGGAAGTACGCATTGAAGTTCTGTAGGCTAACAGAGTCAGAGGCAAGAGGTCAGACCATCCATTGTGATTGGTGGTCATCTTCTGCATGATCTTCTTGATGTTCTTATTAGTTGCTTCAATAACACCATTCATCTTTGGATGGTAGATGACGGAGTTAAGGTGTTTGATGTGTAATTTATTGCATAACTCCTCCATCATTTTGTTGTTGAGGTTTTTAGCATTGTCTGACACAATTACCTCTAGTTGTCGATATCGACAAATGACATTATTTCTGATGAAAACAACGATGACTTCTTTGTTAACCCTGGGGAAGGAGGCTGCTTCTACCCATTTGGTGAAGTAGTCGATCATGGTGAAGATAAATCGATGCCCATTATTGGCTTTGGGCTAGATGGGCCTGATCACGTCTGTTCCCCACATTGAGAAGGGCCAAGGTGAACTCATATTGTGGAGTTCCCTAGGAGGGGCGTGGATAGCATTCCCATGAATTTGGCATTGATAGCACCTCTTGACGTGATCATCACGAATCGGCCTTAAGCGAGCCGATGGTGCCTCTGCTCGAGGATCTTTTAACAAGTAGAGGGCCGCTCATGTGTGGGCCACATACTCCACCATGGATTTCATCCATGAGCCTCTGAGCTTGGTCCTTGTCCAGACATTTGAGGAGACCTATTCCTACATCTCTTTTGTAGAGTGCATCTCCGCTCAGGTAGAACTTCATAGCCAGTCGATGGATCCGCCTTCTTTCGGTCGGGCTCGCCTCAACGGGTGTAGATCCATCTCACAAGTACTCCTTGATATGATGATACCAAGGGTATTGGATGGGAGGTAGAAAATGGGATGCTTGGCATGTTTTCCTTGTCGTGTATGTTGATCAAGTAGGCCAAAGTTGCTAGTGCATCCGCAAAATCATTCTTATTTCGAGGAATATGGAGGAAGTTTATTTCTTCAAACTCCGAAGCCATCTTTAAAACTTGCCAATGGTAAGGCAACAAATGTAGCTCTTTGGTGTGATAGATTCCCGTGGTTTGTCTAATGACAAATTCTGAATCCCCAAAGATAGTTAATAGTCTGATACCCACTGATTAGGCAAGTTTGAGTCCCATGATACAGCCTTGATACTCAGCTGAGTTATTGGTGCTGACAAACTACAATTTGACGGCGACGAGATACTATTCCCCCGTACCAGATAATAGAACCTCTCCAGCTCCAGAACCTTCCATGTTAACAGCTCCATCAAAATACATTTTCCATGTACGGCATGCATTGTACTGATGGTATTGCTGGACTGTCATTACCCCTTCATCGGGGAAGTATGTTTCCAAGGGTTTGAAATCCCTTAAAGGTGCGGCGGCTAGTTGATCCACAATTCCTTGACCTTTAATGGACTTTTGCGTCACGTAGACGATGTCAAATTATTGTAGGATCAACTGCCATCTGGACATCTGATAATTCAATATGGGTTTACTGAACACGTACTTGAGAGGATCCACACGGGATATGAGATGAGTTGTATGACCATGGAGGTAATGTTGTAAACTCATGGAAGCCCATGCTAAAGCACAACAAGTTTTCTCAATTAGAGTGTACTTTTGTTCACTGCTGCTATATCTTTTGCTGAGGTAGTAGATAGCTCACTCTTGGCCTCTATCATCTTTTTGTCCCAGCATGCAGCCCATGGCATTGCCATTAATGGACATGTACATGAAATGGGGAACATCATCCCTAGGTGGTACCGAAATAGGAGCGTTAACCAGCTGCTTTTTAACTATAAGGAAGGCTTTTTGACACTCATCGTTCCATTTCATGGAAGAGTTCTTTCTTAATAACTTGCAGATAGGCTCACAGGTTGCTGTAAGTTGAGAAATGAACCTGCTAATGAAGTTGATTCTTCCCAAAAATCCCTGTATTTCCTTCTTTATCTAAGGAATGGGCATTTCCTTGATTGCCTAGATTTTGGTGGGATCCAGCTCAATCCCTTTGTGGCTAACTAGGAAACCTAGCAACTTGCCTGATTTAACGCCAAAGGCGCACTTGGCTGGATTCAACTTAAGTTTTATTTACGCAACCTATTGAAAAGCTTTCTGAGATTGTCTAAGTGGTTTTTTTCCTTCGGGATTTGACAATGATGCCATCCACGTAGATCTCAATCTATTTATGCATTAAATCATGAAAAAGAGCCATCATAGCTCGCTGGTAGGTTGCTCCGGCATTAATGAGGCCGAATGACAATCGTCTATAGCAAAAGGTTCCCCAAGGCGTGATGAATGCAGTTTTCTCACGGTCTTCCTCAACAACTATGATTTGATGGTACCCCGCAAAGCAATCAACAAATGAGTACATGTCATATTAAGCAGTATTATCAATGAGAATATGGATAAATGGCACGGGAAAGCTATCCTTAAGGCAAACTTTATTCAAATCCCGATAATCTATGCAAACTCGCACCTTTCCTCCTGCTTTAGGCACGGGGACTATATTTGGTAGCCATTCAGGATATGTAGACACCATGATGATGCCATCTTGAAATTATTTCATAATTTCTTTTTTAACCTTTAAACTCCACGTAGGTTTTAATCGTCTGAGCTTCTGCCTGACTAGCTTAAATCCCTCTTTAATGGGAAGGCGATTGATGACGATGTCCATGGACAAACCCACCATGTCTTCGTGAGACCATGCAAACACATCCTGGAATTGGGTTAATAGTGCAACCATGTCATTCCTTTTCTTTGGAGTGAGGTATGTACCAATCTGGATCAACCTAGGGCTTTCTAAGGTTCCGAAATTGAATGAGGTGGATTGATCAAGATTTGGTTTGGGTTTGTCTTTGACCCATTCCGCTATTTCCTGAGGTATCTCAATGTCCTCTTGTATTTCCATCAAGTCTGAGTCCAACTTTTCATCAAAGTTACAGTCCTTATGGAGAAAAGGCACCTCATCAGCAAGTACAAACATATCTAAATTCAGAGTCCTGAAACAAAATATGCTTTCACTTAATATATGAAATTGTTCAATCATACAAAGTGTTAGCATGTTATGACGCCCCCAAATTCAGGTACTTGAAACCTGAACTCGGTGCTTCACGATACCATTTCTATGAGCAGAATAATACTAATAATAATATAAATATAAATATCAAACTTAATTTACATATGCATCAGAGTCTACTCCCAGGTACGCGACCTTTAAACATTCATTATATGATACTTCATATATATATATCATTCTTATCTTAATAAAGTCAAACTATTACATAGTATATCACCAACTTATTCTGCAACCTTCCCTTTCCCTTTGTTCTTAGCCGAGCCTTCTGGTTGTTCACACTTAGCTGAAAACATTTTAAATTAAGCAAGGATGAGCATTTGAGTGCCCAACAAGTAATAGCAATTATAAATATTAGCTAAAAGGATTAAATATTTTCTTTGTACGACACTTCTACAACGAATCAACATTTGTGAAGTAAGCTGAACCAATAATAACAATATATTAATTCTATATCAAATTTTTGAAACTACATACTGACTATAACTGGAGATTAGTCGACAGACTATGAACATTATTTTCTATTTTCGAAAAGGTTAAACAGAACTTTATCTGCAAACCGTCATAACTTACGGGCACGGGGGGTGATCAGCTCGTTATGCCCTGTATTGATCAATACTACATGCAAGAACGATATTATCGTTCATCTGATCCGCCTTTGGTGCACAAAAGTTTTCCCATATACGGGATGTTCATACTTAGTCGGGAATCCGAACCAAAACAATTTGGTCAGATAATAATAAGGTTTTATCTTGTTCAACAATATTTCTAAGTTCGTGTCTAGCCAAAGCAAATAGCTTAGACAGCTTTGAAGTCAACGTATACATAATGGAAATTAATAAGTATATATCAACATGTGATTAAATACAATGATTATCTAAGTGAGGACACTTGTATAACCATATTTAGAAATTAACGAACAAAATAAATATCTGAATTATAATATAGTACTGTGTTGACAAACAATGATCGGATACATAATCGATAACAATAGAGTTAATAATCTGGCACAATGATAATATAATTCTGAAACTTTCTTACTTATGTCCATTGCATAAAGTAAATGCAAAGGTAGGATACTTGCCTGATCTGCTGCTTACAATACGCAACTTAGTTTTATCTTTTATATATCAACCTATAATTAATAAGATCATTTTACCGATTAGAATAACATATCGTAACACATAATACTGCTTATTGCAGTCAGCATATAACCTAATCACATTGTCACACATGTTTAACAATCTTTGGATCACAAACAGACACAGATCTAGTCAAATTATCTAAGTCCAGATCAATTTCTGAAACATATCGGTGTACCGACGACTTTATCGGGTAATTATCGAGTCTAAGACTCTATCCTGTAATTCAATATAACTTAAACAGTGGTCAAATTATTTTTAAATGACATATAATAATTTTTAATTAATTATTATAATTTATCATGATTTTTCAAACAGCAAAATCATTATTAAATGATTTAATTATTAAATATTTACATTATCATTAATATTTAATTAATATTAAACTATTAATGAAACTATTGCCAAATTATTAAAGTTATTTATAATAACTCAAAATATTTTAAAAGTACAAATATTACCCTTAAATGATTTTTAAAATAATTAAAATCATTTTAAATAATTACCATTAATATTAAAATATTAATGTATTATTTATCAAAATATTAAAAGTCATTAATTATAACTTAAAATATTTTTAATTCATTTATATCCTTTTTAAATGATTTTTAAATTAATAAAACCATTTTTAAATTATTTATTTAATATAATTATTAAATAAATTTAATATCATTAATATTAAATTATTAATGGAATTATCCTTTAAATATTAAAAGTTATATTTTATAACTTCAAATAATTTTAAACACTTTATTTTCATTTTAAATGATTTTTATAATATTAAAATCATTTTTAATTTATTTATTTAATATAATTATTAAATAACCTAATATCATTAATAGTAAATAATTAATTAAATTTACCTTTAAATATTGAAAGTTATATTTTATAACTTCAAATATTTTTAAACTCTTTATTTTCATTTAAAATGATTTTTCTAATATTAAAAATTATTTTTAAATTAATTTATTTAATATAAATATTAAATAAATATAATTTCGATTAATATTAAATAATTAATGAAATTTTCTTTAAAATATTAAAAGTTATATTTTATAACTTAAAATATTTTTAAATACCTTATTATCATTTAAAATGATTTTTAATAATATCATTTTTTTAATAAATTTATTTAATGCATTTATTAAATAAATTAAATATCTATAATATTCAAATAAATACTAATATTTATGAAAAAAATATGTCAAATTATTAAAAGTTAATTTTATAACTTAAATTAATTTTTAAAATTATTTTTGTAATTTTCAGAAATTATTTTCTATTTTTAAATGATTTTTGGAAAATAAATTAAATAAAATTACAAAGTCTGTCGCTATAGCCTTTAACGACAGAAAGTGTTGCCTATTGTGTTCTTGAGCCTTCATAGACAGTCTTCGAGGGGGCATGTTTGACCATGATTAATATCCAACCTATGATGTTTCTAGGCAAGGTATTAAATCACAACTTGTAGTATTAATGTAATACTACAAGTGTATAACAATATCTGGGTCAGATCATAACATAGATGGAAGATATAAGGATTTGAAATCATTGTCGGACCTGTTCTTGGACTTCTGGGTTACCCAGAAAACCAAAGATAGTTCTTAGGTACCACTTTTGGGCTTCCACAACTTGATTTCTATGTAAGGTTTTAGTGGTTCAAGGGTTTCAGATTGTAGTACTCATGTCAAGGAAGAGATCTATTAAACTTTATCAGTCTAACTACAACACACCCACCAGATCTAAGCCGGTCAAATCCTATCAGAACCGTGTTCTTGATTTTCTGGAAATTCCAAAAAACGCATATCATATTCATACAGCCTACTTTGACCGTCGATTACTTTGATCATGTTTGTCATTTAGGTGATCTAAAGGTTTAAAAATGAAGTCAATATAACATATTATAACACTGATACAATAACACATACAAATCACATAACACAAGATAGATTGGGACTCATGAACAAGCTGTCAGAACCATCTGGGTAACTTCTGGGTTACCTAGAAACAAAAACTGAATGGTCAACGCCTTTTGACCGATTACTACATCTGATACATTGATTTTTAAGGTTCAAGAGTGTGCTGGACTTGTACTCCTCATGTCATACTATAATATAGATACCCTTATACATCACAACAACTTAACAGCAGCGAGATCAAGGCCGGTCAAAGTCACTGCCCGAACACATTCTTCAGTTTTTTGGGTTTCCCAGAAAACTGATTTTGTGTTCGGTCAACGGACTTTGACTGTGAATAACTTTTGATATATACGTTCAATGATCATGAAACCACTTTCAGAATACTAGCAACATTACAGAGAACAACTTCAAACATTTAAAACACCAAAATAATAAACAAGCACAGATCTACGAGGACTGACATTTGACTATCAGACACATTTTAAAGTTTTTCTAGATTTTTGTAAAACATTAGATCTGAGCCTATAGATATTACGGATCTAACATCTATCAACCCAGATCATTGATTAACACTGCATTCAACATTTTTAAACATCAAAACACCAAATCTAACATAGCATATGTAAGACCCCAACTTTTATTAATAAAGATTAATTTCTCTCGAAATATTTTTTTTTAATATTATGGTGTGGATATAATATAATATTATGTGTTGATAAAATGATATGAAATTATTTGCTAATGGTACCATGACACCTCTACTACACTTTTGTTTTCATAGATCACATAAAACATTCCTAGAATCAAAGATATAAGGATGCAAAGTAGGGACCCTCACACAGCTCGAGTTTCTGGAAAACCCAGAAACTCAAGAACACTGTCTGCCAAGATTTTGAGAGCCCAGATCTCTCTGATTAGATATAAGATGTCCATGTTGTTTGTTTAGGGTTGTAGAATTGCATCAATACTATAATCTGAACACTTAATCAAACCCAGATACCTCCGGATATATGTATTACAATTGGTCAAACTACCCACCCTGTTAACTGACATGAGTTTCTGGGTTGGTGATGAACATGCTCAAGAATACCTATAACGACAATTTCGTCGCTATAGGGCCCTTTAACGATAGTTTATTTATGGAAATTATTATTTTTATTTATAAATAGAGAAAAATAGTTTTTAATTATTAAAAATACAAAATAAATTCCTAAAAATTATTTTAAAGTCTAAAAATAGGTTTTTAATTATTTTGAATATATTTCATTAATATTTATTATTTTTGGAATATTAATGGTATTTAATTTATTTTATTATTATATTAAATAAATTACTTAAAATGATTTTAATACTTGAAAAATTATTTAAAATTATATTATGTTATAAGAAAATATTTTAAGTTATTTTTAATATTTTGTGATGAATTTCATTAATTAAATAATATTAATGATATTTAAGTTATTTAATAAATGTATTAAATAAATTATGAAAAATAGAATTAATGTTTTAAAAATTATATAAATATGATTTAAAGGTTATAAAAATATTTTAAGTTATAAAATATAACTTTTGATATTTTGTCATGAAAAATATTATTTATTTAATATTATTGATATTAAATTTATTTAATATTATTGATATTAAATTTATTTAATTATTATATTAAATAAATAGTTTAAAAATGGATTTATTGATTTAAAAATCATTTAAAAGGATATAAATGAATTAAAAATATTTTTAAGTTATACTTAATGACTTTTAATATTTTGAGGATAATAGATTAATATTTTAATATTAATGGTAATTATTTAAAAATGATTTTAATTATTTTAAAAATCATTTAAGGGTATTATTAGTACTTTAATAATATTCTGAGTTATTATAACTAACTTTAATATTTTGGCGATGGTTTCATTAATAGTTTAATATTATTTAAATATTAATGATAATAGAATTATTTACTATTTAAAACATTTAATAATGATTCCGGTGTTTGAAAATTCATGATAAATTATAATAATTATTTGGAAATTGTTATAAGGCTATGAAAAATAATATGACTGATACTTACGTTGTCCAGAATAATATTAAGGGTATTGAATAGAGTTTTAAACTCGGTAAGTACCCGATACATCGTCGGTACACCGACATGTCTTTGAAATTAATACGGACTTACATAGTTTGACTGTATATGTGTTTATTTGTGATTTAATGACTGTGAAACATGTGTGCCAATGTGGTTAGGTTATGTGCTGACTATAGTAAGCAGTATTATGTGTTATGATATGTGATTCTATCGATAGAATGATCTTCTTAATGATAGGTTTCAGTATAAAAGATAAAACTAAGTTACGTATTGTAAGCAGCAGACCAGACAAGTTTCCTATACTTACTCCAATTATTATTGAGCAAGTATCCTACCTTTGCATTTTCTTTATGCAATGGACATAAGTAAGAAGTTTCAGAATTATATTATTATTATGCTAAATTATTAACCCTATTATGATATATTCTATATCCGATCATTGTTTATCAACATGTTAGTATATGGTAATTCAGATATATATTTCGTTCGTTAATTCCTAAATATGGTTACACAAGTGTCCCCACTTGGATAATCATTGTATTTAATCACATGTTGATATATATATATATATATATATATATATATATATATATATATATATATACGTCTAAGCTATTTGACCCAGCTAGACACAGATTTAGAAATATCGTTGAATATGATAAAACCTCTTTGTATCCAATCAAATTGCTTTGGTTCAGATTCCAGATTATGTATGAACATCCCGAACATGGGAAAACTTTCATGCGCCCAAGGCGGCCAGAGTGAACGATAATATCGTTCTTGCATGTAGTATTGATCAATACAGGGCACATTGGGCAGATCACCCTCGTGTCCGTAAGTTATGATGGTTTAAAGATGAAGTTCTGTTAAACCTTTTCGAAAATTGAGAATAATGTTCATAGTAAGTCACCTTCACCCTATTTATAGTCAGTACGTAGTTTCAAAAATGTGATAGAGAGTTGTTATATTATTATTATCTGTCCAGATTACTTCCCAACTTTTGATTTGTTGCAGAAGGGTAGTACAAAGAAAACATTTAATCGTTTCAGCTAATATTTATAATTGTTATTACTTGTTAGGCACTCAAATGCTCATCCTTGCTTAATTTAAATGTTTTCAGTTAAGTATGATCGACAAGAGGGCTCTGCAAAGAACAAAAGGAAAGGAAAGCTACCCGAATAAGTTTGAGTTATCTTATGTAGTTGTTAGACTTAAATAAGATGATTATATTTATTATCTTTCATGTAATGAAATGTTTTACTGTCGCGTACCTGGGATTAAACTCTGATATATAAATTAAGTTTGATATTTATGATAATATTATTATTTTTACTCATAGAAATGGGGCGTTACAGGCACAATCATTGGTGGACCCCATAGAAGTATTGTCGTAGTAAGAAAACGACATAATTATCTTTTTATAAAAATAACGGCGGAAGTGTTACTGTTAAAAGCTGTTGAACTACCCATTAGTACAAAGCACGATAATATCGTGGTTGCATAGTAGCACCACGGTATTGGTTATTGATGTTTACGTGAGAAGTTACTCGATTTACTCAATTTTTACTACAGTAATTGCTGCATCATATCTCTCATATTATTGATTCGATTATTGTCACAAAGATCATCATCAGTATAATATGATATATTATTAAATCAATAATTGAGACGACAAAATTATTCATATTATTAAATTACAATATTTACAATGTCTAGAAGTTCTGTCAAAGAGAGGTTTGGTCATCTAATTACGCGCCAATAAGGAGAAATCCTTATTAGAAAGCCCCGTCTCTACTGGGAACGACCTGGTTGTTAAATATTATGAGTTATAATATTAATGATGAATAAGTTCATATTGATTAAAGATGAAATTGATAGTTCCATTGTGTTGGAATTATTAGTGTTAGTAAAATTTGACATTTATTTCGATAATAATTGATGTCTGGAAGTTATCGGGTAATTAATCAGATAAATGAGGAATTAATTGCTATTAATTCACATGATTATAACTATTTGTTCAAATGTGTGTACTATTGATTCACATTCATGTACTATTAGGGGAGTTAGTGCAAGATTGATAATACTTGCATGACTAAGTTAAAGATGGAGGTATAGATGGAGGTACTATACTGTTATTCGTATTTTAACATGATTATAACGATTGAACTATTGATTCACATTATTTACTATTAGGGGAGGTGGTGCAAGTTTGATAATACTTGCAGGACTAAATTAAAAATGAAATGAGAACGTAGCAGGGACTAGTCGGGGAACGGAGTGACGGTCCAGATGATAACATTAGTAGTCCTCACTATTCTATGAAATAGTGTGATAATAAATGTATTGAGGACTTATTTTGAGTTTGAATACTGTCTAGAAGATAATATTTGTATTAAAACTCACAGCTCATGTTGTATATTTTTAAGATTGTATTTGTATTCTGTACCATGTAATTGGTGACTCAGAATAGGTGATGTATACCTATTTTGGGGGCGTCACAGTTGATATCAGAGCTTAGGGATATGATCCCTGGCTGAGATGTGAGACAACAACTAGGAGGGGAAAGACGGGGAATTCCTTCGCTAGTATGACCTACCTAAGTTTATTTGGTATTTAATTGGTCGGTCAGAGTATATGGATAATATGTGATATGTTAATTAACCCATGTTTTGTGGAAGTATTTGAAAATGACATCCGAGAATGTTGAAAATAGCAATGGAGGACAGGAGACCGTTGAGTCTCCACTGATCAATAATTAGGATACTGTGCATCAGGAAGGCGACAATTCTCATGCAAATGACAACATTGACCAAATGATGAACGATGGAATGTTCAGAGGCTTTATGCAATTCATGCAACATCGGTGAGAGGCTCTCATCCAAAATGCGGTGGAAACACTTGGCAACTCTCGGACGATCATTGCTAAATAGTTTAAGGAGTCTGCGACCACGAGTTTTTGAGCCAGCCAAACCACTTAAGGCGAGAGGCGTGGATAAAGAAGATCAACAAGATATTTGATGTCTTGGGATGCTCCGAGGAGCAAAAGGTTCCCTTTGCCACCTTCATGTTGCGGGCAGAGACAGATTAATGGTGGGAATCTGTAAAGCATACTCAACCTGCCGCACTGAAGATGTCTTGGAAGAAGTTCCAAGAACTGTTCAACGACAAGTACTTTCTCGAAAGTATTTGTCACATGAAAGAGGTAGAGTTCATTAAACTGGAGCAAAAAAATATGATCGTGTCGCAGTACGAAGCTAAGTTTGCCAAGTTATCCCGGTTTGCGTCCCATTTAGTTGATAATGAGGAGAGAATGACACGAATGTATCTATGAGGTTTGAAACTCGAGATATGTCAATATCTTATCTCTCATAAACTGTGTTTGTATTCAGATGTTGTTAATAGGGCTCAGTTATTGGAGCGCGATAATGAGTCAACCCAACCAAAAGAGAGCAGGCGGCAAAATGATAATACCAGTGATAGCAGTCATCGAAGCGGTGACAATAAGCGTGGAGGGAATCAACATGCCAAAAATGGTAACCACTTCGGTGGTAATCATGGCCAAAACAATAAGGGTGGAAATTTCAAGAAAAGAAGGTTCAACAATAATGGAAAGACGTCAGCATCAGCACCCGTTGTTAAGGAAGGAGAACGACCACCTATAATATGCTTCAAAGGCGGAGGGGAGGGACATATCATTCCAAACTGCATGATGCAGTCCAAAGCATGTTACAATTATAGAAAAGAAGGTCACCTAGCTCGATTTTATCGTACACCAAAGTCAAGTCCAACTGGGACGGTGGCACCAAAGGCGGATACGGACAAAAAAAGTCGGAGGTTTCAGGAAGAGTGTTTTTCGTGACTTCTCAAAAATCGAGTAACCCGAACGAAGTTAGCACGGGTTAGTTAATTATAAATTCTTACGAAGTCTATACCTTATTAGATACTCGTTTTACCCATTCTTTTATCTCTCTTGCTTGAACTCAACGTTTAAATTTCACCCCAGAGAAGTTAGACTTTGACTTATCGGTTGAAACTCCATTAGGAGAAACCTTCATTACTTCTACTGTTTATAAATCTCGTTTGATTCAAATCGACACTTTTAAGTTACCTGTCGATCTTATCTCTTTAAAAATACTTGCCTTTGATGTAATTTTAGGAATCAATTGGTTAACTAATCATCATGCTTTTCGTAAGGTTGTTAGCTTTCATATTCCTAACCAACCTGTTATACGAATTCAAGCAACCAAACCACTAAAGTCAATCACTGTTATATCAATCCATAAGTAAAGAGCCCCGAGCCTTTCGCTGGTGACTTCCTTGTGTGGAATGCACCGAAGCCGAACTTTCTGTAGGGGAAGCCGTGAATTAACGGTGGCAAGTTGATAGATATCAATGTGATGTACTATCCAAGTCTTGGATGAGAGTCACCGTTTTGAATGATATTTCTATTGTTAATAAATTTCCTTGCGTATTCTTGAAGACTTCTTAGCCTACCCCAGAGCGTGAAATCGAATTTTGTATTGACCCCAGTACAAAACCCATTTCTAAAACCCTTAAATATTTCTTCAACTAAAACGAACGTATCATGCGCCAAGGACGTTGGCTCGAGCTGTTGAAGATTATGACTATACCATTCAATATCATCGTGGAAGAGAGAACGTGGTAGCAGTACGAGTGCGATGTTGTTAACACAAAAACCCATTTCGTATAACTTACAAATGATGAAGATAGAGTTAAAGACTCTAGGGACCCACGTGAAGATAACGAATATACGAGTAGAATCTACTTTATTCGATAAAGTTAAAACCGCTCAAGCTACACACCCGGAGCTAATGAATGTGAAGAAGAAGGTTCAAGAGGGTGTTATTCTAGAAGCAAGACTCGATGAAGAGAGGAAATCTCAACCCTTGATTTTATTGGTCTATCTGAAATCCTCGATCGAGTAGGAACTGTGGCCTATAGACTCGTTTTACTGCCAAGTATGTCACGTGTTCATAACGTTTTTCACGTATCAATGTTACGTAAATATGTGGACGACCCAAACCACATTATTGAATTAGAATTAGATGAGATATCAGAAGATTTAACGTATGATGAGATACGTGCTAAAATCTTGGATAAGAATTATCATATTCGACACTCAAAGGTTATACCTCAAGAGTTAGACTCTAAAATGAAATCAAGGTATCCTCACCTCTTCGACATACTAGGTACGCACCCTAATTTTGAGGACGAAATTTCATAAGAAGAGGAGGTTGTAAGACCCCAACTTTTACGAATAAAGATTAATTTCTCTCGAAATATTTTTTTTTAATATTATGGTGTGGATATAATATAATGTTATAGTTATGGGTAATATTTACAAATTTTGCAAAGTAAGCAAGTGGTTATATAATATTCGATTGGTCGGGGAATATTCGTTTTAACAGGGAATATTCGTACGACGGCACAACAATTGGTGGACCCCACAACAAAAGTATTGTCGTACTAAGAAAATGACAAAATTATCTTTTTATAAAAATAGCAGTGGAAGTATTACCGTTAAAACTGTTGAACTACCCGGTAGTAAAAATACGATGTCTGGCGCTGTGGTTGCATAGTAGCACACGGTATTGGTTATTGATGCTTACGTGAGAAGTCACTCAGTTATACTCAATTATTGCTACAGTAATTGATGCATCATATCTCTTATATTATTAATTCGATTATTGTCACAATATCATCTGTATAATATGATATATTATTAAATCAATAATTGAGACGACAAAATTATTCATATTATTAAATTGGAATATTTAGAATGTCTAGAAGTTCTATCAAGGAGAGGTTTGGTCATCTAATTGCGCGCTAATAAGTAGAAATCCTTATCGAAAAGCCCCGTCTTTCCTGGGAACGACCTGGTTGTTAAATATTGTGAGTTATAATATTAATGATGAATAAGTTCATGTTGATTAAAGATGAAATTGATAGTTCCATTGTGTTGGAATTATTAGTGTTAGTGAAAATCGACATTTATTTTGATAATAATTGATATCTGGAAGTTATCGGGTAATTAATCGGATCAATGAGGAATTAATTGCTATTAATTCACATGATTATAAATATTTGTTCACATTTGTGTACTATTGATTAACATTTATGTACTATTAGGGGAGTTGGTGCAAGATTGATAATACTTGCATGACTAAGTTAAAGATGGAGGTATAGATGGAGGTACTATACAGTTATTCGTATTTTCACATTATTATAACTATTGAATCACATGATTGAAATATTGATTCACATTATTTACTATTAGGGGAGGTGGTGCAAGTTTGATAATACTTGCAGGACTAAATTAAAATGAAAGAAAAGTTGGAGGTATTGTGCTATAATTTTTTGAGACACAAAACGTGCAATTATCGAAACTATATTTTCTATAAATAGAAGCTTATTCTTCCTTCATTTCTCACAAATTCACTAAAGCTATAGAGCCATTATTATAGAGAGAAATTATAGAGAGAAAGAAGAAGAGAAGTATGCTACCTCTCTATTCCAGTATCCAACTTTATTTTAAGGTAAGGGGTATTATTTCTTTCATTTTCATGAAGAGAGCTATTATTATTCCATTCCTTATTATTATGTTGGAATAACCTGTCTATACGAAGTACCGCATACATAGTGAAATTCTTCTATTATTCCATTCTTTATTATTTTGTTGGAATATCATGTCTGTGCGTATTACGCATGACCTGGTTCCACTATTTATTATTCTATTGGAATAACCTGTCTATGCGAAGTACCACATACATGGTGAAATTCTTCTGTTATTCCATTCTTTATTATTCTGTTGGAATATCCTGTCTGTGCGTATTACGCATGACCTGGTTCCATTATTTATTATTCTGTTGGAATAACCTGTCGGTGCGGTCTATCGCATGCCTGGTGAATTCTGTTGTTATCCTATTCTTTATTATTCTGATGGAATATTCTGTCTGTGCGGATTCCGCATGACCTAGTTCCATTCTTTATTATTCTATTGGGAATAACCTATTTGTACGGTCTATCGCATGCATGATGAATTATTCTATTATTCAATTCTTTATTATTCTGTTGGAATAACCTGTCTATGTGGATTACCACATGTATGGTGAATGATCCTGTATTCATTCCTTATTAAATTATGGAAACGATCTGTCTACGTGGATTACCGCATGGCGGGCGAAAATCCATTTGCAATTTCATATATTCTATTATACTCAGTTAGTTAAAGTTTTGGCTTCTATACTGAATGAAATTAGTAGAATAACCTGGATATTTGCGCTTCATCCAGTATCTTTTCATGGAAATAATCTTCTGAGCATTCTTGAATTTTACTCCACAAAGCAGTATCATGTTGACAATTTAGACGTTTTTGAGTTCAGGATAAATTAACTTATAAATCTTTAAAATTTAATTCTTGAACTTGTTTTATTGAATTATTATGTCATTGTCATCATTCTCATGTTTATATTATGTTGAAAGTCATATGTAATCTGTAGTGCATAGATGGACTTGGTATGATTATGACCAGGGATTATTTGGTATAGTCATGACCGTAATGTTACAAATGATATGGTAAAAGTCCTCATTGGCCCGTAGTGCATTGATGGACAGTTGTTGGCATGATCATGACCATTGATGAAAACACGAATATCCTTGGCCCATAGTGCATAGATAATTTGTGGTCGTAATACTAATGAATATCCTTGGCCGTAGTGCAGGGATGACGTGGTTTATTTAATAAGCTGAGTCTCAGCGATAAAAGTGATGAAAAACTTTTTAAATCATAGAAGATAATAGATTTTATTCTCTACTTGACTCTTCTAATGGATTACTTATTCCGCTGCAGTTAAACTTGATGTTTGTTATATTGTATCAGTTTAACACTGTTGAAGGCTAACGATAATTTATTCTGCATTATCTTAGCCATAATATTTCTTACTGTGATAGTTGAGCTCACCCTTTTGCTTTCATTGTTCTCTTCAGGAAATGAGAACATAGTAGGGACTAGTCGGGGAATGGAGTGACGGTCGAGATGATAGCATTAGTAGTCCTCACTATTCTATGAAATAGTGTGATAATAAATGTATTGAGGACTTATTTTGAGTTTGAATACTGTCTAGAAGACAATATTTGTATTAAAACTCACAGCTCATGTTGTATATTTTTAAGATTGTATTTGTATTCTGTACCATGTAATTGGTGACTCAGAATAGGTGATGTATACCTATTTTGGGGGCGTCACAGCATACATGATTAAAATTTTGGCTTAGGGTTTATACCTTCTATGAACAAGTCTTGAATCTAGCTTCTGATTTTTGTTATGAATGTTAGTGGGGCTTGAATTGGGGACTGAAAAACTATAGAAATTCGTGGGTTAGAGAGAGAGAGAGAGATAGTCTTGAATCTAGCTTCTGATTTTTGTTATGAATGAGCTAATAAATGATTTTTTTCTCTCTCCAATCTATATATATAAGTCTTAGATGCATGAATTGGCTAGAATATTGACTGATTGCTGGAGATATATAGCATATGGGAGAGCTAGATTAATTCACCAACTCCATATCTTGCTAAATTTACAAGTTATCACAAAATAATGTAATAAGGGCAAAAATGGTCTTTTGACTTTCCAATTTAATGGCAATTTTGTAACTTGTCAAATCCTTAGGGTTTAACCCTTAGGGTTTAACCCTAAAGTTAGTATATTGAATTTGTAGGATTTAGCGAATAGGGTTTGAACAAAAATTTAGTTTCTTAAAATTTATAATTAGGGTTTCCTTAATTAGATTAGGTTTCTAATTACGTTATACATGAACATTAGGGTTTAAAGTCCACCAATTAGCATTAAGCTTGATAATTTACCGATTAGGGTTCCTATTTAGCAAATTAAGGTTTCTTAATTAGCTAATTAGGGTTTCTAACTTTTAGAAATTAGGGTTTCTAAATTTTAATTAGGGTTTACCTAATCAAATGTATAATAATTAACACTAATCACATAACATAGTTATATAACAGTCTTGAACTCTAATTTGAGTTTCAAATTAGGGTTCAATATAGAAATGCTAGGGTTTTCTACTGTTCTACTATAACTGTTCTACAAATTAACATTACACACATATTATACATATCTATAGTACTGAAATATAATTATTATTATATTAATATCCTCATTCCTTGATCAAAATCCAAAATTAGGGTTTGGATTCCATATCTGATTTATCTTTCATATATAACATTTATTAATTAAGTTAAAAATAATTAACTTAACTAATATGAAATAAATTCATATATTAAAATTAAATAATTATTATAATAATTCTATAATCATTTCATATATTATTTAAATAATTATATAATAATCATATTTTCATGAAAAATAATTAATAAAAACATTTATACTATAAAATTAATTATTATAAGAATATAGTTTATAATGATCAATAATTCTAAAATAAAATTATTTGTAATTATTCATGTAATAAATATATTTTTATTTATCACATAAATACATACACATTGACTTATACAAATTCCCCAAATTTATTTTAATAAATAAAAAAAATTTATACTCAAAATTTCTGATTTATTTATATAGAAAATATCGGGTTATTACACGTGTACTGGCAAAACAACTGCTAATACTGTACAAAAAAGTAAGCAGTTAAAGCTATCTATAGGGCAGAGGAGTTCTGCCCTTTTTACCCTTGGCGACGAATGCAAGGAGTGCTGCTACAATTGTCAAGGGTGAAGTCCTGGTGGACGGCAGTAATGAAGTGATGATCATTGTCCTCCTTCTCCCGAATGATGACCATAATGTCGAGACAATCATCGTCTGGAGTGTATCTATTTGTGTGCTCATCATGAAAAAGGATGCGTAGATGAGACAATCTCCTGAAGATGTCTTGTTTACGTCTTCGTTCCCTTTCTTCCACTTCGGGATTAGGAATCAGGACCTCTTTAGCTTTAACCGGTATCGGTTTGGGAAATAGCATAGCCATAACATGGGCTGTAATCTTTACCAGAGACTGTATAGGTTCAGGATTGGTAGGTGGAGATAATCGACTTATGGCTGAAGATGAAGGAATCTGTTTATGTTTGTGAGGATTCTTATGACTGGAGCTAGCAGAATAGCCTAATCCAGCTGTCCCTGTTTGACTGGGAACTTGAATTGGGTGCTTAATACCCTGATGATCTTTGCCCAACCCTTGTCCAGGTTGATGACCCAATGATATCATCTCTTGAGTGGCTGACATTACCTCGGCAGAAATCTTGGGTGTGAGAGGTGGAGCCCCAATGGGATGGTAATGAGTGTTGCTCACCTCCAGGGCATGAAAGTTAACCGGCCTAACGTCTATGTTAAAGCTGATGAGTGGTATGTCACCTTGTTCAGGACATTCTGGTTCAGCATTAAAAGTGACTAGGTTATTGTTGATAATGTACTTGAGTTGCTGATGAAGGGTGGAAGGGAAGACTCCAACAATATGAATCCACAGTCTTCCCAAAAGCAGGTTGTATCCTGTGGCTATTCTGAGCACATAAAAGGACATACTGAATGTATGTGGACCAATCTCCACTGGCAGTTCAATCTCTCCAACGAAGTTTTTTCGAGACCCTTCAAAAGCTTTGATAACCGTATGGCTTCTTTTGATCTTCTTGGGGTTGATATTCATCTTCTCCACGGTAGCATAAGGACAGATATTCAGAGATGAACCTCCATCTATCAAGACTCCTCCTACTATGTACTCGGAGGAAAAAATCGCTATGTGCAATGGCTTGCAATGGCCAATCCCTTCAGCGCGTATGTCGTCATCAGTGAAAGATATCACATTGTTGTTAAAAATGTGATCAACCAGATGTTGGAATTTTTCCACATCCACTAATTTTGGTAAATGGGCTTCTTCCAAGACCCTTAGCAAGATCTTCCTGTGATCTTTACAAGAGAAAACCAAGTCCAGTATAGAAATTTATTTTGGAGCTTCTCTCAAGCTTAAAACCACCTTGGCTTCATTATGGCCCATGGTACGAAGGAACTCTTCAATTTTCTCCATGGGAACTTTCCTTTTTAACTTGATTGTAGGCTTCATCACCCGATAGGGGAAGATACAATGGATTCTCCTTCGACACTGCTACAGTTGTATGTGAGGTAGATCCATCAGCCTGCCCATAATTCCATGGGACTTTTTTCAAGCTGACAACAGGATATTGTGGCCTAGATGGAAAGAGAATTGGCTCTGGTGCATCCACTTTCAAAGGATTGTCAGCATCTTTGAGTTGAATTGCTTGTATTGTGAGTGGTCTAGCAGCCAAATCATCCTCAGCGGATATAACTGCTACACCGTCCTTCCATTTTGTAGGACATGTGTTCCCACTCTCGAGTAACAAAGTGTCATCATCTGCCATTTGCATGACACCGCTGTTAATTAAATTCTGAATGAGGTGGCGGAGTGCCCAACATTCGTCTGTGCTGTGGCCGCGAGAGTGGGAGTGGTGCTGGCATACTCCATTGGAATTGAACCATCTAGATCGGGGATTGATTGGAGGTAGAAGGGATGTAATTCTTCCTTCATTGATCAACATCTGAAATATCTCCTTCATAGGTTGTCCAAGATATGTAAATTCCCTCTTGTTGGCAAAATCCCGACGGGCCTTGGCACTTGCTCTTTTCACAACTTTATCCTCTAGTGTTTCACTTTTTGAAGGTGATGATGAAGTATTCATGACAAAAGGAAGGAGACTAGCATGCTCCTGACTGACTAATTGGCGTGTGACTTGGTGTTGATGGATCACCAGTTCAACCAATTGGTCTACTTGCTTGCAAAAAGCCTTAATCTTTCATTCCATCATGAATTGGAACTGTGCGTAATCCCATTTGTCAGCACCATCTTTGCTGGTCTGGGAAGATTCAACAATGTAATTTGAACTTTGTTCACTACTCCAATTAATCATATTGACCTCTTCTTCTTTGTGTTGAGGAAGATGGTTGTCTTGCATATGAGGTTGGTCGGGTTTAGTCACCACAATCTCTCCATTGTCGATTAAGTCCTTGATCTTGTGTTTCAAGGCCCAGTAATCCTAAGTGTTATGTCCCGATTGTAAGACCCCAACTTATTATTAATGAAATTTAATTTTCTATTTATTATTTTGAAATAGTAAGGGTTGATTTGATTAATGTGGATAGTTATGGGTAAAATACGCAAATATTTCAAAATAAGCAAGTGGTTATAAAATATTCAAAATAAGTTGTTGGTTATATTCGTTTGTTCGGGAATATTCGTTTGGTCATCGCTTGTGGAATATTCGTATTTACGGCGCAAGCCCAACCATGTGTGGGGCCCCATAACGGAAAGCGATTGGATGAAGAAAATGACAAATATAAGTTGTTTAAAAATAACTACGAAGTTGTTACCAAGTAATTACGTTAAAATACTTGGGTTAAAACACAAGAAGACACCTGTATTGCACCAATTATTGATTCTTACGTAAGAAGGCACTACTCAATAATGGTTACAAATCCTTACCGCTCAAAGATTTTATTTTATTGATTTAATAATTGTCATGCTTGATATTTTATATTGTTGTTGTTTCAATAATTGTCATTACACAAGATTTTTCATTATCGGCTAATAATTCATATTATCCTCAATAATATTATTAGATAACATTATTGGCAATGTCTAGAAAGTTCTGCTCAAGGAGAGGTTTGGTCACCTAATCATGCCCAAGAAGGAGAAATTTTTATTGAAAGCCCCTCTTCCTAGAACCGCACCGGTTGTCAATATTGTGATTCTGTAATATTATTTGTGAATAATTAATTATTGATTCATATGATGAGGAAAATATTGATTTTATGTGGATATAGATGGAGAAAATTTTTAATGTGACAATTGTTGAAAATTGAAATTTTATCTTTTTCCGATAAAATAATTCATTTAAATATATTATTATATTTTAATAATATAATAATGATGATATTTTTACGATGAATGTGGGATATATGAGTATATGTGGAGGAGGAGTATTTTGTTACCAAAAATATTTAAAGCATGTTTTATGTGTCTGCGGACCCCATTTCTTGACCGAAATTTGATTATAACTTGTAAAATCGCCTGCTTATGGATTTCTTTTAGCAATTTCTGCTTGGAATTTGGAAAAACTTTCTTCTCGTAGAAGTTGTAGAGAATTGAATTTCCTATAAAAAAACGCGAGATTCAAATTTTCTAATAAAAGGGCTATTTATTATGAATTATTGAAGTTCAAGTTCAAATAATTAATTTTTGAAGTTTAAAATATTTTAAGTAACAAAAACGTTTTTTTATTTTGGTGTGTTTCACATGTGTGTGGAAGGAGCTCAATTCAGATTCTTGGTGCGTAGGAAGTTGTGGAAAAAAATAATAATATTATTAAATTAAATTTTCTACTTTTGTGTTCTAAGCATTTTCCTATAAATAGGTGCTTTAGTTAGAATTGAAAATCACACCGTAAATCAAGTTTTCTCTCTATATTATCGAGCGATTCTTGTGAGTATTTTGAGTATATTTTGAGTATTTCTATATACTATGCAAGTTCAAGTCATAGCCTATATCCTGTTTCAAATTAAAAGTACCGATCTTCGAGGTAAGGGATATTATTTTTTTTTCAGAATGATATTATTTCTTCAATATCATTATGTCAAATATTGATCTCAAGTTTTTATCAAATTTGGAACTTTTGGTGTCTGAGTTACTATTCACGATACTAAGACTATTCACGATACTTACACTATTCACGAATACTTAACACTATTCATCGAAAAATGAAAAAATTTCCTTTTCGCCTAAAATATCTATTGTGGATACTAGCTTTGATTGTATCCATGTTTTGATCATTCTTGAATTTTACACCACTATGATTATTTTTTGAGGTATTTTTGACATGGATAAAACAAAGTACTAATCCTTAATCCTTAATCCTCATCATTTTGTTTCACCGATTCGCTTTTTTAAAAATATTTTTCATCATCCTCACCTTTAAATGATGATATTATTGAATATCTTTGGCCCAGAAGTGCAAAGATGAATGATTTCGATGAATATCTTTGGCCCAGAGTAAAAAGATGAACAGTGTTTAGATGAACATGACTAATCGATGAATATCTTTTCGCCTCAGAAGTAAAGATGAATATTTGATTCCGTATATATATCGATTGATGTTACAGGATAAAAGATAGACGATGAACTTTTAAATTCATACATGTAGATAGTAGTTTGCATTCTCTACTTAACTCTTCTAATGAATTATTATTTCACCATAATATTGATTTAAAACTTGTTGTCTATTGTATTCTATTAGATTTTTTCCTCGTTGAAGACTAATGATAATTTGTTGTATATTATCTTAGTCATAATATTCTTTATCGGGCTAGTTGAGCTCACCCTTTTCCTTTTTGTTCCATTTTTCTTCTCGTGAGGCGAGAATATAAATAAAGTACGAGCCTGGGTATGGAATGAAGGTTCTAGAGAGAGTTGTTTAGTAGTCCTCACCATTTTTGTAAAATAATGTATCAATAAATGTGATGAGGATTTATTTGAGTATAGATATTGTCTAGAAGATAATATTTGTATTCAAACTCACAGCTTTTATCATTGTAATAATAAAGTTGTAGTTGTTTCGCATCATGTATTGACAACTCGTAATGGGTGATGTATACCTATTTTGGGGGCGCCACAACTTGGTATCGTAGAGCTTAGGATATGATCTCCAAGTGAGATCTCTGGAATAGAACTAGAGGGAGAGACGAGTAAATCCTTCGCTAAAGGTGTCCTACCTAAGCTTATTTGTTAGTTGGTCAAGATATAGGGATATTATGTGATATATTGATTTCCTTAATTAACCCTTGTTTTATGACAAAGATTTGAGAATGTCGATCGAGAATATTAACAAAGGAGTAAATGAGACCGTGGAGACGCCTGTACTCACCAACGAGGAGAACGCGTAACAGTCGGGCAATGTTCCTCCCGTGAACAACACCACCGAAAGCGTATGATGAACGAGGGGATGTTTAGAAGCTTTTTGCGCTCATGCAAAATCGCATTTAGGAGACTCGTGTTCAAAATACAGGAGGAAATGATAGCAATTCACGGGTTGTCACAAAAGCAAGCGCTTCAAAGAGTCAGGGACCACCGAATTTAAGGGAAAGCCGATCCGATCATGGCGAAAACACGGGTCAAGCAAATTACCAAGATATTCGATGTCTTGGGATGCACGGAGAAATGTAAGGTTCCATTCGCCACCTTTATGTTCCGTGGGCGAGGCGTATCACCGGTGGGAGTCTCAGGAAGCGCACTCCATCCAAATTCGCACTCAAAGATGTCTCGGGAGACGCTTCAAAAACTATTTAATGACAAATACTTTCCTCGAAAGTGTTCGCTATATGAAGGAAGTGGAGTTCATCGATTAGAACAAAACAACATGACGGTGTCTCAAAGACGAGGCAAAGTTTGCAGAGTTATCCAGTTTTGCACCTCATTTGGTGGAGAATGAGGAACGATGACGCGGATGTTTCGAGAGGTTTGAAACCCGCAGATACGACAATATCTCATTTCTCATAAATTTTCTCTCTATTCAGATGTTGTAAAATGTGGCTCAATTATTAGAGCGAGATAACGAGTACTTGCCAACCGAGGGACCACAATCAGATCATACCGAGATAGCAATCAACAAAAAAACAACGATAACCAAATGGAGAAAGAAAAAGACTTGACAAAAATGGTAACCACTCGGTGGTAATCATGGCCATGAAAATAGAAGAAGCGAGTCGAGGAGATTTTAAAAAGAGGAGATTTAACAACGACTATGTGAAGACGATAAAGCTTAAGAAAAGAATCGGTTCTAAGGGAGAGAACGACCCACCCATCATATGCTATAAATGCGGAAAGAGGGACATATCACCAAACCGCCCACAACAGCTTCAAGGTATGCTATAATTGTGGAAAGGAAGGACATATCGCCGAGATTGTACGGTAGAAGAAACCTAGTTCAATGGGGACGGTGACTCAAAAGATCGTCCCCAAAAAGTCAAAGTCAACGGTTCTCGAAGAGCGCTTTGTTGTGATCGGTCAAAATGCGAGGAACCCAAACGAGGTGATCACGGTAAGCTATTTATAAATTCTTGCAAAGTTTATACCTTACTTGATACCGGTGCTACCCATTCATTTATCTCTCCCGCTTGTGCTCAACGCTTAAACTTGACTCGAGAAATTAGACTTTGACCTATCTCGTGGAAACTCCGCTAGAGAAACTTTCATCACATCCACTCGCTTATAAATCTTGTTTGATTCAAGTTGGCACCATCACCTTACCCGCTGACCTTATCTCTTTAAAGATACTTGCTTTTGATGTGATTTTAGGGATTGATTGGTTAACTACTCATCATGCCAAAATTGATTGTTTTCGTAAGGTTGTTAGTTTTCATATTCCTAACCAACCTCGTTGTACTTAATTCAAGCAACTAAACCATTAAAATCAATCACCGCATATCTAATCATAAAGCTATTCGCTTATTGAAAAACGGATGTCAAGCTTTCTTAGCCCATGTTATGGATTTGAATAAAGACACGCCAAATTTGAATAATATTCCCGTTGTTATCGACTTTCCCGACGATTTCAAGAACTTCCTGGCCTACCCCGTAACGTGAAGTTGAATTCTTTATTGATCTTGAACCCGCACAAAGCCCATTTCTAAAACCCCATATCGAATGGCTCCTATTGAACTTCAGAGTTAAAGGTCCAACTACAGTGAGTTGTTGGACATCGCTTTCATTCGGCCCCAGTACATCTCCTTTGGGGTGCTCCTTTGCTTTATTCAGAAAGAAGAAAGACGGAGTATGCCATTTTTGTATTGACTATCGGAATTGAACCATGTCACCATCAAGAATAGGTATCCTCACCTCGTATTGATGACTTGTTTGACCAAATGCAAGGAGCACAATTTTTTTCAAAGATCGATCTTCGCTCGATATCATCAAATCAAGATTAGAACCGAGGATATTCCAAAGACCGCCTTTTAGAACTCTTGGACGGCATTATGAATTCTTAGTCATGTCTTTCTGATTGACTAATGCTCCCGCGGCTTTCATGGATATGATGAATCGAGTATTCAAGGAATATTTGATCAATTCGTTGTTGTTTTATTGATGACATCCTCATATATTCCAAAAGTCGTGAAGATCATGAGCACCATTTGAAGTCGGTACTCCAAAGGCTTCATGAAAACAAACTTATGCCAAGTTGAAGAAATGCGAGTTCTCGCTTGAGGAAGTAGCATTCCTTGGGCACGTGGTGTCAAAACATGGAGTATCCGCTGATCCCACAAAGATTGAAGCAATACAAAGTTGGGAGCAACCAAGTCTGCGATCAAGTACGAGCTTTTTGGGCTTAGCCGGTTATTATCGAGATTCGTGGAAGGGTTTTCTCGAATCGCTACTCCATTAACCCAAATTAACTCCTAAAAGATACAAAATTGCTTGGAGCGAAGAATGCGAGAAGAGTTTCCAAGAGCTTAAGAGGAGACTCATTTCGCACTGTTTCAACAATACCATCCGGTACGGATGGATTTGTTATCTACAAATGATGCTTCGTGCAAAGGGTTAGATGTGTTCTCATGCAACGTGGGAAAGTCATAGCCTATGCCTCGCGATAACTTAAAGAGTATGAGAGGAATTATCCTACTCATGATCTAGAGTCACAAGCAAAATGTTTTCGCTTAAAGATCCGGAGGCACTATCTATATGGGGAGAAAGTGGAGATATATTCGCACCATAAAAGCCTCAAATATTTCTTCACGCAAAAGGAACTCAACATGCGCAAACGACGCTGGCTCGAGTTGTTGAAAGATTACGACCACACTATTCAATACCATCCTCGAAAAGCGAACGGGTAGACGACGCTGATTGAGTAGAAGATCATATGCAGGAATGAGTGCGATGATGTCAAGTATATATGACAGAGCCAACTTTAATAGAAAAGTTAAGGTTGCTCAAGCCACCGAATCTTGAGCCGATGCGTATGAAGAAGAAAGTACAAGAAGGTGCTATTCCTAAGCGAGAATTGATGAAGAAGGAATACTTCGAGTCCACTCTGACTTTGTGTTCCTAACGACTCGATTTGAAGTACAAGATTATGATGGAGGCACACAATACACCATTTGCAATCCATCCTCGAAGTACTAAAATGTATCGTGATCTTCACATACATTTTGGTGGAACAATATGAAGAGAGATTGCAAAGTTTATCTCGATGTGTTTAACTTGTCAACGGTAAAGGCGAGCATCTAGTACCTAAGGGTCCGCTGCAACCACTTGAGATTCCGAAATGGAAGTGGGAACACATTACCATGGATTTCACACGGGTCTTCCTACGGTTTCTCAAGGCATCAATGCCATTTGGGTTATTGTTGATAGATTAACCAAGTCCGCTTTCATTTCTTGCCGATACGGAGACTTATTCCTCGAACGCCTTGCTAGTATATATGTAAATGAGATTGTGAGGTTGCATGGCATGCCAAGATCCATAGTTTTGATCGTGACCCAAGATTCACTTCAAGATTTTGGGTTAGCTTGCAAAAAGCTATGGGCACGGATTTATTTATTCGCCGCATACCATCCTCAAACCAGACGGACAATCGTAGAGGACTATTCAAACTCTTGAAGATCTATTAAGACTCGTGTCCTAGACTTCAAGGGCGCTTGGGATAAGTATTTACCATTGGTGGAATTCTCCTACAACAACAAAGCTTATCGTGCAAGTATAGGTGTGGCTCCATTTGAAGCATTATATGGACGAAAAGTGTCGCTTCCAATATGTTGGGATGAGGTGGGTGAAGCAACATTGTTGGGACCCGAAGTTAAGACGTATGACTCACCGAAAAAGATCCAAATGATTCGACAACGATACAAACCAAGACAAGATCGACAAAAGAGTTATGCGGATCTTCATCGAAAGGACGGGAATTTAGTATAGGGATCATGTATTGTCATGAAGTTGCTCCATGGAAGGGAGTTACAAGATTTGGGAAGAGAGGAAAGCTCAATCCACGATTTATCGGTCCATTTCAAATTCTTGACCGAGTAGGAAATGTAGCCTATAGACTCGCTACACCTCCGAGTATGTCTCGTGTTCATAATGTGTTTCATATATCTCGTATTTCAGAATATGTGAAAAAGACCCAACCACGCTATAGAAGTTAGAACCGACGAGATAGCCAAGACTTAACGTACGAAGAGGTACCGCAAGATCTTGGATAGAAAGGAGCATGTCCTACGACGAAGGTCATACCACAAGTTAAAGTTTTGTGGAGGAACCATGCTATAGAAGAAATGACCGGGAATTGAAACTAAAAATGAAAGCGAGGTATCCTCACCTTTTCAAACACTGTGTATCGTGACGCCAATTTCGAGGACGAAAATTTCATAAGGAGGGAGGTTGTAAGACCCCAACTTATTATTAATGAAATTTAATTTTCTATTTATTATTTTGAAATAGTAAGGGTTGATTTGATTAATGTGGATAGTTATGGGTAAAATACGCAAATATTTCAAAATAAGCAAGTGGTTATAAAATATTCATTGTTGTTTGGGAATATTCGTTTGGTCGTGGAATATTCAGATCGCTTTGGAATATTCGTATTTACGGCCAGCAAATGCATGTGTGGGCCCCATAACGAAAAAAGCGATTGGATGAAGAAAACGACAAATATAAGTTGTTTAAAAATAATCTGCCAGAAGTTGTTACCAAGTAATACCGTTAAAATACTCTTGGTTAAAACACAAGAAGATACTCAATTGCACCAATTATTGATTCTTACGTAAGAAGGCACTACTCAATAATGGTTACAGTAATTACCGCTCAAAGATTTTATTTTATTGATTTAATAATTGTCATGCGCTGATATTTTATATTGTCATTGTTTCAATAATTGTCATTACACAAAGATTTTTCATTATCGGCAATAATTCATATTATCCTCAATAATATTATTAGATAACATTATTGGCAATGTCTAGAAAGTTCTCGCTCAAGGAGAGGTTTGGTCACCTAATCATACCAAAGAAGGAGAAATTCTTATCGAAAGCCCCTCTTCCTGAACCGCCTCGTCACAATATTGTGATTCTCGTAATATTATTTGTGAATAATTAATTATTGATTCATATGATGAGGAAAATATTGATTTTATGTGGATATAGATGGAGAAAATTTTTAATGTGACAATTGTTGAAAATTGAAATTTTATCTTTTTCCGATAAAATAATTCATTTAAATATATTATTATATTTTAATAATATAATAATGATGATATTTTTACGATAAATGTGGGATATATGAGTATATGTGGAGGAGGAGTATTTTTTTACCACCAAAAATATTTAAAGCATGTTTTATGTTTGCGGACCCCATTTCTCGACCGAAATTTGATTATAATTGTAAAATCGCCTGCTTATGGATTTCGGGCAATTTTTGCTTGGAATTTGGAAACACTTTCTTCTCAGAAGTTGTAGAGAATTGAATTTCCTATAAAAACTCGCGAGATTCAAATTTTCCGATAAAAGGGCTATTTATTATGAATTATTGAAGTTCAAGTTCAAAATAATTAATTTTTGAAGTTTAAAATATTTTAAATAACAAAAACGTTTTTTTTTTTTTGGTGTGTTTCACATGTGTGTGGAAGGAGCTAATTCATTCATTCTGGGTGCGTAGGAAGTTGTGGAAAAAATAATATATATTATTAAATTAAATTTTCTCGCTTTGTGTTCTAAGCATTTTCCTATAAATAGGTGCTTAGGTTAGGAATTGAAAATCACACCGTAAAACTCAAGTTTTCTCTCTATATTATCGAGCGTATTCTTGTGAGTATTTTGAGTATATTTTGAGTATTGCTATACTATGCAAGTTCAAGTCATAGCCTATATCCTGTTTCAAATTTAAAAGTACCGATCTTTCGAGGTAAGGGATATTATTTTTTTCAGAATGATATTATTTCTTCAATATCATTATGTCAAATATTGATCCAAGTTTTTATCAAATTTGGAACTTTTGGTGTCTGAGTTACTATTCACGATACTTACACTATTCACGATACTAACATTATTCACGAATCACGACACTATTCATCTAAAAATGAAAATTTTCCTTTTCGCCTAAAAATCTATTGTGGATACTAGCTTTGATTGTATCCATGTTTTGATCATTCTTGAATTTTACACCACTATGATTATTTTTGAGGTATTTTTGGACATGGATAAAACAAAGTACTAAATCCTTAATCCTTAATCCTTGTCATTTTGTTTCACCGGATTCGCTTTCTTTAAAAATATTTTTCATCATCCTCGCCTTAAATGATGATATTATTGAATATCTTTGGCCCAGAAGTAAAAAAGATGAATGATTTCGATGAATATCTTTGGCCCGTAGTGCAAAAGATGAAAAGTGTTTAGATGAACATGACTAATCGATGAATATCTTTGACCTCAGAGTGCAAAGATGAATATTTGATTCCGTATATATATTGATTGATGTTACAGGATAAAAGATAGACGATGAACTTTTAAATTCATACATGTAAGATAGTAGTTTGCATTCTCTACTTAACTCTTCTAATGAATTATTATTTTCACCATAATATTGATTTAAAACTTGTTGTCTATTGTATTCTATTAGATTTTTCCTCGTTGAAGACTAATGATAATTTGTTGTATATTATCTTAGTCATAATATTCTTTATCGGGCTAGTTGAGCTCACCCTTTTCCTTTTTGTTCCATTTTTCTTCTCGTGAGGCGAGAATATATGAGTAATGAAGCCTCTAGGTATATGAATGAAGGTTCTAGAGAGAGGATTTGTTTAGTAGTCCTCACCATTTTTGTAAAAATAATGTATCAATAAATGTGATGAGGATTTATTTGAGTATAGATATTGTCTAGAAGATAATATTTGTATTCAAACTCACATACTTTTCAAAATCGTGAGTCTTGAACTTCTATTAATAATAATAAAAAGTGTAGTTGTTTCCCTTTATAGACATGGTCTCTTCTATTGAAGGACTTTTTCCGATATCACTTCTTTGAGATGGGTGTTTTCGAGAATTTTGGGTGATGTATACCTATTTTCCCCGCATGTCAAGCCTTAATATGCATGTACACATATTCTTTATATTTTCCATTACATAAAGATTAACATGGAATGAAATTACAAGTAATTATCTTTACAGGTAATTGAAAATGGAAAGCATGAAGAGACTTTCCTCCGCATTTGGTTTATCAGAGGCTGACCTATCTTAGGTTACTCTCGCGACATTTTGGCATGAAGGTTTCCAGATCATTGCAATTTACTTTACGGGAAGTTAATCTGGTCTTTCAACTGGAGCGGGTTGTGCCTTTCTTGAGCCTTGTTGGAATTAGTCTCCCTACGAGTACAGTAATCAAACACCAACAGGATAGCCTCCTGGTGGAGGAACCACACAACATATATTCACATACAACGTGTCTCACCATTATGGGAATGATGACATGTGTGAAGCACTAGTATAACAGATAGATATATTGTAGTGAAGTAAGTAAAATGCATTCGTACACATTCATCAAAAAAATGTAAATGCAACATCCACACAAGCATGTAACAGTTTTGAAAAGCTTGTAGTAACGGCTTAAGTCTTCTTATTGGAGTCCCTAGCAGAGTCGCCACCTGTCAACGTCGGGATTTTTACTGTCCCTCTTCTGTTCTTATCTTTTAGTGTTCTCATGTTAGGTGAGATTTGTTTAAAAAAACAAGTTGTGAAAAGGTCTGACATTTATATGTCAACGATTTAACTGTAAGAGTCGCAAGTTAGTTTTTTAAATGGTTTTACTAACACAACTGAGAAAAGGTTTGTACATTGACTCAGTGATGTGACACTGCTAAACGAGCTTGTGAAATCGAGATTCATTAGGGTCCGGGGACTTGTTTATGCAGAGGGAAGGTGTTAGGCACCCCCCTGACATCCGTGTTACCATGATTACTGCCACTTTTCAATTAAACTGTTATATGAATGTGTGTGTGTTTGGGTCAATGTGAAATTATTTGGAAGTAGCGCTATGCCTCGTTTGCACCTGTATATAAAGGGTTTGAATTTATGTAAAAATTCAGTTTTAAACAAGATATAGCAGTGATGTTTTGTAAAAGAGGTTTTTTCAAACCCTGTGCTCAATAGTAATTGAGGCTATTGATACTTCCATTTTATTAAATGTTCGGCTTAATTGCTTTTATTTTCGAGATGCGAAACATCTTCAGGAAAAATAATATATATAGCAGTGCCAAATTCCTTATGGGCATGAAAGCCATCTAAGGAAATTCAAACACCGTGAATAATTTATAAGCTGCTTACAGCTAAAAATGTCCATCACGGGAACCGAATCTAGATTTAGTAGACTGAATCTGTGATCACATGATTCCTAGGCTCACATGATGACGCAATTTATATGAAAGGAGTAAGCAGTTATATATATAAAGCACCTCCATTGGGGATCGAAAATGTAAATAAAGCAATAAAGACGATCAACTGCCACGAAGTAAACTCCAGGCCGGACGGAATGTAAATAAAGCAGTAAAAACGATCAACCACCACGAAATAAACTCCAGGCGGGATGGAATGTAAATAAAGCAGTAAAAGGCCACGAAGTAAACTCCAGGCCTGACAGAAATGTAAATATATATATATATATATATAAGCAAATAAACGCTTCGGTCATGAGTCCAGGCTCAATCGAGGCATAACTCGATAATGTTAGTCTATATATATATATATACAAAAGGAAATGAAAGCCACGGACCGAAGTTCGGGCATACACACACAACACGACTCTCAATGTGAAGAACGGTGTGTGCAAAGTAGAAGAGAAAAGATTTAAAAGGTGTAAGAAGGCTTACAGTGGACTGCCAAAGAAGACTTCTATAGCTTTAAATGGATGAAAACTCGGTTTTCGTCGGTAAAAATATGACTAAATATAAGATCACAAGTGTTTAAAATGAGAAAACACTCAATTTAGGGTGTGTACAGAGCAAATTGGACAGGGATTCCTCGCTGTTTTTCTTATAAAATGTCCACCCCAAGCCCTCTATTAATAGAGGGGGAGCCGCAGATGTACCTGCGGCTACCCGGGGTGCCCCGGGATCCGAGGGTCCTGCCGCCTCGAATTACGTACACGCGTGCAACGTGTTAACCGTCCAAACTTGTAGAACTTCAATATGAGCCTTCGATTGAGGTGTATAAGACCTTTTACGGAGTGATGTTGTTAAGAGCTACACAAATGACATGAGATTGGAGGTTGTTAGAAGTCAAGAAGATGGGACTATGCCCTTGGTCTTCAAGCTACAAATTCCATCTGGTGTGCTGTCCTGTGTAGTAGTCACTCGGGATTGCAGCTGTTTATCTCTTGCGAGACATTGCTGTGTAGAATTTATGTCGAACTGTTGTTGAGATGGCACAATGTGGGATCGAGGTGGCAAAATGATGATTTTACCCCTCACCGGGGTTATCTCCAGTTTGGGCTGATAAAGTAGTCGTTGCTCAGGGTTATCTCCGGGACTAGAGCTGAGTGCCTCAGTTTGGTTTCCGAGGTTGAAGCTGACTGCATAGGTTGAAACGAGCATCTCTGGGGTTATCTTCAGAACTGCAACTGCACTCCTTCGGGTTATCTCCAAGGTTGGCATTGTCTTTCCCGGTGTTGTTTTCGAGACTGAGATTGAGTATCTCAGGGTTATCTTTGAGATGAAACGACCTTCTCCAGTGTGATTTTCGGTATTGAAATGAGTTTTGCCTCCGTGGTTATCTCTCGAAAGACGATTACGCCTCCTGCAATGTTAGTAATGTATCACGAAAAAATTTTGAGTGTCTCATGAGATGCCCTCTTTATCATATTCATACAATGCAATGGCATGGATAGGATAAAGAATACTAGACACTTGAAATGCAACAAGATGATCATGATGCAATGTACAACAACATGATGCGAATGTATGTGGTTTGTTGGATTGTTCTCCAATATGGTGGGATGATTGTCGGCTCCCCTTGACTTCTACCGGGATTGACAATTATTACTGACAACCCTGATGAACTGTCTTGGACGTGCAATTCAATGCTCTCCGGAGCTTCCAGAATGTTGACATTGGGGTTATCACCAAAGTCTTTAATCCTTGATTCAGACTTCACGCTGAAAATGCATCTCTCATGTACAAGAGACTTTGTGGGGATAGAGCTTTGTCTGTTGAGGATGTGTATAACTGTGACGCCCCCAAAATAGGTATACATCACCCATCTTGAGTCGCCAAATACATGGTACAAAATTCAAATACAACTTAATTATACAACAGTCGTGTAAAATATGACAAAACATAATCTAAGAGTTTTAATAAGAATATTGTCATCTAGACAATATCCACACTCAATGGAGTCCTCATTACATTTATTATCACATTATTTAACAGAATAGTGAGGACTACTAATGTTATCATCTGTACCGTCACTCCGTTCCCCGACTAGTCCCGGCTACGTTATCATTTCCTGAAGAGAACAATGAAAGCAAAAGGGTGAGCTCAACTAGCCCAGTAAGAAATATTATGACTAAGATAATGCATAATAAATTATCGTTAGCCTACAACAATGTTAAACTGATACAATACAACAAACATCAAGTTTAACTGCAGCGGAACAAGCAATCCATTAGAAGAGTCAAGTAGAGAATAAAATCTACTATCTTCTATGATTTAAAAGGTTTTTCATCACTTTTATCGCTGAGACTCAGCTTAATAAATAATCCACATCATCTAATCACCCCTACACTACAGCCAAGGATATTCTTTAGTATAACGACCACAAATTATCCATAAACTATGGGCCAAAGATATTTGTGTATTCATTAATGGTCATGATCATTCCAACAACTGTCCATCAATGCACTACGGGCCAATGAGGACTTTTACCACATCATTTGTAACATTATGGTCATGATTATACCGAATGATCCCTGGTCATAATCATACCAAGTCCATCTATGCACTACAGGCCACATATGACTTTCAACAGAATATAAACATGAGGATGATAACAATGATATAGGAATTCAATAAAACAAGTTCAAGAATAAATTTTTAAAGATTTATAATCTAATTTATCCAGTAATCAATAATGTCCAAATTGTCAACATGATACTTCTTTGTAGAGTAAAATTCAAGAATGCTCAGAAGAATATTTCCATGAAAAGATATTGGATGAAGCGTAAATATCAAGGATATTCCACTAATTTCATGGAGTATAGAAGCCAAAACTTTAACCAACTGAGTATAATAAAGAATGGAATAACAAAAGAATTCACCAAGCATGCGATAGACCTCAAAGACAGGTTATTCCAACAGAATAATAAATAATGGAACCAGGTCATGCGTAAATGCACAGACATGATATTCCAACAGAATAATAAATAATGGAACTAGGTCATGCGTAAACGCACAGACAGGATATTCCAACAGAATAATAAATAATGGAACCAAGTCATGCGTAAACACACAGACATGATATTCCAACAGAATAATAAATAATGGAACCAGGTCATGCGTAATACGCACAGAAAGGATGTTCCAATAGAATAATAAAGAATGGAATAACAGAAGAATTTCACCATGTATGCGGTACTTCGCATAAACAGGTTATTCCAACATAATAATAAAGAATGGAATAACAGAAGAATTTCACCATGTATACGGTAGTCCGTGTATACAGGTTATTCCAACAGAATAATAAGGGATGGAATAACAATAGCTCTCTTCATGAATATGAAAGAAATAATACCCCTTACCTTAGAAAGAACTGGATATTGGAATAGTGAGATAGCAGACTTCTCTTCTTCTTTCTCTCTAGAATTTCTCTCTATAGTAATTGCTCTATAGCTGGAGTGAATTGGTGAAGAATAATGAAGAAATGAGCTTCTATTTATAGGAAAATATAGTTTCGATAATTGCACGTTTTGGGGCTCAGAATACTACAGTATAATACCTTCCTCTTTTCCTTTATTTTTAATTTAGTCCTACAAGTATTATCAAACTTGGACCACCTCCCCTAATAGTAAATCATGTGAACCAATAGTTCTAGACATGTGAAAATACGAATTACAGTATAGTACCTCCATCTATACCTCCATTTTTAACATAGGCATGCAAGTATTATCAATCTTGTACCAACTCCCCTAATAGTAACAATTAAGAATGTGAGTCAATAGTACACACATGTGAACAAATAGTTATAATCATGTGAATTAATAGCAATTAATTGCTCATTTATCCGATTAATTACCCGTCTGGTCAGTATAACTTCCAGACATCAATTAATACCGAATTAAATGTCGATTCCACTAACACTAATAATTCCAACACAATGGAACTATCAATTTAATCTTTAATCAACACGAACTTATTCATCATTTATATTATAACTCATAATATTTAACAACCAGGTCGTTCCCAGGAAAGAGGGGGCTTTCCGATAAGGATTTCTCCTTATTGGCGTGCAATTAGATGACCAAATCTCTCCTTGACAGAACTTCTAGAAATTGTAAATATTATAATTTAATAATATGAATAACTTTGTCGTCTCAATTATTGATTTAAAAACATAAAATGAAGATGATACTGTGACAATAATTGAATCAATAATATGAGAGATATGATGCAGCAATTACTGTAGCAATAATTGAGTGAATTCTCACGTAAACATCAATAACCAATACCGTGTGCTACTATGCAACCACGCGTATTACTGTACTTTTACTACCGGGTAGTTCAACAGTTTTCACGGTAAAACTTCCACCGTTATTTTTATAAAAAGATAATTCTGTCGTTTTCTAACTACGACAAAACTTCCGTTGTGGGGTCCACCAATGATTATGCCGTCGTACGAATATTCCCTGTTAAAACGAATATTCCCCGACCAATCGAATATTATATAACCACTTGCTTACTTTGCAAAATTGGTAAATATACCCACAACTATAACATTCTATCAAATCCACACAATAATATTCAAAAATATATTTCGAGAAAATATTCTTTATTCATAAAAGTTGGGGTCTTACAATAACATATTCCATCATCGGTCCTCTCCGATGAGGATGTTCTTCCCTGGTTTGTACCGCCAGGTCTTTCTGCTGCTCTACTAGAGTTATTGCCAACAATCATTGTTGTCAGGGTTGCCTGACCATCATTGGCATGTGACTCAACCAATGAGGTCCCTGCTGCGGATAATGTCAAGTCTTCTTGACCTTCGTTGACGTGTGCATCAATAGATGATTGTATGAAAACCCGCTGGGGTAAAGGTTTTAGGGCTACGACCCTGAATTGATGGCATCAGACCTTCGTGAGGTATTTCTAAATGTAGTTTGCAATGGTTGAGAACATTGGCATAGTGTACCCTGTCTTTGGGCGAATTCCAATGAGTGATACGTAAAGCCACAACTTTACCCGTAAAAACCAGGATTTCAGGCTATTCTGCTCAGTCGTGTAGCATTTTTATTCTTGATTTGGGCTTTTTAGCTTATGAGAATTCCTTTGCAACTCAAATTGGACTAAGCTGAAGGGGTGGGCCCCACCTAGGGGAGCCGTAGGTACACCTGTGGGAGCCACAGGTACACCTGCGGCCAACCGTGCGTACTTTAAACCCTTTTTGAGGTGATTTAGAGACTTATTTTCCAGATATATGGACCCGGATCAGCCGAGTAGTTCCCACAGGACCACTTCAGGTGTCCGGAGGAGGGATTTTAAAGTGCCTCAACCCCGTTCTGTTAGACAGCCTCGTCGTTTGGCGGAGGCGGTGATACGTCATGTCCGTGTTAACGTGCTGGACGTTGAGGACGAGGAGGAGGATGTTCCGATTGCAGACCCTTCTCCTGCTACACATGTTCCTTGTAGGGATTTCCTAGGCATTCAGGTGTCGATCCTAGAGCTTTTGGGTGATTTGAGTAGACACCCCTCGATTTACTTGCATGCAAACGAGGTAAAAGTTAGATTTTGATCTTCCCACTTTTTTTTTCCCATTGATGAGGAGTAAAGGATTCTGATGTTGATCTACTTTGTGATGTAGGTTCCCAGTTTTACACAGCCTAGAGGGAACTGGTTCAGCATTCACTCCACATACTAGGCTCTACATCTTGATTATAGAGCAATTTTTCATGGCTGGGGTTTCAGAGCATTCTTTTCCATCCTTCCCCGTCGTTTTCCCTAGGGTTACCTTAGGGCATTGTTTGAGCGCTGGTTTTACTAGACTTAGTCTCTCCATTTATTGGATTTTGAGGTGATGATGACGCCAATGGATTGGCAATTTATCACCGGTATGGAGTGTGGAGGGGTGCTAGTGCCATATACAGCGGATATTACGTCGACTGCCATTCAACCCTTGCTAGGAGTTCTGGCTAAGGCGCTTAAGGGCAGGACCATTCGTACAGGTCCATTAAGCATAGATGCTATAAGCAGGCTGTTGAGTGAACCCATACTCGATGATGTGAGAGTCAGGGATCACATTCTTTGACGATTGTTCCTGATGATCATTAGGGGCTGCTTCATAGTTGATAACTCTTCTATGGTGTCATTCACTTTGGTGAGCACCACACGACATGTGGACCGTATCAGAGAGTATGACTGGGGTTCCTACACCTTCGCCTATTTCCTCAGGGGTATGCGCATGCATTCGCAGGGCTTGACGGAGGCTTAGCTAGGATCTTACCCATTTCTGCTGGTGAGTATTTCTCTTGTAATTTCCCATGTACAGGTTTATAGTATTGACTGACAGAAGATGTTTTGCCTTTGTGTTGGAAGTTCTGGGCCTATGAAAGGCTCCCATGTTTGCGTCCTATGAGTGTGCTAGGCTTGGAGACCTATCCATGAGAACAGCGATGGCATCATTCCATACTGGCGGAGGTCCCTATAGCTGAGGGTTTCACTCATTGTTACGTACAACTGAAGTTATTGACAACTGATGAAATTACTTGGATTCCCTATTATGGGGAGCACTTGGACATTGGTTTTGAGGAAGGATACCCGACTGGTGTTGAGTACGTGATTTCCACTCGTAGGATTCCTATCTTTACAGATGGAGGATGGGAGCTCTATTTAAGAGAGCGTGCTATTAGGAGCACCACAGGAGAGATTAGTATTTCGATCTTGACTCCTGCCAGGCATTATTGGCCTGTTTCACAATCACACATCATTGATATCCCCTTGATGGGTGTTGACGGATTTACACTGTCAGAGGGTCCACATACCTAGGCTACGTTCCATCATTGGTGGTCCCCTCATACCATCAGATCCCAGACCTGCGCCACACATTTGATCCTTCTAGCTCAGGAGCTGGCCCCTCAGATGACCCATATGGCTTTGCCGGTCCAGATTCTCTATTGTATAGGCCTAACATCCTCGTTGATGGAGATCCAGTAACTCAGGAGGAGTTACATCAGGTGGACATGATTGATGATGTAGACATTGACACTATTGTCTTCTTCTGATGTATATTCTCGTTATATCTTTTAATATGCCTCTGTTAGATACTGGTTTGTTGTGTCCCATTCTCCCTATATCTTTTGATAGGCCTCTGTTAGTAGTTGGGCGTCTGTGCCCCATTTCTATGTATTTTTATATGTACATAGATGTATTAGATGATGATGTACTTAGGAATGTATTTACTGTTATTACCTACATCATATTGACATCTATTGTTGACCATGCACGTATTATGTTATGCATATGTATGTATGTCCAGAGATATTCAGCATTGACCCCTGGATGGTCTTATGACATGGCCTATACAGATGTCTTCTTCGATAGTTAGCCTTATTGATCATACCCCACCAGTATTGGTGGCATTTTATCTGAGATCATGATATGATAGTATGTAACCTTTAGACAGGGTGACTGTAGATCAGTTATTGTAGCATACTATGACTCTCCTGATATTTCAGGTTCCCGCAGGCTTTGTAGATGGTATGCTGAAGCATTGGATACCGGAGAGGTAGGTCTTTCGATTTGGTATCCATGAGTTGACTCCTACCTTAGAGGAGTATGCACGGTTGATGGTGCTGCCACTAGACAGACCTTGGGCGCGGATGGCTATCGGCGATATGAGCCGATAGTTTATGACCCTCATCGGGCTGAGGTGTAGAGTTGTGCAGGATGAGATCACATCTGGCCACGTTGTATCCCAACTTTTTTTGATGGACATATTTGGCTCAGAGGATAGCTATACATGACATTCCGGAGATTTTACCATGCTGGAGGATCATTGGCATTTGTCTAGAGTGGACGTACTGCTACTATGTGTATTGTCATATGTATACATGCCACGGTACATGGATGAGTTGGACATTGGCGTCATTATGGCAGTAGGAGCTCTCAGGGAGGGTCACACCATTATGTCGATGATTGTAGCAGAGACATTGAGATTGGCTATATATTTCAGTTCCAACCCTGCAAGGGTATTCACAGGTAGTTCGGTCATGTTATACGTGTGGTTCATGTCACACTTGAGATCGATTGGCACTTTTTGACGACACGGGTATTGTTTTACCCATGAGATAGCCATGTCATACTCCTTTCAGCCCACGGAGTGTACAGATCCTGCATCTTGGTCCATTTTCCTGGCAGGGATTGGAGATCCATTTGATGTATTTCCGTGTACAGGGCTTTGTTCACCCTACAGCTTCATCACTTATGCTCCGAGCATGGATTATCTCCCTCTAGTTGGTTTGAGGGGCTTGAGTACTTACCACCCACTGGCTGTGATGTGTCAGTTTGACCAGTTCCAGGACTTTCATCCTTTTGAGGGGGCATTGAGTCAACGTTTAGATTCTTGCCACGTGTTAGCAGAGGATAGATCTAGGGTGTATGCCTATTGGGATCAGCGTGAGTTAGCTGCATTTTTTGTTTTTTATCCAGGCTGTTCTGCAGAGTATTCCGCAAGGATGGAGACAGAGACTACATCGACTGCGGTAGTATCCACATTGCCGGGGATTGATTCTGATGATGGGGAGACCATAGAGGACATTGATATTCCCACCAAGGAGGAGCTATTCATTGCATTTCCAGCAGCTTTTGCAGATTTTACCAGTACAAGTGCTACTGTGATTCAGCATTGAACACAGTATTTAGAGCAGAGTCTTCATCTGATGACCTTTGAGAGAGATAAGGTTAGGGCTTTGATGTTGATAGCTCTTGATGGGAGAGACACCACTTTATTGGAAAGAGATGAGGCCAAATCAGCCAGAGATGCATTGATTATTGAGCGGGATGCTGCCCTATCTGCTTGGGATGTGGCCATTACAGATCGTACTTCAGTGAGATCCTTTACGACTGGTATACTTGTCGATATGATTGCATATATTGATGAGTATCATGCCACCATGCAGTTGGCCTCAGATCTTCTAGCTCGTGTAGATACCCTTGGGCAGGAGCTTGCAGCGTTACCCCCTTCTTCAGAGAGAGATGCTATGTTAGATCTGATTGTCTGCATACATACTGATCTGTAGATAGACTTGTATTTTCTTGCACACACTAGTTTAGCCATTTTTTCATGTACTACAGTTATTGTATATATCAAACAACATTATGTATGGCAGAGAAATATATGTTGATTCACTTCCCTTTTAGTTGTGCCTTGATACTTGCTTGATATTTGCCTGCTTCTTCAGGGCTTGTGATCTTGATGTATTCAAAACTCATCCTTGATAGGTGGACATTAAGATGTCGCAGGATCTTTCAAAATTGATCATTGATCTATATGTATCCCTACCATCTTTGGTGTCTTGGGAGTAGTTTCTATATGTATATGTGTAGAGGATTGTGACTTTTCCTCTCTGAGATTCACCGAACCACAGATGGTCGCCAATACTCCTATTTAAGAGGAGCCCAGTTAGTTCCATCTCTTATGGATTGGTGTTGCTCTTCGAGGAATCAATCGCAGCTTAGATGGTCTCCAACTCTCCCATTTATGGGGAGGTCAGGTAGTTCCATCCCTTTGGTCTGAAGCCGATTAAATGTAATGGATTAAAGTTTGATCCCAGTACCGTGTGACAAGTATTTGTGTTTTGGTAGGGGGTTAGACCAAACCATAAATGGCTGCCTACGTACTCTTATTGAAGAGGAGATCAGGTCTGCGTAGTTCGAACCTTGTGTAAGAGGTTCAAAACTGAATGGTGTAAGGGTAGAAAGGTGTAGAAATGTTTTTGTTGTTTTTATTTATAGAGAAGGGTGTAGAAATGTTTTTGGTGTTTTTTTTATTGCAACCGGGCCATATAAAATGGTTGCCTACGTACTCCCAGGTATTGGGGAGATCAGGTTGACCTAGTTCGCCCCATGTTCAGGATGATTTGCAGCCAAAAAAGTTTGATCCCATGTTCAGGACAAACTTTGGGGAAAAGTTTGATCTCATATTTAGGACAAACTGCGAGTGTGAAAAAGTTTGATCCCGTGTTCAGGACAAACTGCAGGGGAAGGGTTCAATCCATGGTGGGATAACCAAAATTGTATAGAGTGTGAAATGAAAGATCTGATGATCTGAAAACTAGGTTGCTGGCTTGAAGAGTGTGTTGCCCTGATGGGGCCAATGGATATAAAGAAAGAGTTGTGTAATAAGGGTTAGAAAACCTAAAATGACTGGTGATCTAGTGATCCAAAACTAGGATGTTTGCTTGATGGTAACTTCAGACATAGTACCATTTCACGACGTCTGAGTTGATGAGCTGTGGAAATTCGTCGCCATCCATTTCCTGTAATCTGAGAGCACCTCCTGTCAATACCTCCATGACAATAAACGGGCCTTCCCAGTTTGGAGCGAATTTTCCCTTGGACTGATCTTGAATTTCAATGATCTTCTTCAAAACCAAGTCATGTTGTTTAATCTACTATAGCTGGACTTTCTTGTTGTAGGATCTAGCGATCCTTTGTTGGTATAACTGACCATGGAAGATAGCATCACTTCGCATTTCGTCAATTAGAGACAATTAGTTATATCTATCTTGTAACTATTGGTCTTCATCCAGCTGAGCGTCAATCAACACTCTGAGGGATTCAATTTCCACCTCTATGGGGAGCACTGCTTCCATCCCATAGGTCAATGAGTAGGGGGTTGCCCTAGTTGATGTACGCATTGAAGTTCTATAGGCTAATAGAGTCAGAGGCAAGAGGTCAGACCATCCTTTGTGATTGGCGAACATCTTCTGCATGGTCTTCTTGATGTTCTTATTAGCCGCTTCTACAGAACCATTTATCTTTGGACGGTAGATGATAGAGTTAAGGTGTTTGATTGGAATTTATTGCATAACTCCTCCATCATTTTGTTGTTGAGGTTCTTAGCATTGACTAACACAATTACCTCTGGTTGTCAATATCGACAAATGACATTGTTTCTGATGAAAGAAATGATGACTTCTTTGGTAACCCTGGGGAAGGAGGCTGCTTCTACCCATTTGGTGAAGTAGTCGATCATGGTGAAGGTAAACCAATGCCCATTACTGGCTTTGGGCTCAATGGGCCCGATCACGTCCATTCCCCACAATGAGAAGGGCCAAGGTGAACTCATATTATGGAGTACGCTCGGAGGGGAGTGGATAGAATTCCCATGAATGTGGAATTGATAGCACCTCTTGATGTGATCATCACAGTCAGCCTTAAGCGAGAGCCAGTAGTGCCCTGTTCTGAGGATCTTTTTAACAAATAGAGGGCCGCTCATGTATGGGCCACATACTCCACTATGGATTTCATCCATGAGTCTCTGAGCTTGGTCCTTGTCCAGACATCTAAGGAGACCTATTCCTGCATCTCTATTGTAGAGTGCATCTCCGCTCAGGTAGAACTTCATAGCCAGTGGATGGATCCACCTCCTTTCGGTCGGTCTCACCTCAACAGGTGTAGATGCATCTCACAAGTACTCCTTGATATGCTGATACCAAGGGTGTTGGATAGGAGGTAGCTCATCCGATACTTCTCCAACATAATTCCCATAGACTGGAGCCTTTTGTAGGGCAAATGGGATGCTTGGCATGTTTTTCTTGTCATGTATGTTCATCAAGGAGGCCAAAGTTGCTAGCGCATCCGCAAAATCATTCTTATTTCGAGGAATATGGAGGAAGTTTATTTCTTTGAACTCTGAAGCGTTCTTTAAAACTTGCCAATGGTAAGCCATAAAATGTAGCTCTTTAGTGTGATAGATTCATGTGGTTTGTCTAATGACCAATTCTGAATCCCCAAAGACAGTTAACTTCCTGATACCCATTGATTGGGCAGGTTTGAGTCCCATGATACAACCTTCATACTAAGTTGTGTTATTGCTGCTGACAAACTACAATTTAACGGTGACGGATATCGCTTCCCCGTCTTCGGATAATAAAACTGCTTCCACTCCCGTAACCTTCCATGTTAATGTACCCATCAAAATACATTTTTCACATACGACATGCATTGTACTGATGGTATTGTTGGACGGTCATTACCCCTTCATCGGGGAAGTATGTTTGCAAGGGTTTGAAATCCCCTGAAGGTGTGGCGGCCAGTTGATCCACAATTCCTTGACCTTTAATGGACTTTTGCGTCACGTAGATGATGTTAAATTGTTGTAGGATCAACTGCTATCTGGATAGCTGATAATTCAATATGGGTTTACTGAACACGTACTTGAGAGGATCCACGCGGGATATGAGATGGGTTGTATGACATGGAGGTAATGTTGTAACCTCATGGAAGTCCATGCTAAAGCACAACAAGTCTTCTCAATCAGAGTGTACTTGTGTTCACTACTACTAAATCTTTTGTTGAGGTAGTAGATAGCTCGTTCTTGGCTTCTATTGTCTTTTTGTCCCAGCATGCAGCCCATGGCATTGCCATTAATGGACAGGTACATGAAAAGGGGAACAACATCCCTGGGTGGTACCAAAATAAAAACGTTAACCAGCTGCTCTTTGATTGTAAGGAAGGCTTTTTGACATACATCGTTCCATTTCAGGGAGGAGTTCTTCCTTAAACACTTGAAGATAGACTCACAGGTTGCTGTGAGTTGAGAAATGAACTTGCTAATGAAGTTGATTCTTCCCAAAAATCCCCGTATTTCCTTCTCTATTTGAGGAATGGGCATTTACTTGATGACCTGGATTTTGGTGGCATCCAGCTCAATCACTTTGTGGCTGACTAGGAAACCTAGCAACTTGCCTGATTTAACACCAAAGGCGCACTTGGTTGGATTTAACTTCAAGTTGTACTTACGCAGCCTATTGAAAAGCTTTCTGAGATGTTCTAAATGGTCTTCTTCCCTTCGGGATTTGACAATGATGTCATCCACGTAGATCTCAATCTCTTTATGCATTAAATCATGAAAAAGAGCCATCATAGCTCCCTGGTAGGTTGCTCCAGCATTAATGAGGCCGAATGACAATCGTCTATAGCAAAAGGTTCCCCAAGGTGTAATGAATGCAGTTTTCTCATGGTCTTCCTCAGCAACCATGATTTGATGGTACCCCGCAAAGCAATCAACAAATGAGTACATGTCATATTGAGCAGTATTGTCAATGAGAATGGGGATAAATGGCATGGGAAAGCTATCCTTAAGGCAAGCTTTATTCAAATCTCGGTAATCCACGTAAACTCGCACCTTTCCTCCTGGTTTAGGCACGAGGACTATATTTGATAGCCATTCAGGATATGTGGACACCATGATGATGCCATCTTGAAATTATTTCAAAATTTCTTCTTTAACCTTTAAACTCCACTTAGGCTTTAATCGCCTGAGCTTCTGCCTGACTGGCTTAAATCCCTCTTTAATGGGAAGGCGATAGATGACGATGTCCGTGGACAAACCCACCATGTCTTTGTGAGACCATGCAAACACATCCTGGAATTAGATTAATAGTGCAACCATGTCATTCCTTTAGTTTGGAGTGAGGTCTGTACCAATCTGGATCAACCTAGGGCTTTCTAAGGTTTCGAGATTGAATGAGGTGGTTTGATCATGATTTGGTTTGGGTTTGTCTTCGACCCATTCCTTGATCTCCTAAGGTATCTTAATGTCCTCTTGTATTTCCATCAAGTCTGAGTCCAACTTTTCATCAAAGTTACAGTTCTTATGGAGAAAAGGTACCTCATCAGCAAGTACAGTCACATCTAAATTCAGAGTCCTGAAACAAAATATGCTTTCACTTAATATATGAAAATGTTCAATCATACAGAGTATTAGCATGTACCAACAAAACAACTGCTAATACTGTACAAAAAAGTAAGTAGTTAAAGCTTTCTACAGGGCAGAGGGGTTCTGCCCTTTTTACCCTTGGCGACGAATGCAAGAAGTGCTGCCACAATTATCAAAGGTGAAGTCCTAGTGGATGATAGTAATGAAGTGACGATCATCGTGCTCCTTCTCCCGAATGATGACCATAATGTCAGGACAATCATCGTCTAAAGTGTATCTATTTGTGTGCTCATCATGAAAAAGGATGCGTAGATGAGACAATCTCCTGGCGATGTCTTGTTCACGTCTCCGTTCCCTTTCTTCCACTTTGGGATTAGGAATCAAGACCTCTTTTTCTTTAACCAGTAAAGGTTTGTGAAATAGCATAGCCATAACATGGGTTGGAACCTTTACCAGAGATTGTATAGGCTCAGGATCGGTAGGTGGAGATAATCGCCTTATGGCTGAAGATAAAGGATCTGTTTGTGTTTGTGAGTATTCCTGTGACTGGAGCTAGCAAAATAGCCTAATCCAGTTGTCCCTATTTGACTGGGAACTTGAATTGTGTGCTTAATACCCTGATGATCTTTGCCCAACCCTTATCCAGGTTGATGACCCAATGATATCATCTCTTGAGTGGCCGACATTACCTCGACAGAAATCTTGGGTGTGAGAGGTGGAGCCCCAATGGGATGGTAATGAGTGTTGCTCACCTCCAGGGCATGAAAGCTAATCGACTCAACTTCTATATTGAAGCTGATGAGTGGTATGTCACCTTGTTCAGGACATTCTGGTTCAGCATTAACAGTGACTAGGTTATTATTGATAATGTACTTGAGTTGCTGATGAAAGGTAGAAGGGACAGCTCCAGCCATATGAATCCACGGTCTTCCCAAAAGCAGGTTGTATCATGTGGCTATTCTGAGCACGTGAAAGGATATGCTAAATATATGTGGACCAATCTCCACTGGCAGTTCAATCTCTCCAACGGCGTTTCGTTGAGACCCATCAAAATCTTTGATAATCGTATGGCTTCTTTTGGTCCTGTTGGGGTTGATATTCATCTTCTCCAAGGTAGCATAAGGACATATATTTAGAGATGAACCTCCATCTATCAAGACTCCTCCTACCATGCATCTAGAGGACAAACCCGCTATGTGCAATGGCTTGCAATGACCAGTCCCTTCAGCGGGTATGCCGTCATCAGTGAAAGATATCACATTGTTGTTAAAAATATGATCAACCAGATGTTGGAATTTTTCCACATCCACTGATTTCGGTAAATGGGATTTTTTTAAGACCCTTAGCAAGATCTTCCTATGATCTTCGGAAGAGAAAACCAAGTCCAATATAGAAATTTGTTGTGGAGCTTCTCTCAAGCTTAAAACCACCTTGGCTTCATTATGGCCCATGGTACGAAGGAACTCTTCAATTTTATCCATGGGAACTTTCCCTTTTGACTTGATGGTAGTCTTCATCACTCGATGGGGAAGATACAATGGATTCTCCTTCGACATTGCATTAGTTGTATGTGAGGTAGATCCTTTAACCTGCCCATAATTCCATGGGACTTTTTTCAAGCTGACAATATGATACTGTGGCGTAGATGGCAAGAGAATTGGCTTTGGTGCAACCACTTTTAAAGGATTGTCAGCACCTTTGAGTTGAATTGCTTGTATTTTGAGTGATCTGGCAGCCAAATCATCCTCAGTGGATATAACTGCTACGCCGTCCTTCCATTTTATAGGATATGTGTTTGCACTCTCGAGTAACAAAGTGTCGTCATCTGCCATTTGCAGGACACCGCTGCCAATTAAATACTAAATGAGGTGGAAGAGTGCCCATCATTCTTCTGTGCTGTGACCGCGAGAGTGGGAGTGGTACTGGCATACTCCATTGGAATTGAACCATCTGGATCGGGGATTGATTGAAGGTAGAAGGGATGTAATTCTTCCTTCATTGATCATCATCTAAAATATCTCCTCTATAGGTTGGCCAAGATATGTAAATTCCCTCTTGTTGGTAAAATCCCGACGGGCCTTGGCACTTGCTCTTTTCGCAATTTTATCCTCCAGTGTTTCACTTTCTGAAGGTGATGATGGAGTATTCATGACAAAAGTAAGGAGACTAGCATGCTCCTAACTGACTAATTGGCGTGTGACTTGGTGTTAATGGATCACCAGTTCTTCCAATTGGTCTACTTGCTTGCAAAGAGCCTTAATCTTTCGTTCTATAATGAATTCAAACTGTGCGTAATCCCATTTGTCAACACCGTCTTTGTTGGTCTGGGAAGATTCAAAAATATAATTAGAACTTTGTCTACTTCTCTAATTAATCATATTGACCTCTTCTTCTTTGTGTTGAGGAAGAGGGTTGTCTTGCACATGAGATTGGTCGGGTTTAATCACTACAATCTCCCCATTGTCGATTAAGTCCTGGATCTTGTGTTTCAAGGCCCAGCAATCCTGAGTGTCATGTCCCGGTGCCCCAACATGATAAGCACATTTTTCGTGTAGCATTGTAACTCTTCCCATTTGGGTTAGCTAGTGGAAGAAATGTGTAATTTTCTTCTAAGTACTCAAAAGATTGAGAACATTCTCGAGTAAATCCCCTAGGGGTGTGAACACTCTATTGCATTAATCTTCTCCACCCTTTGGCAATGTGGGGTTGAAAGACTGTGCTGGAAAAGGGGAGTAGTTTTTCCTTTGGATAGGCATGTTCTAACTGCCTTTCTGACCTTGTAGTATCAAGGACACATCCTCCTCTTTCTTTTTATGGACCCTCCAGGGGTTGTTTCCATAAGTTCCGGACTGGATGTGCTCAACAGGAACTTTAATAGCGGCTAGGTCTTGAATTTTTTCTGACTTCAATCCCATCTCAGCCATCTCTCCATGTTTAATCATTTCAGAAAATGGCTTACCAATGCTAGCTAAGACTCTCTCATAGAAAGGAGCTTCTAGTATGTCTATGAAAGACATCACCATTTCTAACTGTGTCATAGAAGGAATAACTTAAGCAGGAAGGCACCTCCACCTTTGAGTATATTCTCTAAATGACTCATTAGACTATTTCTTGACCTTGGTAATTTGGTACCGGTCAGGAGCCATTTGAGACTAGAAGTTGTACATAGTGAGGAAGGAATGAGCTAATTCTTCCTAGCTATGTATTTTAGAATTGTCTAATCTGTTATACCATGATCGGGCTTCTCCAGTTAGACTCTTTTGAAACAGTTGCATTCTGAGCTTATCATTCTCGGCATAAGATCCGACTTCTTCTATGAATACCTTTAAATGTGTATAAGGATCTCCTAACCCATCATACTTTTCAAAATTAGGAGTCTTGAACTTCTCTGGATAATGAACACTAGGGAATATACAAAGATCAGCATAGGAAACACTCCCGTGTGCTCCAATCCCTTTTATATACCGAATGGTCTCTTCCATTTGAAGGACTTTTTTCCTAATATCACCGGTGTCTAGATCTTCTTTGAGATGGGTGTTTTCAGGAATTTTGTTGGTCATATCCAACTGAAGCTCCTGAATTATTTTATCCGAACCTTGTGTTCCTCCCTGTGCAGAGGATTCTATATGCACGGGTATTCGTGAACCCTGAGTAAACTGGTGTAGTTCTTTAAGAAGAATAGCCAAATCTGTAATTTTCTTGCTTAATCCGTCAAACACTTCTCGAGAGATAGGAGAAGGATTAGACTGGTCAGATAAAGACATAATTGGCTGTAGGCTCGTGGCCTTTTTGGACTTTGAACGGGTAACAAGCCCAATTATTTCCCTACAAAAACATATGTAGTTTAGTCTTAGGGAATGTATAAAACGTTTACATGCTATCATAATGTATCCATTTTAGGAATATTATCTTGTAAAACGGGTGTCATTTGATAATATGTCAAGCCTTAATATGCATGTACACATATTCTTCATATTTTCCATTACATAGAGATTAACATGGTATTAATTATAAGTAATTTTCTTTACAGGTAATTAAAAATGGAAAGCATGAAGAGACTTTCCTCCGCGATTGGTTTATCAAGGGCTGACCTATCTTAGGTTACTCTCGTTGTTTTTGGCATGAAGGTTCCTAGATCATCGGAATTTACTTGATGAGAAGTTAATCCGGTCTTTCAGCTGGAGCGAATCTGGGTGGTGCCTTTCTTGAGCCTTGTTGGAATTAGTCTCCCTACGAGTCCAGTAATCAAACACCGATAGGATAGCCTCCTGGTGGAGGAACCACACAACATACATTCACATAAAACGTGTCTCACCATTATGGGAATGATGACATGTGCGAAGCACTAATATCACATATAGATATATTGCAGTGAAGTAAGTAAAATGCATTCGTACACATTCATCAAAAAAAATGTAAATGCAATATCCACACACAAGCATGTAAAAGTTTTGAAAAGCTTGTAGTAACGGTTTAAGTCCTATAACTGGAGTCCCCAACAGAGTCGCCACCTGTCGACGTCGGGATTTTTATTGTCCCTCTTCTGTTCTTGTCTTTTGGTGTTCTTATGTTAGGTGAGATTTGTTTGAAAAAACAAGTTGTGAAAAGGTCCGACATTTATATGTCGACGATTTGACTGTAAGAGTCGCCAGTTGGTTTTTTAAATGGTTGTACCAACACAACCGAGAAAAGGTTTTCACATTGACCCAATGATGTGACACTGCTAAACGAGTCTGTGAAACCGAGATTCATTAGGGTCCGGGGACTTGCTTATGCGGAGGGAAGGTGTTAGGCACCACCCGACATCCGTGTTGCCACGGTTACTGCCACTTTTCAATTAAACTGTTATATGAATGTGTGTGTGTGTGTGGGTCAATGTGCAATTATTTGGAAGTAGTGCTATGCCTCGTTCTCACCTATATACAAAGGGTTTGAATTTATGTCAAAATTCAGTTTTAAACAAGATATAGCAGTGATGTTTTGTAAAAGAGGTTTTTTCAAACCCTGTACTCAATAGTAATTGAGGCCTTTGATACTTCCATTTTATTAAATGTTCGGCTTGATTGCTTTTATTTTCGAGATGCGAAGCATCTTCGGGAAAATAATATATATAGCAGTGCCAAACTCCTTATGGGCATGAAAGCCATCTAAGGAAATTCAAACACTGTGAATAATTTACAAGCTACTTACAGCTAAAAATGTCCATCATGGGAACCGAATCTAGATTTAGTAGACTGAATCTGTGATCACATGATTCCTAGGCTCACATGATGCCGCAATTTATATGAAAGCAGTAAGCAGTTATATATATAAAAGTTGTATATATATATATATATATATATATATATATATAGACATGATTAACCACCATGAAGCACATCTATGGGGGATCAAAAATATAAATAAAGCAATAAAGATGATCAACCACCACGAAGTAAACTCCAGGCGGGACGGAATGTAAATAAAGTAGTAAAAACAATCAATCGCCACGAAGTAAACTCTAGGCGGGATGAAATGTAAATAAAACAGTAAAAGGCCACGAAGTAAACTCCAGGCCTGACAAAAAATTTTATATATATATATACAATATATATATATATATATAAGCGGTAAACACACATGATATATATCGATCCCGGCTCGGTTTATCATTTTAGCGATTTGTCGCTATATATATATATAAGCAATAACGCACTGCATGTAAAAAATCCGTGCTCATCGAATGTAGTCGACAATGAGCTTATATATATATATATATATATATATATATATATAGGGAAATGAAAGCCACGGACCGAAGTCTGGACATACACACACAACACGACTCTCAATATGAAGAACGATGTGTGCAAAGTAGAAGAGAAAAGCTTTAAAAGGTGTAAGAAGGCTTACAGTGGACTGTCAAAGAAGACTTCTATAGCTTTAAATGGATGAACACTCGGCTTCTGCCGGTAAAAATATGACTGAATATAAGCTTACAAGTGTTTAAAATGAGAAAACACTCAATTTAGGGTGTGTATAGAGCAAATTGGACAGGGCTTCCTCGCCATTTTTTCTTACAAAATGTCCACCCCAAGCCCTCTATTTATAGAGGGGGAGCCACAGATGTACCTGCCACTGCCCGTGGTGCCCCGGGCTCCGCGGGTCCTACCGTCTCGAAGTACGTGCACGTATTTAACGTGATGTCCGCTCGAACTTATAGAACTTCAATCCGAGCCTCTGATTGAGGTGTATAAGACCTTTTACGGAGTGCTATTGTCGAGAGCTACACAAATGACATGGGATTGGAGGTTGTCAGAAGTCAGGAAGATGGGACCATGCCCTTGGTCTTCAAGCTTCAAATTCCATCTGGTGTGCTGTCCTGTGTTGTAGTCACTCGGGATTGCAGCTATTTGGCTCTTGCGGGACATTACTCTGTAGAATGTATGTCAAATTATTGTTGAGATGGCTCAATGTGGGATCGAGGTGGCAAAATGATGATTTGGCCCTCACCGGGGTTATCTCCGGTGTGGGCTTATAAAGTAGTCGTTGCTCAGGATTATCTTTGAGATTGGGCTGCTGCAAGTACTGGATGTCCTCAGAGTTATATCTAAGGTGTGCCTGACCTCCCGGGGTTATCTCCGGGACTAGAGCTGAGTGCCTCGGTTTGGTTTTCGAGGTTGAAGCTTACTATATAGGTTGAAATGAGCATCTCCAGGGTTATCTCCGAAACTGCAATTGCACTCCCTGGGGTTATCTCCAATGTTGACATTATCTTTCCCGGTGTTGTTTTCAGGACTGAGTCTGAGTATCTCGGGGTTATCATCCAGATGAAACGGCCTTCTCTGGTGTGACTTACGGTATTGAGCTGAGCTGTCCTCCAGGGTTATCTCTGAAAGATGATTCTGCCCTCCTACAATGTTAGTAATAGGTATGCAAAAAAATTTGAGTGTCTATAGATGCCCCTCTTTATCATATTCATGCAATGCAATGACATTGATATGATAAAGAATACTAGATACTTGAAATACAACAAGATGATCATGATGCAATGTACAACAACATGATGCGAATGTGTGTGGTTTATTAGATTATTCTCCAACATGGTGGGATGATTGTCGGCTCGCCTTGACTTCTACCGGGATTGATAGTTATTACTGATAACTCTGATGAACTGTCTTTGACGTGCAATCCAATTCTCTTAGGAGCTTCCAAGATGTTGACGTTGGGGTTATCACCAAAGTCCTTAGTCCTTGATTCAGACTTCACACTGAAAAATGAATCTCTCATATATAAGAGACTCTGTGGGGATAGAGCTTTGTCTGTTGAGGATGTGTATAACATATTCCATCATCGGTCCTCCCTGATGAGGATGTTCTTCCCTGGTTTGTACCGCTAGGTCTTTCTGCTGCTCTGTTGGAGATACTGCCAATAGTCGGTGTTATCAAGGTTGCCTGACCATCATTGACATGTGCATCAACGGATGAGATCCCTGCTGGGAATAATGTCAAAGCTGCTTGACCTTTGTTGACATGTGCATCAACGGATGATTGTATGAAAACCCACTAGGGTAAAGGTTTTAGGGCTACGGGACTGAATTGATGGCATCAGACCTTCGTGAGGTATTATTGAATTTAGTTTGCAATAGCTAAAAACCTTGGCATAGTGTACCCTGTGTTTGGGTGAATTCCAATGAGTGATACGTAAAGCCACAACTTGACCCATAAAAACCAGGATTTTAGGTTATTCTGCTCAGTCGCGTAGCATTTTTATTTCTAATTTGGCCTTTTCAGCTTGTGAAAACTCCTTTGCAACTCGAATTGGACTTAGTCGGAGAGGTGGGCCCCACCAGGGGAGCCTTAGGTACACATGTGGCAGCCGCAGGTACACTTGTGGCCAACCGTGGGTACTTTAAACCCTTTCTGAGGTGATTTGGAGACTTGTTATCCAGATATATGGATCCAGATCAGAGGAGTAGTTCCCGCAAGACAACTTCAGGTGTGCGGAGGAGGTCTTTTGAAGTGCCTCGACCCTGTTCTATTAGACAACCTCATCGTGTGGTGGAGGCGGTGATACGTCTTGTCTGGGTTGACGTGCCAAACGTTGAGGATGAGGAGGAGGATGTTCCGGTTGCGGACCCTACTCCTATTGCACATGTTCCTCGTAGGGATTTCCCAGGCATTCAGTTGTCGATTCCAGGGCTTCTGGGTGATTTGAGTAGACACCCCTCGATTTACTTGCATGCAAACGAGGTAAAAGCTAGATTTTGATCTTCCCTCTTTTTTTCCCTATTGATGAGGAGTAAAGGATTCTAATGTTGATCTACTTTGTGATGTAGGTTCCTGGATTTACACAACCTAGAGGGAACCGATTCAGCATTCACTCCACATACCAGGCTCTACATCCTAATTATAGAGCGATTATGAATGGATGGGGTTTCAGAGCGTTCTTTTCCATCCTTCCCCATCGTTGCCCCTAGGGTTACCTCAGGGCATTGTCTGAGTGCTGGTTTCACCAGACTCAGTCTCTCCATTTGTTGGATTATGAGGTGATGATGACGCCGATGGATTGATGATTTATCACCAGTATGGAGTTTGGAGGGGTGCGAGTGCCATGTACAGCGGATATTACCCCGACTACCGTTTGATCCTTGCTAGGAGTTCCGGCTGAGGCGCTCAAGGGAAAGACTATTTGTACAGGTCCATTGAGCGTAGATGCTATAAGCGCGCTGTTAAGTGAGCCCAAACCCGATGATATGAGAGTCAGGGATCGCATTCTTCGACGATTGTTCCTGATGATAATTAGGGGCTGCTTTATAACTAATAACTCTTCTACGGTGTCATTCGCTTTGGTGAGTGCCACACGACATGTGGACCGTATCGGAGAGTATGACTGGGGTTCCTACACCTTCGCCTATTTCCTCAAGGGTATGCGTATATGTTCGTAGGGCTTGATGGAGGCTTGGCTAGGATTTTACCCATTTCTACTGGTGAGTATTTCTCTTATAATCTCCCATGTATAGGTTAAGAGTGTTGACTGACAGCTGATGTTTTTCCTTTGTGTTGGCAGTTCTGGGCCTATGAGAGGCTCCCATGTTTGCGTCCTATGTGTGCTAGGCTTGGAGACCTATCCACAAGGACGACGATGGCATCATTCCACACTGGCGGAGGTCCCACATACCCAGGCTACGTTCCAGCATTAGTGGTCCCATCGTACCATCGGAGCTCAGACCCGCGCCACGCAGTTTATGGGGGATATGGTTCCTGGATCCGTGATGATGACAGATTAGATGGCATGTGTTAGAGATCCTACTCACTTGACACAGATTGACAGTTTGACCCGATAGTTAGACCAGGCACATTTCTTTATCCGGTACTTGGGCAGATATCTGGCAGAGGCAGATATATTTGATCCTTCCAGCTCAGGAGCTGGCCCCTCAGATGACCCATATGGCTTTACCGATGCAGATCCTCCATTGTATAGGCATGACATCCCCATTAATGGAGATCTAATGACTCAGGAGGAGTTACATCAGGTGGACAAGATTGATGAAGTAGACATTGACACCATTGTCTTCTTCTGATGTATATTCATGTTATATCTTTTCATAGGCCTCTGTTAGATACTAGGTGGCTGTGCCCCATTCTCGATATATCATTTGATAGGCCTCTATTAGTAGTTGGGCGTTTGTGCCCCATTTCCCTTTATTTTTAGCTGTATAGAGATGTATTAGATGATGATGTACTTAGGAATGTATTTACTGTTATTCCCTAAATCATATTGCCATCTATTGTTGATCATGCATGTATTATGTTATGCATATATATGTATGTCCAGAGATATTCAGCATTAACCCCTGGATGGTCTTATGACACGGCCCATAGAGATGTCTTCTTCGACAGTTAGCCATATTGATCATACCCCACTAATATTGGTGGCATCCCGTCTGAGATCGTGGTATGATAGTATGTCACCTTTAGACTGGGTGACTGTAGATCAGTTATTGCAGCATACTATGACTATCCGGATATTTCAGGGTTCTCGCAGGCTTTGTAGAGGTTATGCTGGAGTATTGGATACCGGAGAGGTAGGTCTTCTGGTTCTGTATCCATGAGTTGACTCCAATCTTAGAGGAGTATGCATGGTTGACGGCGCTGCCACTAGACAAAGCTTGTGCCCGAATGGCTATCGGCGACATGAGCCGACAGTTTATGGCCCTCACTGGGCTAAAGCGTAGAGTTATACAGGATAAGATCACATCCGGCCACGTTGTATCCCAACGTTTTCTGATGGACAGATTTGGCTCAGAGTATAGCTATACATGGCATTCTGGAGATTTTACCATGCCGGAGGATCATTTGCATTTGGCCAGAGTGGACATACTACTACAGTGTGTATTGTCATATGTATACGTGCCATGGTATATGGATGAGTTGGACATTGGCATCATTTTGGCAGTAAGAGCTCTCAGGGAGGGTCACACCATTGTGCCGATGATTGTAGCAGAGACGTTGAGATCGGCTACATATTGCAGTTCTTACCCTACAGGGGTATTCACAGGTAGTTCGGCCATGTTGTACGTGTGGTTCATGTCACACTTGAGACCGATTGGCACTTTTCGACGGCACATGTATTGTTTTACCCATGAGAGAGCCATGTCATACTCCTTTCAGCCTGCGGAGTGTACAGATCCTGCATCTTGGTCTATTTTCCTAGTAGGGATTGGAGATCCATTTGATGTATTGCCGTGTATAGAGCTTTGTTCACCCTACCGTGTATCAAATGGATCTTGGTCCATGTACTGCATGTATTGTACTGATGTTGTAGCTGAATTGTCATTACTTCTTCATCAGGAAAGTATGTTTCCAAGGGTTTATAGTCCCCTGCAGGTGCGGCGGCTAGTTGATCTGTAATTCCTTGACCTTTGACAGACTTTTGCGTCACGTAGACGATATCAAATTGCTATAGGATCAACTGCCATCTGGATAGTCGACAATTCAGTATGGGCTTACTGAACACATACTTGAGAGGATCCATTTGGGATATGAGATGGGTTGTGTGACCATGGAGATAATGTTGTAACCTCATGGAAGCCCATACTAAAGTATAACAAGTTTTCTCAATCATAGTGTACTTGTGTTCACTGATGGTGAATCTTTTGCTGAGGTAATAGATAGCTCGTTCTTGTCCTTTATTGTCTTTCTGCCCCAGCATGCAGCCCATGGCATTGCCATTTATGGACAGGTACATGAACAGGGGAACATCATACCTGGGAGGTACCAAAATAAGAGCATTAATCAGTTGCTCTTTAATGGTAAGGAAGGCTTTCTGACACTCATCGTTCCATTTCATGGAGGAGTTCTTCCTTAACAACTTGAATATTAGCTCACAGGTTGCTGTGAGTTGAGAAATGAATCTCCTAATGAAATTGATTCTCCCCAAAAATCCCCGTATTTCCTTTCCTGTCTGAGGAATGGGCATTTCCTTGATGGCCTGGATTTTGGTAGGATCCAGTTCAATACCTTTGTGGGTGACTAGGAAACCTAGCAACTTGCCTGACTCAACACCAAAGGTACACTTAGCGGGATTCAACTTCAAGTTGTACTTACGCAACCTGTTGAAAAGTTTTGTGAGATGGTCTAAGTGGTCATCCTCCTTTCGGGATTTGACAATGATGTCATCAACGTAGATCTCTATTACTTTGTGCATTAAATCATGGAAAAGAGCCATCATAGCTTGCTAATAGGTTGCCCCGACGTTGATGAGGCCGAATGACAATTGTTTGTAGCAAAAGGTTCCCCAAGGCAAGATGAAAGCAATTTTCTCACGATATTCCTCAGCAACCATAATTTGATGGTACCCCGCAAAGCAATCAGCAAAGGAGTACATGTCGTATTGAGCAATATTGTCAATAAGAATATGGATAAAGGGCACGGGAAAGCTATCTTTAAGGCAAGCTTTGTTTAAATCTCGGTAATCCACGCAAACTCACACCTTTCCCCTTGGTTTAGGCAAGGGAACAATGTTGGATATCCACTCCAGATATGTAGACACCGTGATGATGCCAGCTTAAAATTGTTTCACAATTTCCTCTTTGACTTTTAATCTCCATTCAGGTTTCAATCGCCTGAGCTTTTGCCTAACTGGCTTGGATCCTTCTTTGATGGGAAGGCGATGAAGAACAATGTCAGTGGACAAACCCACCATGTCTTCATGAGACCACGCAAACACATCTTGGAATTGGGTTAATAGTGCAACCATGTCATTCCGTTGATTTGTGGTAAGGTCTGAACCAATCTGGATTAGCTTAGGGTTGTCTAAGGTTCCGAGATTGAAAGGAGTGGTTTGATCAAGATTGGGGTTGGGTTTATCTGCGACCCATTCCTTAATCTCCTGAGGTGTCTCAATGTCCTCTTGGATGTCCATCAAGTCTGAGTCCAACTTTGCATCAAAGTTATAGCCCTTGTGGAGAGAAGGCATGTCATCAACAAGGACATGCACATCTAAATTTAGAGTCCTGAAACAAAAGATGCTTTCACTTAATATATGCAACTATTCGATCATACAAAAGTGTTAGCATGTACTTGATAAAATAACTGCTAGTGCTGTAAAAGAAAGCAAACAATTAAAGTTATCTACAGGGCAGAGGGATTTTCTGCCCATTTTACCCTCGTCGACCAATGAATGGAGTCTTTGCTCAATTATGCAGTAAAAAAGTCCTGATGGACTTCAGTGATAGAAGGATCGTCATTGTCCTCCTTCTCCCGAATGATAACCATGGCATCTGGGCAATCATCATCTGGGGTGTATCTATTTGTATGTTCATCATGAACAATGACGCGAATGCCTACCATCATCAAGGCAAGGTCATGTTTACGTTTCCGTTCCTTTTCTTCCACTTCGGGATCAGGAATCATCACCTCTTTTGCTTTGATTGGCACTGGTTTTGGAAACAGCATAGCTACAACATGTGCTGGAACCTTTACTGGAGATTGCATCAACTCATGAGGTAAAGGTATAGAAAATCGCCGTGCGGCGGAAGCTTGAGGAACCTACTTGTGCTTATGAGGATTCCTATAACTGGAACTAGTAGAATAGCCTAGTCCAGCTGTTCTAATTTGACTGGACATTTGGATAGGGTGCTTAATACTCTGCTTATCTTTACCAAGCCCTTGTCCAAGTTGATGACCCAATGACATCATTTCTTGAGTGGCCGACATAACCTCGGCAGAAATCTTGGGTACGGGAAGTGGCGTTCCAATAGAATTTTATTGTGTGTTACTCACTTCCAAAGAATGGAAACTGGCCGGTTCAACTTCTGAATTGAAGCTGATAATTGGTAGAGTTCCTTGTTCAGGACAATCCGGCTCAGCGTTGACAGTGACTAGACTTTTGTTGATAATGTATTTGAGTTGTTGATGTAGCGTGGAGGGAACAGCTCCAGTAATGTGTATCCATGGTCTCCCCAATAGCAGGTTGTATCCTGATCTATCTTGAGGACGTGGAAGGATACATTGAATGTATTTGGACCAATCTCAATTGGCAACTCAATCTTTCCTAGCATGTACCCGGAAGACAAAATTGCAATATACAAAGGCTTGCAATGACCGGTCCCTTCGGGAGGTATGTCGTCATCGGTGAAGGATATCACATTGTTGTTGAAAATGTGATCAACCAAATGTTGAAATTTTTCCACGTCCACTGATTTTGGCAAATAGGCTTCTTCTAAAACCTTCAGCAAAATCTTCCGATGATCCTTGGAAGAGAAAACCAAGTCTAGTATTGAAATATGGTGTGGAGCTTCTCGCAAGCTTAAAACCACTTTGGCTTCATTGTGGCCCATAGTGCAGAGGAATTTTTCAATCTTTTCCACGGGCAATTTCCCATTTACTTCGCAAGTAGGTTTAATAATCCGTTGAGGAAGATACAATGGATTTTCCTTCGACACTGTTGCAGTAGTATGAGACGTGGATCCTTCAGCTTCTCCATAATTCCATGGAACATTGTGTAAGCTGACAACAGGATATTGTGGTCTGAAAGATAAAGAAATTGGCTCTGGTACGGCCACTTTCAAAGGATTGTCAGCTCCATTGAGTTGAATTGGTTGTATGGGAAATACTTTGACAGTCTCATCATCCACTTCGGATATAACTGCTACTTATCCCTTCCATTTAGTAGGACATGCATTCCCACCCTTGAGTTGTACAGTGTAATCATCTGTTATTTGCAGGACACCGCTATCAATAAGATTCTGAATAAGATGGCGGAGTACCCATCATTCTTCTGTGCTATGACCGCGAGAATGTGAATGATATTGACATATTTTATAAGGATTAAACCGCCCTGAGCGGGGATTGATGGGAGGGAGAAGGACGATAATTCTTCCTTCGTTGATCAACATCTGTAGTATCTCCTCCATAGATTGGCCTAAATAGGTGAATTCCCTTTGATTGGCAAAATCCCGACGGGCTTTAGCATTTACTCGCTTCACAACCTTATCCTCCATAGCTTCGCTTTCTGAAGGTGGTGAGGAGGCATTCATAATAAAAGGAAGGAGATAGGCATGCTCCTGCCAAATTAATTGGCGTGTGACTTGATGTTGATGGGTCACTAGTTTTGCCAATTGTTCAATTTGTTTGGAAAGAGCTTTCATCTTTCGTTCCATGGTAAATTGGAACCTTGCATAATCCAATTTGTCAACACCGTCTTTGATGGGTTGGGATGATTCGCCGTTAGAATTGGAACCTTGTACAGTGCTCTAACTGATCATGTTGACCTCTTCTTCTTTGTGTTGAGGAAGAGGGTTGTCTTGCACATGAGGTTGATCTGGTTTAGTGGCCATAATCTCGCCGTTGTCTATTAGATCTTGAATATTATGTTTCAAGGCCCAACAATCTTGAGTATCATGTCCAGGTGCCCCGGCATGATAAGCACACTTCCGAGTAGCATTAAAACCCCTCCCATGATGTGTAATTTTCTTTTGAGCAGTCAGAAGAGCAAGAATATTCTCAAGCGAGTCCCCTAAGGGTGTGAACGTTCGAGGTCACTTTACTTCTCCACTTTTAGGCAATGGAGGGTTTGAAGATTGTGCTGGAAAAGGGGAGTAGTTTTTCCTCTGCATAGGCATGCTTGGATTGCCTTTTTGTCCTTGTAGTATCAATGAAACATAAGATCTGGACTGGATTGCCTTTTTGCCCTTGTAGTTTCTCCGGGGGTTGTTTCCATAAGATCTGGACTGGATGTGCTTAGCAACAGCTTTAAGAGCGGTTAGGTCTTGAATTTTACCGGACTTCAATCCCATCTCATCCATCTCGCTGTATTTGATCATTTCAAAAAATGGTTTGCCAATACCAGCTAGAACTCTTTCATAGAAAGGAGCTTCCTGTACATTTATGAAGGTTATGACCATTTATGATTCTGTCATGGAAGGAATAACTTGAGCAGCAAGGCACCTCCACCTTTGAGCATACTCTCTAAATGACTCATTAGATTGTTTCTTAACCTTGGAAATTTGGTACCGGTCAGGAGCCATCTGAGATTGAAAACTATATTGAGTAAGGAAGGCGTGAGCCAGCTCTTCCTAGCTATGGATCTTAGAGTTGTCTAATCTGGTATACCATGAACGGGCTTCTCCAGACAGACTTTTTTGAAACAGCTGCATTCAGAGCTTTTCATTTTCTGCGTAAGACCAAAGTTCTCCTATGAACACCTTTAAATGTGTATAAGGATCCCCTAATACATCATATTTCTCAAAATCAGGGGTCTTGAATTTCTCTGGATATTGAACACAAGGAAATATGCAAAGGTCTGTATATGAAACACTGCCATGTGTTCCAATCCCTTTGAGAACGCGGATAGTTTCCTCCATTTGGAGGACCTTCTTCCTGATATTACCGATGTCTGGATCTCCTTTGAGATGGGTGTTTTCACGGTCTTTGTTGGTTGTATCCAACTGATGTTCTGAAACTGTTTTTTCCAGACCTTGAACTCCTCCTTGTGTAGAGGATTCTGTATGTGTAGGTATCCTCGTACCCTGAGTAGACTGGTGTAATTCTTTTAGTAGGATAGCCAAGTTTGTGATTTGTTTACTCAATCCATCAAATTCTTCTCGGAAACAAAAGATTAGGTGATCGAGAAGAAGACATGATTGGCTGTAGGCCTGTGGCCTTTTTGGACTTTGAACGGGTAACAGGCCCAATTTCTTCCCTACAAAAGACTTTACGTAGTTTAGTCTTAGGGTAATATAAATGTTATCATAACATGTCCGTTTACGAATTTTTGTCCTGCAAAATCGGTTTTTAATTGATAACATGTCATGCATGTACAGATATTCTTCATATTTTCCATTACATATGAATGAACATGGAATAGAATTACAAGTAAATGTTTTTACAGGTAATTTAAAATGGAAAGTATGAAGAGACTTCCCTCCGCGTTTGGTTTATCAGAGGCTGACCTATCTTAGGGTTACTCTCGCGGCTTTTCGGCATGAAGGTTCCCAGATCATTGCAATCTACTTGACGTGAAGTTAATCCGGTCGTTCAACTGGAGCAAATCTGAGTGGTGCCTTTCCTGGGCCTCGGGGAATCATTCTTCCCACAAGTCCAGTAATCAAACACCGACAGGATAGCCTCCTGGTGGAGGGACCACACAACATACATTCACATACAACGTGTCTCACCGTTTATGCAAAATGATGACATGTGCGAAGCACTAATATCACAGATAGATATTTAGCAGTGCAGTATTTAAGATGCATTCATACACATTCATCATAAATGTAAATGCAACATTCACACACAAGCATATAACAATTTTGAAAAGCTTGTAATGGCGGCTTAAGCCCTCTTACTGGAATCCCCAGCAGAGTCGCCACCTATCAACGTCGGGATTTTTGAGTGTCCCTTTTCGTTACTTGTTCTTTGGTGTTCTCATGTTAATGTGAGATTTGTTTGAAAAAACAAGTGAAAAAGGTCTGACATGTATAATGTCGACGATTTGACTTTAAGAGTTGTCAGTTGGTGTATTTAACTTGTTGCACTAACGTAACCAAAAAGGTTTGTACATTGACCCAGTGTTTTGACACTGCTAGACGGGTCTATGAAACCGAGATTCATTTTGGGTCCGGGGGCTTGATTATGCGGAGGGCAGGTGTTAGGCACTCCCCGACATCCGTGTTACCACGGTGACCGCCACTTTTCAAAGAAATTGTTATATGAATATATGTGTGTGTGTGTGTGTGGATCAATGTGCAATTATTTGAAAGTAGTGTGAGGCCTCGTTCGTACCTATATACACAAGGTTTGAATTTTATAGAAAAATTCAGTTTTAACCAAGATATAGCAATGACGTTTTGTAAAAAAGGTTTTTCAAACCATGTGCTCAATAGGAATTGAGACCTTTTCATACTTCCATTTTATTATTAAATGTTCTACATTTGCTTTTATTTTCGAGATGCGAAGCATTCTCGAGAAAATAATATACTGTGATCTTAAACTCCTCATGGGCATGATGATACCATCCAAGGAAATTCAGACAATCGTAAAATAAAGTATGAGCTTCTTACAAATGAAAAATGTCCATCATGGGAACCGAATCTAGATTCAATGAACCGAACACAGATCACATGATTCCTAGGCTCACATGATACTGCAATTTGTATGGAAAGCAGTAAGCAGTTATGTATATAAAAGTTGTAAATATATATATACAGACATGATCAACCACCACGAAGAAACTCCATTGGGGATCAGAAATGTAAATATATAAAAGCGGTAAATATATATATATGGACATGATCAACCACCACGAAGTGAACTCCAAGTGGGACAAAATGTAAATAAAGTTGTAAAAGCGATCAACTGCCACGAAGTAAACTCCAGGCAGGACGAAATGTAAATAAAGCAGTAAAAGGCCACGAAGTAAACTCCAGGCCTGACAGAAATGTAAATATATATATATATATATATATATATATATATATATATATACAAATATATATATAAAAGCAGTAAATGCAGCGGATATGAATCCAGGCTCATCAGATATGTCCGACAACAATTATATATATATATATATATATATATATATATAAGCAATTAAACGCACCGAATATAAAATTCAGGCTCATCGAATGAGTCGACCACGCTTTATATATACAAGTATATATATATATATAAGTAATTAAACGATCCAATATCAAGTTCAGGCTCAATCGAGGCATAACTCGATAATGTTAGTCCATATATGAAATATATACATATATATAAGTATATATATACAGACAGAAATGAAAACCACGGACCGAAGTCTGGGCAAACACACTCACATGACTCTCAACGTGTACAACAATGTGTGCTAATATGAGAAGAAGGCTTTATAGAATATAAGAAGGCTTACAGTGGGCTGCCAAAGTAGACTTCTATGACTTTAAATGGATAAACACTTAGCTCCCGCCAGATAAAAGATAGCTATATATGAGCTAACTAGTGTTTAGAAGTGAGAAAACACTCAAAAGATGTGTATGCAGAGTAAAATGGACAGGGCTTCCTCGCCTTTTTCCCTCCCTCTTCTTCTCAAATGGCTGACCCCAAGGCTTGTATATATAGACGGATGGCCACAGTACACTTTTGGCAACCAGCAGTTGTACTACTTGGTAATTGGTCGTGGTGCATTCGAGCCTCGCGGGTCCCGTCATCTCGTAGTACGTGCACTCATGCACTGTAATGTCCACTTAAACTTTCAGAACTTCAATCCGAGCATCCGAACAAGGTATATCTGACCTTCTTCGGACTGCTTGTGTCGAGAGTTATGCGATGACATGGATTAGAGGTTGTGCGAAGTCAGGAAGAGGGGTCTATGCCCATGGTCTTCAAGCTTCAAATTCTATCCAAAGTACTACCACGCATAATAGTCACTCGGGATTGTCAATCCTCGGCTCTTGTGGGACATTATTGGATTTATGTATGTATGAAGTGTTGAGATGGCGTGCCATTGTCGAAGGAACAAGATGACATTTGACTCCTCGCCGGGGTTATCATCGGTTTGAGTTGAAAGTAGACATTGCTCAGGGTTACAACTGAGATTAGACTACTTGTTGGTATGCCGCGATATCATCTTGTTGAGATGATAAGATGACGTTGTGACTCCTCACCAGGGTTATCGCCGATTTAAGCGGAAAGCAAACGTTGCTCAGGGTTACATCTGAGATTGGACTGCTGCTTGTTTGTATGTATCACTGTCATCTATGGATGTTCCTGTCTGCCCGTTGTCAACTCCGGGTCTGAGGTGTGTGTGCCTCGACATGATGTTTGTGGTTGAAGCTGATTGCATATGTTTGAAACAAGCATTTCTGAGGTTATCGTCGGAACTGCAATGACATCTCTTGGGGCTATCACCAAGGATGGGGTTGCTACTCCCAGTGTTTCTCTGGGACTGGAACTGAGCATCGCGGTGTTATCGCCGAGACAGAACTGTCCTCTCCAGTGTTGTTGTCGATCTTTTGATCTGCATATCTCGGGGTTATCTCCGAGATTGGAAATTACATTCCCGGTGTGTGTTCCGGGTTTGAGATGATGTTCCCGGTTTGTGTTCTGGGTTGGAACTGAACTTCCGGTAGTATTCGGAATGGATGCAAGCTGTCTTTTAGGGTTATTTCCAAAAGACGAATCTACCCTCCTGCAATGTTAGTAATAGGAGTACAGAAAATTTCGAGTGTCTACACATAGCATGCTTCTTAACACATTACATAGCATTTTGTTCATGTAAGATAAGTTCAAGTAATCATATAGGCATGCTTCAAACATCAGTTCCAAAACAAAATGCAGAACTCAAGATTATAGATCTGTGCAAAATTGCTACTGCTCAAGCCTAGGGATGGCAAGTTTGCACTATCCTTGGCTGCACTGTGGTTGGTCGGTGCCTTTCTGTTTCTACCCAAACCTTGCACATCTATGTACTAATACTCTACTATATCTACATGTTAGAGGTGTTCACATACTCATATACCCGTTATTGAGTTTATTTGTATAAGTTTGAACTTACGTCTTCCATGGCATTCAAGCAAAACATTATCAAGCGGTTACCATGACTCGTTACTTGGCTATATACCCACATAGAGATTTCAAATTCTATTAATGCATATACTTGTAGCATTCATATTGCTTGTTCATAGCTATTATTGTTTAAAGCTTCAAATCATGCTTTAAACTCATGTTTATTTTGAAATCATCAAATTCTATACATATAAATCATACCTAGAGATATTGTAGATATAACATGGCATCTTATCTCATTAGCATCTAGATATTCATGTGATGCAACTAGATTTTGAAAATATGTTCAAGTTTGTTTTTGAAACCATCTTAGGCTTGAACTATGCAATCTATCACACATAAGACAACTTCAAACTCTAAGCATAGGTAGTCAAGTTATGTTAACATGCTCTCAAAGTCAGAACGTAAACTATGTATAAATCATGCATGCTAGCTCACTAGGCTAAGCTTTTTCTTCAAAACATTTCAAACACAAGGCTTAATAAGTTTGGTCATGCTCAAAGGAACTATGTATGCTATAACATGCTCAACTATGTGTAAAATCAGTCATCTATAGCTTACTAGTTCACAATTTGCAGAACATGATCTCTAACATAGTTTGTTTTCAAAACTTAAAGTCCAAATCTCCATCTAAACCATATGCTTTCGTTAATCATGCAAATCTATTAAAGCATGCTCCACTTAGCATAATATACTTACACATACACATTACACATGCTTGCATGCTATTATAAGTCATAGTACTATAACAGATTGCAAAATAGAAGCTCAAAACTAAACTTCAGAACCAAAGCGCGATTCTACCGCTCTTTTTAGTAAGATAAGAATGCAAAAATGCTACTGTGCAGTTCATCATCTTGTAAGCAAACTCTGTTTTGCAGAGTCTTAACTAACTTGATTTCTTTGACATTAAAACTGTTCCAACCTTTCCTAAAGTGTTCATACATACTAGTAAACTCCTTAAACATATCTTTAACATGTTAATTCATCATGCTTGACATAGAATTTCAAGGAATTACAAGGATCAAACAAAACCCATCTCATGAACATAAATAGAAATTATACCTTCTTAGGCTTAAATTGGATTTCCTACTCACTGAATTTGCTTCTACAATGCTCAGCAACTTACACTCTCCAATTTAGACTATCAAGTAACTTCTAGCAATCACAAAAATTTGCATTTAGGCTTGTATTTATAGAGAAAACTTGGACTAGTCATTGGCTTTACACAATCTTGGATCCCATGGTGCAATGGAAGAACACATAGGTTCATGAAGAGTAGTTTAACAACCCTTACCAGCCACATAGCTTAGTACTGATCACCTAGGATTTTAGCCTTTTTGGAGAATACGTGATTTAGCTTAAGCTACTATTCATTGAACTTGTGTCACTCATTTTGGGACAAAACTGAAATCTCAGCAACAACTTGGCTCCATTCCATTTAGTTACTTGGTTATCCAAAATGGTTTTAAATGTCCAAGTGTTACCATATTAGGATAAACTTGGGACTATTTACATATTCACATCAAATAGTTAATGTACATTAAATATACGCAATAAAACAATGCAATCATGTATTATTGTCCGGGTAGTTCCATAATTATCTCTACCACTCATATAACCATATTATAACCTTATTATATTAACAACTTATTTATTTATGTCAAGTAAATAATTTATTCACTTCCTTGTTTAATTAACATCAATATTAATTAATCCAACCATCATTGATTAATGTATTTATGGATTTTCATAATCATTATTTATCTATATAATTCTTATTATACTTTTATAGTTATATTTCAAACAATAATAATCACATATTATTAATTAATTACCAAGTAATCAATTTTCTACCACAACCATTATCAATTAATTAATATTACAATTAACCATTAATATTGGTTATTTACGCACTTTATTCCATAGTTTATTAACGTCACACATATCATAGAATTATTCCATTCAATTTCTAAGGTAGAAAAATAAACTTTTGTCCAATCGACCCTTTGGCGTAGTCAGCGCCAGCTTTATACTTCTTGGGATGGCGCAGCTACGTGCGTTCTACACAAATTGCTAAGACCGGGTTTAGCTTCAACCCGTGTCAATTTTTATCGCTAAACTCACTTTATACGACATGAATTACTGTCCACAAATGTGTTACTATGAGTCTACGAGCGTATTGATTACAGATATGAAATCACATTATCAACACGATTAGTCTTCTATATTCTCGTTTAAATTTGCTTAATGGATTTCTTCGTTTCGCATTATGCCACACAAGGCATTTCACAATTCTCATTGCCATTTCACATTTCTTAATACTCATTGACCTAATACGAATCAATCAATTTATCCGACTCACAAAATAATCACACTTATATTCACAGAAATTTTATTTCCATTAATATATTCATTTAATAATACGGGGAAAATCCCGGGTATTACATCCTCCCCCCTTTTAAAAATTTCATCCCGGAATTGTTACAAGGTTACACAAATAGATGGGGATAATCCCTCATCATTATATCTTCTAACTCCCACGTTGCCTCCTAGACTTCGTGGTTATGCCAAAGTACTTTTACAGAAGAAATAACTTTATTCCTTAAAGTTTGTTCTTTCCTATCTAGAATTTGGACATGAATTTCTTTGTACGCTAAATTCTTCTCCACTTTAATGGGTTCATAAGAAATCACGTGTTTGTAGTCGGGCTTGTACGGACGCAACACGGATATGTGAAACACATTATGGATGTGCTCCAACTCAGGTGGTAGTGCAACTTTATATGCTACTTCACCCACTCGCTTTAGTATCTCGAACGATCCTATGTATCTTGGACTCAGTTTTCCTTTCTTGTCGAAACGGACCTTTCCCTTCCACGAAGATACTTTTAAGAATACGAAACTGACGACTTCAAAATCTCGGTCTTGTCGATGCAAATCTGTGTACTTTTTCTAGCGATCTTGAGATGCTACTAGTCTTGCTCTTATTATTGCAACCACGTCTGCTGTTTGTTGTACTAACTTTGGTCCGAGTATTCGTCGTTCTCCGACTTCGTCCCAACATAATGGCGTTCTGCACTTCCTTCCGTAAAGAGTTTCATACAGTGGCTGTGACAACCCAAAAATTTAGATAATTATTTAAATCTTAAATGATGAATTAAAGGTTGAATAATAAACCTAGACAGAAAATAAGTGAATGGATTTGAGATTTCTGGGAATGAATTTAGTGAATTTAAAAATTTTGTGGTGAATTATTCAGGATTAAGTGTATAGGAGTATATGTTCTATGAATATGAAGATTATGTGATGGTTTATATTTGTTTATTATATAAACAAATAAAAGAAACTAGTGTGATCCTACTTATATATTAGGAATGAAGAATTGTATAACTTAAGGGTTATGGGATGAGAGAATTATGGTATATAAAATATATACTAATTTTAAGAGATTTATTTTATAAATCTCAATTAATTAATTTTATAACCTAATTATAGCAAGTCTAATTGGGTTAAGGAAATAAATGTGTATGAGTAAGAATTTATGTTATAATTAAGGAAATGAAAATCCTAATTAAATAATTAGGGAATAGTAATATTAAGAGTGTTGGATATATGATATTTTGTTATGGCTAAAGAAATTAAAGTAAAAGTCCAAAGAGATTTAATATGGTGGCCCAAGAGTTGGCCCAATCAATAATTTAAAAAGCCCAAAATTTGATCCAAGTATGGGGGATATTTTTGACAAGAAAAGGCAAAGGACGGACATTTTTGGACAAAAGATTAAACCAAACTTGGTAGATAATAGGCCACATGGCCAGATATAGAGAAGGAAGAAAAAGGGGGACGAATGTAATGATTCCACCACTTTAGTAGGTGAACAACTTCCAACAAGTGTCTAAATTTTATTTGACCAACACATTAAGCATAAAGTGCAAGCAACCACCTAATCTATGAGAGAGGCAAAGAGCAAGAGTATAGGGAGTTATATAGATATACAAATTATATCTATACAACTTTACTAACATCTAATTCCTTTCTCTTTTATCTTTTTATTTCATTTTCATCTTTTATATCTCACTTCTGAAGTTAGCAAAAGCCAAGACTAGAGAGAGATAGGAGAGAGAGGAGAGAGGCGGCTACTTTGTGGAAGAAGGAGGAAAATAAAATTTTATACTTTCATAGTCCATAATCAAAGTTAGCAAGAAGAAGAAAAGAGAAGAGTAAGAAAAGGTATAAAATTTTAACCTTAATATAGTATTATTTCTTTTTGGTTTGATTTGATTTTTGATAATATGAAGTTATGATCTTGAGGTTTAAAACCTTAGATGTATGTGTTTATGAGTGTTTCATGTTTGGATATACCCATATTGGGTGTTGTTTTAGTTGGAAATCAAAAGTGAAGAAAAAGTGATTTTCTAGTTTATAAGCCCTAAATTCCTATGTACTTTGGATTTTCACAGTTTTTGATCTACACCTTCTTTTTGTGATCCGTCAAAGAGAGGTGCTAGATATATAAGTTAACTACTAAACCCAAGTGGTAGCACTAAAAAATGTTAAGTACACAGTCCGTAGTGATAGATTTAGCATAAGCAGTTTTGTGTCTTTTAAGGAAAAACAAACTGTATGGACAGTCAAGAGTAGGGGCAGTTTAGTCATTTTTTCGGACATTCAAAAATTCTGGAAACATTTGGGAGGATAATGTGATAAGATTTCTAACATCTCCAAGTGGAATCACTGAAAAAGGAGTTGTAGATTTTCGTATGGAATATTTTTAACAAAGTACGAAACCTTGTTTTTCCAATTTAGCTACTGTCCAAACTTTTGTAAGGGCAGTTTAGGCCACTTAATTTGTGAGAAACATTCTGCCCTTTTGGGACATGAAAATATATGGTATTAAGTACCTACTGTCCAAAAATGAGTTCATTCTGACTTAAAATGATCAAGTTATGACCATTTTAATTTTTGTGATTTTCTGACAAAAATCGCTATAACCAGAGTTCTATAACTCCGATGGCCATGAGATTTAAACTGGAGTATCACGTTAACACGTATAAGATTGTGAAAAAAGATGGGAATTCTAGAGTTGAGCATTATAGGGCTAATTTCTTAAGCTACGCACTAAAAATGATTTTTGAAAAATACCAAAGGAAGTTGGAAAATTATGGAAAAATACTTTTTATGTATGAAGTATATGTATATATGTTTGGCCAAAGGATAGAAAAATAATAAGTTGATTTGGTATTTTTATGAAAAAGAATAGTGAATTCAGGTTGCTGAAATTGTATTCAGACTGCTAATCTGATTTTGGTCTGCTGAAATAGTGATTTCAGGATACTGAAATGAAATCCGACTTACTGAAATGGTATTTTGGTTTACTAAATGTTTTCTAATTTACTAAGATAACATATAAAAAGGGAAAACTTATAAGTATAAGTTATGACATGATGAAAAGATTATCAAAGTATAATGATAATACTAAGGTTATAATGTAATGTCTAATACTTAACTAGGTTAGACAATTTAATATAAGATGATGAGTTAACATGTATGTTATGCTAATTAAAAGATCGATATGATAATTGATAGGTCTTTCATGAGAGATTACATTAGATTGCTTAGCGGTAATCAGCGGTACAAGCAAGTTCCTAACCTTAAACTTCTAATTATTGTGCAAGTTATCTAAACTCGACCTCGAGTTGTTATTTCGAATATGCTTGTTGTTCATCATTGCTGATAATCACGTCTATGAATTATTAAATCGCATTCGGTGCATACTGCATGTATTCATCAGGTATGAAAGGCTGATCACCTTCATTACCATTCGGTCCAGATATAAATGATATGTTCATGTTCAATGTTCGTTCAGCTAAGAAAATTTGTTCATGCTCTTTCACAATGTTTATATTGTTGAAAGTTAGCTAGCTTATTGTTCAATTATTTCAATCATGATATATCCTCAAATAAACTTATACTTGCTGGGCAAATTTATTGCTCACCCTTGCTATATCATGATAAACATTGTAGATTAAGACGAATACGTCGGATATAGAAAAAGGTCAAAGACAAGTCCAGCTTTGGATTATATATGTGCAGATAAAGATTGTAACAGTATTGTATAATAATGACATTGTATGTCAAATACGTTATGAATTGTGTATTAAGTGAAGGTTTTCGACCTTGGGGTAATGTATAAAGTTTAATGTATAAACAATTTATGTTTATATCTTCTGCATTAATTATAGAAATAGTATACCAGATCCGTGGTGATTTGGGACCCGGATTTTGGGTTGCTACAGTGGCATGCTGATACTCGCATGGTAACTATTATTATACAAAAATTTGACTAAGGGTAGGTGGTCGTCCCAATTTCCCTTGAAGTCCATCACGCAAGTCCTAAGCATGTCCTCTAGCGTTTGTATAGTTCGCTCACTTTGTCCATATGTCTGAGGGTGATAAGCGGTACTCAACCTCAACTGTGTTCCCAATTTCTCTTGCAAGCTTTTCCAGAATTTCGACGTGAAACACGGGTCTCGGTCAGAAACAATCGACATCGACACTCCATGTCGTGAAATAATTTCCTTTACGTACAGACTCGCTAATTGATTCGAACTGTAGCGGATCTTGATAGGTAGAAAATGTGCGGTCTTCGTAAGTCAATTCACAATAACCCAAATGGCATCCAAACCATTCTGCGTGACTGGAAGTCCTACCACAAAATCCATCGTGATATGCTCCCATTTCCACTCTGGTATCTCCAATGGTTGTAATAAACCACTCAGCCGTTGATGCTCTGCTTTTACGCATTGACACGTAAGACATCTACTAACATACTCCACAATTTCTTGTTTCCGATTTGGCCACCAAAAATGTTGCTTCAAGTCCCGGTATATCTTTATGCCTCCTGGATGAATGGAATATATCGTATTATGAGCCTCGTACAAAATCTCCTCTCTTAACTCGGCCACTGCTGGTACCCACACTCTCCCTTCAAATCTTAAAATACCATCTTTATCTATTCAAAATTTTTCTTCCTCTTTTTTCGTGATCCTTCTCCTGATTTTCTCACATTCTCCATCTTTCTCCTAGGCTTCCTTTACTCTATCCAACAATGTCGGACAAGCTTCCATTACAAATAGATTCTCTTCAAACCTCTCGGGTCCCTTCACCTCTATTTCTAACTTCTCCATATCTCTTATTAACTCTTCCTGAGTTGTCAGTTGAAACAATTTCTCCCTTCCTTTCTTGCTCAAAGCGTCGGCAACTACGTTTGCCTTCCCCGGGTGATAAAGAATCTCACAGTTATAATCTTTGATTAATTCTAACCACCTTCTCTGATGCATATTCAACTCCTTCTGTGTGAAGATATATTTCAGACTTTTGTGGTCCGTGTATATCTCACATTTCTCTCCGTACAAATAATGTCTCCATATCTTTAACGTAAAAACTACTGCCGCTAACTCTAAGTCATGAGTAGGGTATCATTTTTCGTAATCCTTCAATTGTCGTGATGCATACGCAATGACCTTGCTATGTTGCATAAGCACATAACCAAGTCCTCTATGCGACGCAACACTATACACCACAAATCCTCCCGTATCATCTGGTAATGATAATACAAGTTCCTCGCTTAATCTCTTTTTCAACTCTTGAAAACTTTCTTTGCATTTGTCGGTCCATACAAATTTCACCATTTTCCTCGTCAGATTAGTCAACGGTGTCGCTATCTTAGAAAAATCTTGGATGAATCTTTGATAGTACCCAGCAAACCCTAAGAAACTTCTTACCTCCGTCGGGGTTCTCGATTGTTCCCAATTACTTATTGCTTCGACCTTCTCGGGGTCTACGGAGATTCCATTCTTATACACCAGGTGGCCTAAGAATTGAACCTTCTTTATCCAAAATTCGGACTTAGAAAATTTCGCATACATCTTCTCCTTTCGTAGTGCCTCCAAAACATTCTTCAGATGTTCGGCGTGTTCTTCCTCCATCTTCGAGTAGATCAAAATAACGTCGATAAAAACTACTACAAATTTATCCAAGTATGGCTTGAAAACTCGGTTCATCAAATCCATGAATGCTGCTGGAGCATTAGTTAAACCGAATAACATTACCAAAAACTCGTAATGTCCATAACGGGTTCAAAACGCAGTCTTGGGTATGTCCTCAGTCTATACTTTCAGTTGATGATATCCCATCCGTAGGTCGATCTTCGAGAAACACTTCGCTCCCTTTAGTTGATCAAATAAGTTGTTTATCCTCGGTAATGGATATATGTTCTTGATCGTTACTCTGTTCAATTCTCGATAATCGATACAGAGCTTCATTGATCCGTCCTTTTTCTTAACGAATAACACTGGTGCTCCCCAAGGTGACACACTCAGTCGAATGTAACCTTTATCCAATAACTCTTGAAGTTGTATCATCAATTCCTTCATTTCTACTGGTGCCATACGATATGGAGCTTTCAAAATCGGTGTCGTTCCCGATGCTAAGTCTATTACGAATTCAATTTCTCTGTCTGGCGGAAGGCCAAGCAGATCGTCCGGAAACACATCCTGAAATTCACTCACTACGGGTATCTCTTTAATCTCTACTCCCTTTTTCCGAGTATCCACGATGTAAGCTAAATAACCTACACATCATTTCTTTAATAATTTCTTGGCCTGCATCATCGTAACGCAACAAGATTGCTTAAGCGATGAGCTACCATAAAACACTACATTAGACTTACTCAAAGTCTGAAGGTTCACACATTTGTTCTGACAGTCAATTACTGCTGCATGGTTATATAACCAATCCATCCCTAGTATTACATCAAATTCTCCTAGTCTAATAGGAATCAAGTCTACGTTCAGTTCATGTTCTCTAATGTTTACGCGATAATTTCGATAGACGTATTCTACAGGGATTATTTCCTTATTCGCAACTTCTATGCTTGAAGGATCTTCTAAACGTTCTCGGGGTGTACTAAGTTTACTAGCAAATTATTCAGATACAAATAAACAGGTGGCACACGAATCAAATAATACATAAGCATTTATATTATTGATTGGGATTATACCTACAACCACGTCCTTCGTAGCTACGGCGTTCTGGACGGTCATGTTAAAGGTTCGAGCAGTCGATCGGTTGGGTTGCGCAGGTCCACCAATCACTAACTTACTTCCTCCTCCCGGGCTTTCGCCAGCTCCACCACTTCCTTTCTTCGGGCAATCCTTTATCTGGTGCTCTGTTGATCCACAAGAAAAACATCCTCTGACCTTCTTCGGCTTTGGGCAATTTGGCGATATGTGCCCCTCTTGGCCGCAATTATAGCAAGGGCTTTTCCTCTTCCAGCATTCTCCCTGGTGACTTCTTCCACATTTGTTGCAAGCTTCGGTCCTCTTATTGAAGTTTCCCTGGTGACTCTCACCTTGGTTATTGCATCTGTTATTATTGTTTTCCCATTTCCTCTTTCCGGAGTTACTTCCTCCACTGCTGCTCCCTCCACGATGCTCAATACCAGTGTTCTTGTTCTTCTTCTCCTTGTGATATAGACTTAAGGCCTCACTGCCACCTTCCTCAATGATTGCCTTCTCCAACAATGTTGTAAAGGAATCATTGTGGAAGACCGATACCTTATTATACAACCACAGCTTCAACCCTTGCTCAAAACGTCTCGCCTTCCTTTCCTCATCCACAACTTGGTGTTCTGCAAATCGCGCTAGTTCATTGAACTTAGCTGCGTATTGCGCCACCGTCATATCACCTTGTTTTAACTCTAGGAATTTTACTTCCATCCTACTCTTCGGGAAATAGTTCTCGAAGAACAACGTAGTACACCTCTCCCATGATATCGTTCCTTCCCCCGCTCTCTGCTGATTAGTTTCCCACTAATAGTTCGCTTCGTCCCTCATCATATATGTGGAAAATACTGTCTTCTGGTCTTCACCCACACGAGCTATAGTGAAGGCTTTCTCGAACTCCTTGATCCAGGTTTGCGCAACTATCGGGTCAGTGGTTCTCGTGAACTCTGGGGGTCCTACACTCTTAAAATCTTTGAAGGTTGTTACTGGGACAGCTTGGGGAAAGGGTGGTACGGGTTCGTTTCTTCCCCTCAGAGCTTCTCCCAATAAATCTACCAATCTCTGTATCGGATCTACTGGACCTCTCTCATCATTAATTGACTCTTCTGGGATAAATATTCTACGTCTGGATGGCATTTTCTGCATCACAAAATTTTCATTTTATTATCTAATTATAATACTTAGACATTTCTTAATAGAAAAGAACTATAGGTTTATAACACATTTATGAAATAAGATAATTTATATTCATATGCCAAATGGTTACATCACATGTTCTTTTCTAGCATACTGCTATAAATGATAACACATATCCCCTAATATCATAAAAGACGAGGACATACTAACTTACTACCCCTCCTAACACTTTTCAACAGTTGGGGTTGCCACCATCTCGCCTCTTACACAAAAGATTGAGATTACAACAACATATTACAACACATAGATAACCTACTACAGTACTGAGCTTTTCCTTCTAAACTCAATCTAACATCCCACGCTCTACGGCGCTCTGATATTCCTTCTGTGTGATGTGTACCACCATGTCTCGGCTTATGGTATCTCGGAGTTACATCCTTTTCAAATTGGGTAGTGATTTACCCCAACGATCAATCTCTCCATGGCCGTGTGTAGGGCATAGCCCATCTTGTTCATCTTCCTTCTTTTACACCGTACTTCATCTTCTAGGTCATCTGCCCTATCATTGGCTTCTTCCCACTTCTCCTCGAAGTGAATCCTATCCATCACCTCTTCTAACTGAGTACGAAGAGCCTCATTCTCCGCCCTCTCACTTAAAACCCTCTGCTCTAATTCCTCCAGCTTTCCTGCCATCTCAACATTCCTCGCCACCGCTCGGTGAAACAAAGCTCCCATCTGGATCCCTGCCTCCTTACGGTGAGCAATTTCCACCTCCATCTCCTGCATCACTAGTTGCCTCTGATGGTCTTCGTCCCTCAACTTCTGGAACGCAGACTCCCTCTCCCTAGCCTCAGCCTCTAGCTCCTTCACTCGACACCCTAACTCTAAAATATGTTCTTCATACTCTCCTAACATCTGATCCTCAAAAGTAGCCTCGTCAGAGTCCATCATAGGCTCGGGCTCCTCCTCCAAAGGCTCTTCCTCTGGATCAGACTCCACCTCTTCCTCATCGTCATCATCATCCATCGAGGCCATTACTGAAATAGGCTCCGCTATCAAGGGTGGATATCACGCGGCTCCTCCTCTACGACTTGGCTAGGTCCTCCCATGTCAATCATCCTATAATCACCAACATAAGACAACACAAACAATAACTCCATCAGAATGTTAAATAAACATAAGTTCATTGTATAGAATGAAGTTACATTTCATAACACACTAAGTTCTCAAGGAAAACTCTACATGAGTTTTATCTCCTTCCTAACTTCTAAGTTCTCCCGAGTTATAATCTAAGGACACTCGCTCCTAAGGTTTATAAATACGGCTTTAATACCAACCTGTGACGCCCCCAAATTCAGACCTCCACTTGGTCCCTCAAATTTGGTTCATCACATTCTCATGGTAAAACCATAATAACTAAAATATAACATTCACAACGGAAGATCTAAATTAGAATAATATACAATGATTTATTATAATTATTTCCCCAAGTCTCACAACCTACAGTACTTAATAGATTACATAATAGTATTGAATAAAGACCTATCACATAATCCTACTTAAGTTTAAACATAGTCTGAAAATAGTCTTAGTACAATATATTAATTTAAACAAAAAAGGAACAAGCTAGTCGGTAGCCTTGCCCTTGCCCTTGTCTGATCCAGAAACACCTCCATGTTCCTCTTTAACTGAAAGGTTTTAAATAAGCAAGGATGAGCACAAATTGCCCAGCAAGTAATATACAACAAGGGTAAAGAGTTTCATAACACAAGTTTGAAATATCGAAGTATCATCTCTAAGATAGTTCAGAGTTTCAGAATAATATCATGAGTAATGAATATCAATAATTCTTGTAATAAGAATGATAATTCAATATAAATCAATAGAGATATATGAATTCAACGACTATCAATGTATCCAACTAAATAAACAATTTATACTAAGTAGTCACTAAGGACTATTGAACTTCCACTAGAGTTACCAATATTAAACTGATAACCAAAAATATCAAGTACTATAGATTATCAGTCTACAATACTTTACGTTATGCATAACACCACCATAATATTCAATCATGTGTTGGGGTTTCCAATGACATACACTCCCCTTACCAAAAGGGTTGTCCAACTCAGTTTTCAAGATTTCTGCACCAATCAATTGGTTTGGACAACTTTTATAAACATGCATATAGTCTAGCCGAATCAAATGGCATCGACTCTTTCACAATATTCAAGAACAATACCAAGTTCAACATAAATAATAACTTTCACAAAGGTTTAAACATACTAGCTCATGCGAATGAGAAAGTAGTATAACTTGTATTCAAAGAGATAAGCTTACGGTATTCATCGAATAAAGTAAGGCAAGAGTTAGAATACTTTGCACAATGTAATGTAGGGTTTGGATACTTGCCTTAAGCGTAGTTTATCCACTTTAAGAAATCAACACTTTTGAATCCTATTTATAACGTATTATATGTTCAAGATGTTCATTAGCTAACACATATAGGTAAGTTCAACCCACACATAAACGTTTAACTAAGATATAACTTCATACACATCGCTTACCCTATATTTTCATAGCACAATTCAGTTTGTAAGTCATCACAAATACCATAACATCTTGATTGCTTTATTTCTTGAAAATATTCTTTGGACTTAACATTTGGAATTTATGATCAACATTTATCTCTATTACATAACATGCTTCTTAACACATTGAATAGCATTTTGGTCATGTAAGATAAGTTCAAGTAATCATATAGGCATGCTTCAAACATCAGTTCCAAAATAGAATGCAGAACTCAAGATTATAGGCTGGTGCAGATGCGCCCTGTCTAGGCCTAGGGACGGCGCAGCTGCACTATCCCTTGGCCAGACCAGGGTTGAGCTACTGCCTTTTTGTTTCTACCCAAACCTTGCACATCTATGTACTAATACTCTACTATATCTACATGTTAGAGGTGTTCACATACTCACATACCCGTTATTGAGTTTATTTGTATAAGTTTGAACTTACGTCTTACATGGCATTCAAGCAAAACATTATCAAGCGGTTACCATGACTCGTTACTTGGCTATATACCCACATAGAGATTTCAAATTCTATTAATGCATATACTTGTAGCATTCATATTGCTTATTCATAGCTATTATTGTTTAAAGCTTCAAATCATGCTTTAAACTCATGTTTATTTTGAAATCATCAAATTCTATACATATAAATCATACCTAGAGATATTATAGATATAACATGGCATCTTATCTCATTAGCATCTAGATATTCATGTGATGCAACTAGATTTTGAAAATATGTTCAAGTTTGTTTTTGAAACCATCTTAGGCTTGAACTATGCAATCTATCACACATAAGACAACTTCAAACTCTAAGCATAGGTAGTTAAGTTATGTTAACATGCTCTCAAAGTCAGAACGTAAACTATGTATAAATCATGCATGCTAGCTCACTAGGCTAAGCTTTTTCTTCAAAACATTTCTAACACAAGGCTTAATAAGTTTGGTCATGCTCAAAGGAACTATGTATGCTATAACATGCTCAACTATGTATAAAATCAGTCATCTATAGCTTACTAGTTCACAATTTGCAGAACATGATCTCTAACATAGTTTGTTTTCAAAACTTAAAGTCCAAATCTCCATCTAAACCATATGCTTTAGATTAATCATGCAAATCTATTAAAGCATGCTCCACTTAGCATAATATACTTACACATACACATTACACATGCTTGCATGCTATTATAAGTCATAGTACTATAACAGATTGCAAAAATGTAAGCTCAAAATCGAACTCAGAACCTGGCAATTTGTCTTTGCTTTTAGTATAATAATAATGGCGCAATTGCTGCTACTATGCGGTGTTCAGTAGTATGACACTGCTTTTCTGAGTCTTGACTAACTCGATTTCCTTGACATCAAATGTGACGCCCCAAAAAATAGGTATACATCACCTATTCTGAGTCGTCAAATACATGGTACAAAATACAAATAAAAACTTAATTATACAAACGTCGTGTAAAAATATGACAAAACATAAACTGGGAGTTTTAATAAGAATATTGTCTTCTTGGCAATATCCACACTCAAATTCAATCTTATTACAATTATTATCACAATATTTCACAGAATAGTGAGAACTAATAATGCAACCATCTGGACCGTCAATCCATTCCCCGACTAGTCCCAGCTATATTCTCATTTCCTGAAGAGAACAGTGAAAGAAAGGGTGAGCTCAACTAGCCCAGTAAGAAATATTATGACTAAGATAATGCAGAATAAATTATCGTTAGCCTTCAACAGTGTTAAACTGATACAATATAACAAACATCAAGTTTAACTACAGCGAAACAAGCAATCCATTAGAAGAGTCAAGTAGAGAATAAAATCTACTATCTTCTATGACTTATAAGGTTTTTCATCACTTTTATCGCTGAGACTCAGCTAATTAAATAATCCACATCATCAAATCATCCCTGCACTACAGGCCAAGGAAATTCTTTAGTATCACGACCACGAATTATCCATGCACTACGGGCCAAAGATAATCGTGTTTTCATCAATGGTCCTGATCATGTCATAAAACAATTCATCTTTGCGCCCTTGGTCGAAGAGAATCCACAGCCATAATCATACCAAAAACTGTCCATCAATGCATTACGGGCCAATGAGGACTTTTTCCACATTATTTGTAACATTACGGTCATGATTATACCGAATAATCCCTGGTCATAATCATACCAACTCCATCTATGCACTACAGGCCACATATGACTTTCAACATAATATAAACATGAGGATGATGACAATGGCATAATAATTCAATAAAACAAGTTCAATAATTAATTTATCAAGGAACCAATAACGTCCAAATTATCAACACGATACTTCTTTGTAGAGTAAAATTCAAGAATGCTCAGAAGAATATTTTCATGAAAAGATACTGGATGAAGCGCAAATATCAAGGATATTCCACTAATTTCATGGAGTATAGAAGCCCAAATTTTAACCAAATTAGTATCATAGAACATATGAAACTGCAATGGATTTTCACCCTCCATGCGGTAATCCACGTAGACAGATCATTTCCATAATTTAATAGGAAATGAATACGAAGGGTCATTCACCATGCATGTGATAATCCACATAGACAAATAATATCCCTTACAAGTACAACAAATAATATCCCTTACCTTTGAAAGAAGAGTATTCCGAAGGGTAGGGCGGGAATATACTTGAAGAAAACTTGCATTATCTTCTACGCTCAAAGCTTTCTTAAACTCTAAAGAAATACGCTCGAGATTACAGAAGAAGAACTCTCTCTATAGTTTCTCTCTCTAGAGTTTTAGTGAATTCGTAAGAAATAATGAAGGAATGAGCTTCTATTTATAGGAAAATGGACTGAATAGTAACTAATTCATGAACGGTCCAGATTGATTTACTTTTAATCCGACGGTCCATATTGATTTAATAAAATATTCTAATAAAACAAAATCTTTTAAATAAAATATAATATATTCTATTTATAATCTAATAAAATGAATAACTTTATAAAAGTATTTTGTTTTATATAAAAAAGATTTTACTATGCAAAATACTATGCAACACTATGCATAATAAAATATAATATATTCTATTTATAATCTAATAAAATAAATAACTTTATAAAATTATTCTACATTTTATATAAAAAGATTTTACTATGCAAAATACTATGCATAATAGAATATAATATATTCTATTTATAGTCTAATAAAACAAATAACTTTATAAATGTATTCTGTTTTATATAAAAAGCTTTTTTGTTTTTTACATTAATAATACTAATAAAACAAAACTCATCATCATTATTATAATTCACACTATTAATCGACCAGGTCGTTCCCAGGAAGAGGGGGCTTTCTAATAAGGATTTCTCCCTATTGGCGCGCAATTAGGTGACCAAACCTCTCCTAGGAAGAACTTCTAGACATCGTTAATATTGCAAATAATAATGCTAATAACTTCGTCGTCTCAATTATTGATTTAATAATATATAAAATATTGACAATAATTGAATAAAATAACATGAGATACTATGCAGCAATTACTGTAGCAATAATTTAACAAAACTGAGTGACTTCTCACGTAAGCATCAATAGCAATACTGTGTGCTACTATGCAACCACGCCAGACATCGCATTTCTTTACTACTGAGTAGTTCAACAGCTTTTAACTATAAAACTTCCGCCGTTATTTTCATAAAAATATTTTTTGTCGCTTTCTCAATCCGATGATAATTTAATTTCGCTAGGGTCCACCAATGATTGTGTCGTTATGTTATGAATATTCCTATTAAAACGAATATTCCCCGACCAATCGAATATTATATAACAAATTGCATACTTTGCAAAATTTATAAATATTACCCACAACTATAACATTATATCAAATCCACACCATAATATAAAAAAAATATTTCGAGAAAATTAAATCTTTATTCATAAAATTTGGGGTCTCACATGAAACAAGTTCCAACCTTTCATAAAGTGTTCATACATACTAGTAAACTCCTTAAACACATCTTTAACATGTTAATTCCTCATGCTTGACATAGAATTTCAAAGAATTACAAGGATCAAACAAAACCATCTCAAGAACATAAATAGAAATTATACCTTCTTAGGCTTAAATTGGATTTCCTACTCACTTAATTTGCTTCTACAATGCTCAGCAACTTACACTCTACAATTTAGACTATCAAGTAACTTCTAGCAATTACAAAAATCTGCATTTAGGCTTGTATTTATAGAGAAAACTTGGACTAGTCATTAGCTTTACACAATCTTGGATCCCATGGTGAAATAGAAGAACACATAGGTTCATGAAGAGTACTTTAACAACGCTTACCAGCCACATAGCTTAGTAATGATCACCTAGGATTTTATCCTTTTTGGAGAATATGTGATTTAGCTTAACTACTATTCATTGTACTTGTATCACTCATTTTGGTACAAAACTGAAATCTCAACAACAACTTGGCTCCATTCCATTTAGTTACTTGGTTATCCAAAATGGTTTTAAATGTCCAAGTGTTACCATATTAGGAGAAACTGGGGGCTATTTACATATTCACATCATATAGTCCATGTACATTAAATATACGTAATAAAATAATGCAGTCAGGTATTATTGTTCGGGTACTTCCATAATTATCTCTACCACTCATATAACAATATTATAACCTTATTATTTTAATAACTTATTTATTTATGTCAAGTAAATAATTTATTCACTTCCTTGATTAATCAACATCAATATTAATTAATCCAACCATCATTGATTAATGTATTTATGGATTTCCATAATCATTATTTATCTATATAATTCTTATTATACTTTTATAGTTATATTTTAAACAATAATAATCACATATTATTAATTAATTGCCAAGTAATCAATTTTCTACCACAACTATCATCAATTAATTAATATGACAATTAACAATTAATATTGGTTATTTGCGCACTTTATTCCATAGTTTACTAATGTCACACACATCATAGAATTGTTCCATTCAATTTCTAAGGTAGAAAAATAAACGTTTCTCCAATCGACCATCGATCTTGGTTTGCCAAATTTGTACTCTTGGGGATTTGGCCAGAATTGCATTGTGTTCTCCTCGACAAAGGCCAAGACTGGTTTAGCTTTAGCCCGTGTTAATTTTCATCGCTAAACTCGCTTTATACGACATGAATTACTGTCCACAAATGTGTTACTACGAGTCTACAAGCATATTGATTACACATATGAAATCACATTATCAACACGATTAATCTTCTAAATTCTAGTTTAAATTTGCTTAATGGATTTCTTCGTTTCACATTATACCACACAAGGCATTTCACAATTCTCATTGCCACTTCACATTTCTTAATACACATCGACCTAATACGAATCAATCGATTTATCCGACTCACAAAATAATAACACTTATATTCACAGAAATTTTATTTCCATTAATATATTCATTTAATAATACGGGGAAATTCTCGGGTATTACAAAAATAGGAGCATTAACCAGCTGCTCTTTGATTGTAAGGAAGGCTTTTTGACACTCATCATTCCATTTCATGGAGGAGTTCTTCCGTAACAATTTGAAGATAGGCTCACAGGTTGCTGTGAGTTAAGAAATGAACTTGCTAATGAAGTTGATTCTTCCCAAAAATCCCTGTATTTCCTTCTCTGTCTGAGGAATGGGCATTTCCTTGATGGTCTAGATTTTGGTGGGATCCAGCTTAATCCCTTTGTGGCTGACAAGGAAACCTAGCAACCTACCTGATTTAATGCCAAAGGCTCACTTGGCTGGATTCAACTTCAAGTTGTACTTAGGCAACCTGTTGAAAAGCTTTCTGAGATGGTCTTGGTGGTCTTCTTCCCTTCGGGATTTGACAATGATGTTATCCACATAGATCTCTATCTCTTTGTGCATTAAATCATGAAAAAGAGCCATCATAGCTCGCTGGTAGGTTGCTCCAGCATTAATGAGGTCGAATGACAATAGTTTATAGAAACAGGTTCCCCAAGGCATGATGAATGCAGTTTTCTCACGGTCTTCCTTAGCAACCATGATTTGATGATACCCCGCAAAGCAATCAGCAAATGAGTACATGTCATATTGAGCAGTATTATCAATGAGAATATGGATAAATGGCACGGGAAAGCTATCCTTAAGGCAAGCTTTATTCAGATCCCGGTAATCCATACAAACTCACACCTTTCCTCCTAGTTTAGGCACGGGGACTATATTTGATAGCCATTCAGGATATGTTGACTCCATGATGATGCCAGCTTAAAATTGTTTCACAATTTCTTCTTTAACCTTTAAACTCCACTCAGGTTTTAATCGCCTGAGCTTCTGCTTGACTAGCTTAAATCCCTCTTTAATGGGAAGGCGATGGATGACGATGTCCGTGGAAAAACCCACCATGTCTTCGTGAGACCATGCAAACACATCCTGGAATTGGGTTAATAGTGCAACCATGTTATTCCTTTGATTTGGAGTGATGTCTGTACCAATCTGGATCAACCTAGGGCTATCTAAGGTTCTGATATTGAATGAGGTGGTTTGATCAAGATTTGGTTTGGGTTTCTCTTTGACCCATTCCTCGATCTCCTAAGGTATCTCAATGTCCTCTTGTATTTCCATCAAGTCGGAGTCCAACTTTTCATCAAAGTTACAGTCCTTGTGGATAAAAGGCACCTCATCAGCAAGTACAGGTACATCTAAATTCAGAGTCCTGAAATAAAATATTCTTTCACTTAATATATGAAACTGTTCAATCATACAAAGTGTTAACATGTACTGACAAAACAACTGCTAATATTGTACAGAAAAGTAAGCAGTTAAAGCTATCTACACGGCAGAGGGGGTCTGCCCGTTTTATCCTAGGCGACGAATGCAAGGAGTCCTGCTACAATTGTCAAGGGTGAAGTCCTGGTGGACGACAGTAATGAAGTGACGATCATCGTCCTCTTTCTCCCGAATAATGACCATAATGTCGGGACAATCATCGTCTGGAGTGTATCTATTTGTGTGCTCATCATGAAAAAGGATGCATAGATGAGACAATCTCCTGGTGATGTCTTGTTTATGTCTCCGATCCCTTTCTTCCACTTCGGGATCAAGAATCAGGACCACTTTTTCTTTAACCGGTATCGGTTTGGGTAATAGAAAAGCCATAACATGGGCTAGAACCTTTACCGGAGACTGTATAGGCTCAGGATCGGTAGGTGGAGTTAATCGCCTTATGGCTGAAGATGAAGGAATTTGTTTATGTTTGTGAGGATTCATGTGACTGGAGCTAGCAGAATAGCCTAATCTAACTGTCCTTATTTGACTGGGAACTTGAATTAGGTGCTTAATACCCTGATGATCTTTGCCCAACCGTTGTCCAGGTTGATGACCCAATAATATCATCTCTTGAGTGGCCGATATTACCTCAGCAGAAATCTTGGGCGTGAGAGGTAGAGCCCCAATGGGATGGTAATGAGTGTTGCTCACCTCCAGGGCATGAAAGCTAATCGGCTCAACTTCTGTGTTGAAGCTGATGAGTGGTATGTCACCTTGTTCAAGATATTCTGGTTCAGCATTAATAGTGACTAGGCTATTGTTGATAATGCACTCGAGTTGCTGCTGAAGGGTAGAAGGGACGACTCTAGCCATATGAATTCATAGTCTTCCCAAAAACAGGTTATATCCTGTGGCTATTCTGAGCATGTGAAAGGATATACTGAATGTATGTGGAGCAATTTCCACTGGCAGTTCACTCTCTCCAACGGCGTTTCATCGGGACCCATCAAAAGCTTTGATAACCGTATGACTTCTTTTGATCCTCTTGGGGTTGATATTCATCTTCTCCAAGGTAGCATAAGGACAGATATTCAGAGATGAACCTCCATCTATCAAGACTCCTCCTACCATCTATCCAGAGGACAAAACCGATATGTGTAACGGCTTGTAATGACCAGTCCCTTCAGCGGGTATGTCGTCATCAGTGAAAGATATCACATTGTTGTTAAAAATGTGATCAACCAGATGTTGGAAATTTTCCACATCCACTAATTTCGGTAAATGGGCTTCTTCCAAGACCCTTAGCAAGATCTTTCTGTGATCTTCGGAAGAGAAAACCAAGTCCAGTATGGAAATTTGTTGTGGAGCTTCTCTCAAGCTTAAAACCACTTTGGCTTCATTATGGCCCATGGTATGAAGGAAATCTTCAATTTTCTCCATGAGAACTTTCCCTTTTGACTTGATGGTAGGCTTCATCACCCGATGGGGAAGATACAGTGGATTCTCCTTCGACACTACAACAGTTGTATGTGAGGTAGATCCTTCAGCCTGCCCATAATTCCATGGGACTTTTTCAAGCTGACAACAGGATATTCTGGCCTAGATGGCAAGAGAATTGGCTCTGGTGCAGCCACTTTCAAAGGATTGTCAGCACCTTTGAGTTGAATTGCTTGTATTGTGAGTTGTCTGGCAGCTAAATCATCCTCAACGGATATAACTGCTATGATGTCCTTCCATTTTGTAGGACATGTGTTCCCACTCTCGAGTAACAAAGTGTCGTCATCTACCATTTGCAGGACACTGTTGTCAATTAAATTCTGAATGAGGTGGCGGAGTGCCCAACATTCTTTTGTGTTGTGACCGCGAGAGTGGGAGTGTTACTGGCATACTCCATTAGAATTGAATCGTTTGGATCGGGGATTGATTGTGAGAACCCGGGATTTCAAATAAACCAAATTTCACGAATAAATTTTTTTATTTTATTATTGACTGTTAATATTGTACTGTGTATCTGTGGTATGAGTCTCGAGAATTAGTCAATTTGTGTATTGACTGAGAAATTAGAGTATAGTTGTGCTTAAGAGCTTTAGAAACCCTAACCCTAATTGCTGGATAGGGATTCAATAGAAAATGCAATTAAAATAATTGTACTGATGAGTACATGTTTATACTGTATAGGAGTGTTGATCGTTAATTGATCAGATAAGGTTTGTAATTAATAAACCCTAATAAGGGATTAGAAACCCTAATCTCAAGATTAGAAAACAAAATGTACAGTTAAAAACCCTAATTGTACATCGGGAAACCCTAATTTAAAATCTGGGAATCCTAAACCCTAATTATGAAAAACCCTAATCCTAATTGGTGAGCATAATATGTTTATTAAACACTAATATGATTAAGAAAACCTAATTTAATTAGGTAACCCTAATTTTAGTTACAAAATTTTAATTTTCTAAATTAAAACCATAATTTAGAAAATCCTAGAAAGTTAGTGATTTAAAACCTAAAGGTTAGAACCTTAGGGTTAAACCCTAAGGGTTTGTGCAAATGTCAAGGATGCCTTTAAAATCACATGTATAATGACTAAAATGCCCTTTTTCATTTCTTTATTTAGCAACTTGTAGAATTTGTCTAGACTTTAGTTGTTCACCAACTAATTTGACTTGGTGACTCAAAACTCTAACACCTCAGCCTAGATCAGCAGCTAGGTAAGTAACATACATTGCATTTATTTGATATAAGAGATTAAAGATAGAAAAAGTCTACAAAAGTTGCTCATTTGCTAACTTGCTCTCACCAACTCATTCTCTCTCTAAACCTCTAAATTCCTCAAGTATTTTCAGTTACATATTACTTCTCTAAAACACCATTAACAGATAAGGAGATCTAAGATCAAGCATATTTATGAGAAGGTATAAACCCTATCTCATTCTAGATCTTGTATGCTAGGTTTAAAGTTGTGTTATTATGTAAAAAGGTGTTTTTAGTTGATATATGATGATCCACGATGGATCCATAGAATCAAATGGCTTTAAAGTAGTGTTTTTCAAAATCTGTCCAAGAACAAAATTTGTGGTCTAACAAGCTAATGTCAGGAGCCACAAATTCTTGTTCATTTGTTGTTTTTGATGTTTTTAAGTTGTAATTTGTAGCCTGGTATGTGGTTTTTAATCTGCAAGTGGAATCAGTCTCATTTCATGTCTAGATTTGTTGTTATTCATGGTCAAAACCCGTTGACCGGGCATGACCATGAACTTCTGGGTAACCCAGAAAGTGTAATTAAGATCAGCGTCTGACAACTTTTGAATGACCCAGATCTGACAGCTTTGATGATTGTTTGTTGATGTTTTGGTAACCAAATTGTAGCCTGTAATATGTACTTTAGATCTATACTTTTAGATCTCTTAAACAACAAACATGTGAGACATAGTGGACAGTCAAACTGGGCATGTCGAACATGGAAACCATTTCTGGAAAACCCAGAAATCGGTTGAACCATGATTCTGACAGGGTTTGACCGGGATTAATCTAGCAGGTGTGTTGTTGTTTAAACGATCTGTTGATTCCTATGTGTTCTTTGACATGTATACTACATTCTTGAACTATAATATTGATCATTTGATTACCAGAACACCAAAATAATTGAGCCACAATAAGGCACCACGAACTGTCTAGGTTTCTGGAAAACCCAGAAACCGTCTGACAATATGTTTTAGAGCTCAAATCTTTTTATTGTGTTGATGTATGTCTTATATAGTGGTTGATTATTGTAGTGGTGCATACTTACTACAAGATCAACGTTTAAGCAAAGCTTCTAACACGCCTCGAGCTAAGAATTAAGTAGGTCCAAACCTTGCCTTGAACATCGATTGTCGGTGTTCTTGATCTGAAGAACACCTAAGACGACAGAAAGTGTCGCCAAAGGTCTTTAGCGACGGTTTTATTATTTTTAATTTCTCGATTTTTCCTAAATTAATTAAAAATAGAAATAAATTATAAAAATTATTAAAAATGGTTTTAAAAATTATTTTAAATTATGAAAAATAATTTTTGACCAATTGGAATATTTTTCTTTAATATTTATAATTATTTAAATATTAAAGGTATTTAATTTATTTAATTTATTTAATTATTATATTAAATAAATTAGAGAAAATTGATTTAATATTATGAAGAATCATTTTAAATAAGAATAATGTATTTAAAAATATTTTGAGTTATAAAATGTAACTTTTAATATTTTTGAAGAATTTTCATTAATAAATTAATATTAATGATATTAGATTTATTTAATTGTTAAATTAAATAAATAAGTTAAAAATGATTTTATTAATTTAAAAATCATTTTAAATGAGAATAAAGTGTTAGAAAAATATTTTGAATTATAAAATATAATTTTCAATATTTTGGGGAATTTTCATTAATAAATTAATATTAATGATAATGATTTATTTAATTATTAAAATAAATAAATGATAGAAAAATGATTTTATTGATTTAATAATCATTTAAAAATGGGAAAAATAATTTAGAAATATGTTAAGTTATAATTAATGACTTTTAATATTTGGTTAATAATTTCATTAATATTTAAATATTAATGGTGATTATTTAAAATGATTTTTATTTATTTTAAAAATCATTTAAGTAGAATATTGATGATTTAAAATATTTTAAGTTATTAATAATAACTTTAATATTTTGACAAGTATGTTATTAATATTTTTATATTAATGATGGTAAGATTATTTAATAATTAAATCATTTAAAAATGATTCCGATGTTTAAAGAATTATTATTAAAAGCTTCCGAAAAATATTATTAATGATATTTGACTTATCTAAAATAATATTGAAGCTTAAAAACCGAATTAATTGACAATAAATGTGTTAATTGTCGGATAGGGTGACTAGAACACCGAGAATGGACCGAAGTCCAATCAGACCGAAATAGTTAGACTTGTTAAGTGTTTATATAGGTTATAAACACTAATGTGATTATGTGGGTGTGAGACCCCAAATTTTATGAATAAAGATTTAAATTTCTCGAAATATTTTTTTTGGAATATTATGGTGTGGATATAATATAATGTTATAGTTATGGGTAATATTTATAAATTTTGCAAAGTAAGCAAGTGGTTATATAATATTCGATTGGTCGGAGAATATTCGTTTTAACAGGGAATATTCGTACGACAGCACAATCATTGGTGGACCCTACAATGGAAGTATTGTCGTAGTAGGAAAACGTCAGAATTATCTTTTTATAAAAATAACGGCGGAAGTGTTACCGTTAAAACTGTTGAACTACCCGATAGTAAAAGTACAGTAATACGCGTGGTTGCGTGGTAGCACACTGAATTGGTTATTGATGCTTACGTGAGAAGTCATTAAGTTATACTCAATTATTGCTACAGTAATTGCTGCATCATATCTCTCATATTATTGTCACAGTATCATCTATATAATATGATATATTATTAAATCAATAATTGATACGACAAAATTATTCATAGTATTAAATTGCAATATTTATAATGTCTAGAAGTTCTGTCAAGGAGAGGTTTGGTCATCTAATTGCGCACCAATAAGGAGAAATCCTTATCGGAAAGCCCCCTCTTTCCTGGGAACGACCTGGTTGTTAAATATTGTGAGTTATAATATTAATGATGAATAAGTTTGTGTTGATTAAAAATGAAATTGATAGTTCCATTGTGTTGAATTATTAGTGTTAGTGAAAATCAACATTTATTTTGATAATAATTGATGTCTAGAAGTTATCGGGTAATTAATTGGATAAATGAGGAATTAATTGCTATTAATTCACATGATTATAACTATTTGTTCACATGTGTGTACTATTGATTCACATTCATGTACTATTAGGGGAGTTGGTGCAAGATTGATAATACTTGCATGACTAAGTCAAAGATAGAGGTATAGATGGAGGTACTATACTGTTATTCGTATTTTCAAATGATTATAACTATTGAATCACATGATTAAACTATTGATTCACATTATTTACTATTAGGGGAGGTGGTGCAAGTTTGATAATACTTGCAGAACTAAATTAAAAATGAAAGAAAAGTTGGAAGTATTGTATTGTAATTTTTTGAGCCCCAAAACGTGAAATTATCGAAACTATATTTTTCTATAAATAGAAGCTCATTCTTCCTTCATTTCTCACCAATTCACTAAAGCTATAGAGCAATTATTATAGAGAGAAATTATAGAGAGAAAGAAGAAGAGAAGTTTGCTACCTCTCTATTCCAGTATCCAGCTTTATTCTAAGGTAAGGGGTATTATTTCTTTCATTTTCATGAAGAGAATTATTGTTATTTCATTCCTTATTATTCTGTTGAATAACTTTGCCTCATGCTGATATATCGCATATATGGTGAAATTCTTCATTTATTCCATTCTTTATTATTCTCATTGGAATATCCTTGTCTGCATGCGTATTACATGCATGACTTTGGGTTCCATTATTTATTATTCATTGGAATAACTCGTCTGCGTAAGGCTCATCGCATGCACGTAAATTTTGTTGTTATTCCATTCTTTATTATTCTGTTGGAATATCATGTCTGTGCGGATTTTGCATGACCTGGTTCCATTCTTTATTATTCTGTTGGGAATAACCTGTCTATGCGGTCTATTTTTATTCCATTCTTTATTATTCTATTGGAATAACTAGTCTATGTGGATTACCACATGCATGGTGAATGATCCTTTGTACTCATTCCTTATTAAATTGTGAAAATGATCTGTCTACGTAGATTATCGCATGGCGGGCGAAAATCCATTTGCAGTTTCATATATTCTATTATACTCAGTTGGTTAAAGTTTTGGCTTCTATACTCCATGAAATTAGTAGAATATCCTGGATATTTGCGCTTCATCCAGTATCTTTTCGTGGAAATATTCTTCTGAGCATTCTTAAATTTTACTCCACAAAGCAATATCATGTTAACAATTTGGACGTTTTTGAGTTTTGGATAAATTAACTTATAAATCTTTGAAATTTAATTCTTGAACTTGTTTTATTGAATTATTATGTCATTTTCATCATCCTCGTGTTTATATTATGTTAAAAGTCATATGTGGCCTGTAGTGCATAGATGGACTTGGTATGATTATGACTAGGGATTATTCGGTATAGTCATGACCGTAATATTATAAATGATGTGGTAAAAGTCCTCATTGGTCCATAGTGCATTAATGGGCAGTTGTTAGCATAATCATGACCATTGATGAAAACATGAACATCCTTGGCCCGTAGTGCATGGATAATTTGTGGTCGTGATACTCATGAATATCCTTGGCCGTAGTGCAGGGATGACGTGGTTTATTTAATAAGCTGAGTCTCAACGATAAAAGTGATGAAAAACCTTTTAAATCATAGAAGATAATAGATTTTATTTTCTACTTGACTCTTCTAATGGCTTGCTTGTTCCGCTGCAGTTAAACTTGATGTTTGTTATATTGTATCAGTTTAACACTGTTAAAGGCTAATGATAATTTATTCTGCATTATCTTAGCCATAATATTTCTTACTGGGCTAGTTGAGCTCACCCTTTTGTTTTCATTGTTCTCTTCAGGAAATGAGAATGTAGCAGGGACTAGTCGGGGAACAGAGTGACGGTCCAAATGATAACATTAGTATTCCTCACTATTCTATGAAATAGTATCATAATAAATGTATTGAGGACTTATTTTGAGTTTAAATACTGTCTAGAAGACAATATTTGTATTAAAACTCACAACTCATGTTGTATATTTAAGATTGTATTTGTATTCTGTACCATGTATCTGGCGACCCAAGATGGGTGATGTATACCTGTTTTGGGGGCATCACAGTTGGTATCAAAGCTTAGGTATATGATCCCTGGCTGAGATGTGAGACAAGAACTAAGAGGGGAGAGACGGGGAATTCCTTCGTTAGTATGACCTACCTAAGTTTATTTGGTATTTAATTGGTCGGTCAGAGTATAGGGATAATATGTGATATAATAATTAACCCTTGTTTTGTGGCAGTACTTGAAAATGACATCCGAGAATGTTAAAAATAGCAATGGAGCATAGGAGACCGTTGAGTCTCCACATATCAATAATTAGGATAATGTGCATCAGGAAGGCGACAATCCTCATGAAAACGACAACACTGACCAAATGATGAAAGATGGAATGTTCAGAGGCTTTATGCAATTCATGCAACATCAGGCGAGAGCGGCTCCTGTCCAAAATACAGGTTGAAACACTGGCAACTCTTGGACGGTCACTGCTAAAAAGTTCAAGGAGCTGGGACCACCGGAGTTTTTTAGAGAGCCAAAACCACTTAAGGCGAAGACGTGGATAAAGCAGATCAATAAGATATTTGAGGTCTTGGGATGCTCCAAGGAGCAAAAGGTTCCCTTTGCCACCTTCATGTTGCGGGCAGAGGTAGATTACTGGTGGGAATCTGTAAAGCGTACTCAACCTGCCGCACTGAAGATGTCTTGGGAGAATTTCCAAGAACTGTTCAACGACAAGTACTTTCCCGAAAGTATTCGTCACATGAAAGACGTAGAGTTCATTAAACTGGAGCAAAATAACATGACCGTGTCGCAGTACGAAGCTAAGTTTTCTGAGTTGTCCCGGTTTACGTCCCATTTGGTTGATAATGAGGAGAGAATGATACGAATGTTTCTAAGAGGTTTGAAACCCGAGATACATCAATATCTTATCTCTCATAAACTGTGTTTGTATTTAGATGTTGTTAATAGGGCTCAGTTATTGGAGCGCGATAATGAGTCAACCCAACCAAAAGAGAGCAGCCGACAAAATGATAATACTAGTGATAACAGTCATCGAAGCGGTGACAATAAGTGTGGAGGGAATCAACATGCCAGAAATGGTAACCCTTTGGTGGTAATCATGGCCAAAACAATAAGAATGGACATTTCAAGAAGAGGAGATTCAACAATGATGGAAAGACGTCAGAATCAGCACCCGTTGTTAAGGAAGGAGAACGGCCACCTATCATATGCTTAAAATGTGGAGGGGAGGGACATATCAGTCCAAACTGTACGCAGCAGTCCAAAACCTGTTACAATTGTGGAAGAGAAGGTCACCTAGTTCAATTTTGTCGTTCAGGGAAGGCATGTTCAGCTGGGATGGAGGCACCAAAGGCCGTCCCAGAAAAGTCAAAGCCGGTAGTTCAAGGAAGAGCATTTTTTGTGACTTCTCAAAAAGCGAGTAACCCGAACGAAGTTAGCACGGGTTAGTTAATTATAAATTCTTGCAAAATCTATACCTTATTAGATACCGGTTTTACCCATTCTTTTATCTCTCTTGCTTGCGCTCAACGTTTAAATTTAACTCTAGAGAAGTTAGACTTTGACTTATCGATTGAAACTTCGTTAGCAAAAACCTTCGTTACCTCCACTGTTTATAAATCTTGTTTGATTCAAATCGACACTTTCACGTTACCTGTCGATCTTATCTCTTTGAAAATACTTGCATTTGATGAGATTTTAGGGATTGATTGGTTAACTACTCATCATGCTAAAATTGATTGTTTTCATAAGGTTGTTAGCTTTCATATTCCTAACCAACCTGTTATGCGAATTCAAGCAACTAAACCACTAAAGTCAATCATTGTCATATCAAGCCATAAATAAAGAGCCCCGATCCTTTCGTTGTTGACTTCCTTGTGTGGAATGCACCGAAGCCAGACTTTCTGTAGGCGACGTCGTGAATGACGATGGCAAGTTGATAGGTATCAGTGTGACGTACTATCCAAGTCTTGGATGAGAGTCACAGTTTTGAATGATATTTCTATTGTTAATAAATTTCCTGACGTATTCTCTGAAGACTTCCTAGCCTACCCCCAAAGCATGAAATCAAATTTTGTATTGACCCCAATACAAAACCCATTTCTAAAACCCTCAAATATTTCTTCAACTAAAACGAACGTATCATGCGTCAAGGACGTTGGCTCGAGCTGTTGAAGATTACGACTATACCATTCAATATCATCGTGGAAGAGCGAACGTGGTAGCTGACGCATTGAGTAGAAGATCGTATGCGTTTACGAGTGCGATGTTGTTAACACAAAAACCCATTTCGTATAACTTACAAATGGTGAAGATAGAGTTAAAGACTCTAGGGACCCACATGAAGATAACGAATATACGAGTAGAATCGACTTTAATTGATAAAATTAAAATCGCTCAAACTACACACCTAGACCTGATGAAAATGAAGAAGAAGGTTCAAGAAGGCGTTATTCTAGAAGCAAGAGTCGATGAAAAGAGGAAATATCAACCCTCGATTTAATTGGCCCATTTGAAATCCTCGATCGAGTAGAAATTGTGGCCTATAAACTTGTTTTACCGCCAAGTATGTCGCGTGTTCATAACATTTTTCACGTATCGATGTTACATAAATATGTGGACGACCCGAACAACATTATTGAATTAGAATTAGATGAGATAGCAGAAGATTTAACGTATGAGAAGATACGTGTTAAAATCTTGGATAAGAAAGATCGTATTCAACACTCAAAGGTTATACCTCAAGAGTTAGAATCTTAAATGAAGTCAAGGTATCCTCATCATACTAGGTACGTACGTAAATTTTGAGGGCGAAATTTCATAAGGAGAGGAGATTGTGAGACCCCAAATTTTATGAATAAAGATTTAAATTTCTCGAAATATGTTTTTTTTAATATTATGGTGTGGATATAATATAATGTTATAGTTATGGGTAATATTTACAAATTTTGCAATGTAAGCAAGTGGTTATATAATATTCGATTGGTCGGGGAATATTCGTTTTAACAGAGAATATTCGTACGAAGACACAATCATTGGTGGACCCCACAACGGAAGTATTGTCGTAGTAGGAAAACGCATGCAATTATCTTTTATAAAAATAATGGCGTAAGTGTTATTTATTAAAACCGCTGAACTACCCAAAGAGTAAAAGTACAAGAATACGCTGTGGTTGCATAAGAAGACACCGGATTGGTTATTGATGCTTACGTGAGAAGTCACTCAGTTATACTCAATTACTGCTACAGTAATTACTGCATCATATCTCTTATATTATTGATTCGATTATTGTCATAGTATCATCTGTATAATATGATATATTATTAAATCAATATTTGAGATGACAAAATTATTCATCATCTAAACACCTGTTCATCTTTGCACTACGGGCCAAAGATATTAATCAGTCGGTCATATTCATCTCAACACCTGTTCATCTTTGCACTACGGGCCAAAGATATTCATCAAGAAATCATTCATCTAGGACTGAGGATGATGAAAAATATTTTAAAGGAAACGAATCCAGTGAAACAAAAGAACAAATATTAAGGATTCATATTTTAAACAATCCAAGTTCAAAAATACTTCATAAGTAATCAGAGTGGAGTAAAATTCAAGAATGATCAAAATATGGATACAATCAAAGCTAGTATACATAGTAGATATTTTGGACAAAAAGAAGAAATTTTATTTTTCGATGAATAGTGCCGTATTCGTGAATAGTGTCGTATTCGTGAATAATGTCGTATACGTGAATAGTAACTCCGACACCAAGAGATAGAAATTTCACAAAAAAAATATCTTCACGCTTCGTGAATAGTACTCGTGAATAGTAACTCATGAATAGTAACCCCGACATGAAAAAGTTCCAAATTTGATAAAAACTTCAGATCAATATTTCAGCATAATGATATTGAAGAAATAATATCATTACAAAAAAAATAATATCCCTTACCTCGGAAAGACAAAGATTTAACTGAATAATCGGATATAGGCTATAACTTGAACTTTCACCGTATAGCAATACACAAAGTATACTCAAAATACTCACAAGAATACGCTCGATAAAATAGAGAGAGAAAACTTCAGCCGTGTGTGATTTTCAATTCTAACCTAAGACCCTATTTATAGAAAAAATGCTTAGAACACCAAAGCAAAAAATTAATATAATATTAATATATATAAACAAAATTTTACGCCAACTTTTGGCAACCGAACTCACCCACCAATGTTGCCCATAATAATGACAAAAAAAAAAACGCTTTTGTTATTAAAACAATTAAAACTTCCAAAAATCAATTATTTTGGAGCTTCGGAACTTCAATAATTCACAATAAATAGCCCTTTTGTCAGAAAATTCAAATCTCACTAATTGTTATAGGAAATTCAATTCTCTACAACTTTATAGAAGAAAGTTTTTCCAAATTCCAAACAAAAATTGACCGAAATCCACAAACGGGCGATTTTAGAGGCTATAATCAAATTTCAGTCAATAAATGTGGTCCACCGACATGTTTAACATGTTTTAAAAATTTATTGCAACAAAAATACTCTTCCTCCTCGTATACTCATATATCCCACAATCGTTGTAAAAATATCACCATTATTATATTATTAAAATAATATATATATATATATATATATATATTTAAATGAATTATTTTATCAGAAAAAGATAAAATTTCAATTTTCAACAATTGTCACATTAAAAATTTTCTCCATCTATATCCACATAAAATCAATATTTTCCTCATCATATGAATCAATAATTAATTATTCACAAATAATATTACTGAATCACAATATTGACAACCAGTGCGCCCTCAGTGAAGAGGGGCTTTCCAATAAGAATTTCTCCTTACTGGCACGCAATTAGGTGACCAAACCTCTCCTTAGACAGAACTTTCTAGACATTGCCAATAATGTTATCTAATAATATTATTCAAATAATATGAATTATTTCTTCGATAATGAAAAATACTGTGTAATGACAATTATTGAAACAACAAAGAATATAAAATATCAACACAACAATTATTGAACCAATAAAATACTCGAATAAAGAATTATCGTAACCATTATTGAGTAGTGCCTTCACGTAAGAGTCAATAATTGGTGCAATACCGCAGTGTCTTCTTGTGCAACAACGGCATTCTTGTGTTTTAACCACCGGTATTCCAACAAAGGTAAATCTGAATAATTACGCCGCTATTTTTAAACAACTTATATTTGTCGCTTTCTTCCTCCAATCGCTTTCACATGGGGCCCAATACATGGTCATGCTACTGTCATGCGAATATTCCCCACAAGTATGAATATTCCACGACCAAACGAATATTCCCGAACAACAATGAATATTTTATAACCACTTGCTTATTTTGAAATATTTGCGTATTTTACCCATAACTATCCACATTAATCACATCAACCCTTACTATTTCAAAATAATAATTAGAGGAAATTAAATTTCATTTATTAATTATTTGGGGTCTTACAACAACATCGTACTCGTAAACGCATACGATCTTCTATTCAACGCGTTAGGTACCACGTTCGCTCTTCCAAAATGATATTGAATGGTATAGTCGTAATCTTCAACAGCTCGAGCCAACGTCTTTGGCACATTATACGATCATTTTAGGTGAATAAATATTTGAGAGTTTTAGAAATTGGTTTTGTACTGGGGTCAATACAAAATTCGATTTCACGCTCTGGGGTAGGCCAGGAAGTCTTTAAGAATACATCAAGAAATTTATTAACGATAGAAATATAATTCAAAACTGTGACCCTCTTCCAAGGCTTGGATAACACGTCACATTGATACCTATCAACTTGCCACCTTTATTCACGACGTCCCCTACGGATATTCTAGCTTCGGTGTATTCCAAGATTTCGAAGTCACCAGCGAAAGGCTCGGGGCTCTTTACTTATTGCTTAATATGACAATAATTAACTTTAATGGTTTGGTTGCTTGAATTCGTATAACAGGTTGGTTAGGAATATAAAAGCTAACAACCTTACGAAAAGCATGATGTGTAGTTAACCAATCGATTCCTAAAATTACATCAAAGGCAAGTATTTTCAAAGAGATAAGACTGACAGGTAATGTGAAAGTGTCAATTTGAATCAAACAAGATTTATAAACAGTGGAGCTAACGAAGGTTTCTCCTAACAAAGTTTTAACAGAAAAGTCAAAGTCTAACTTCTCCAGAGTCAAATTTAAACATTGAGCGCAAGCAAGAGAGATAAAAGAATGGGTAGAACCGGTATCTAATAAGGTATAGACTTCGCAAAAATTTATAATTAACTAACATGTGCTAACTTCGTTCGGGTTACTCGCTTTTTGAGAAGTCGCGAAAAGCGCTTTCCTTGAAACCACCAACTTTGTTTTGTCCGTATCCGCCTTTGGAGCCACCGTCCTAGCTGGACTTGATTTTGGTACACTACAAAATCGAGCTAGGTGACCTTCTCTTCCACAATTGAAACACGCTTTGGACTGCTGCGTACAGTTTGGACTGATGTGTCCCTCCCCTCCGCATTTGTAACATACGACCGGCGGTCGTTCTCCTTCCCTAACAACAGATGCTAGTGCTGACGTCTTTCCATTATTATTGAATCTCCTCTTCTTGAACTTTCACTTCTATTATCTTGGCCATGATTACCACTGAAGTGGTTACCCTTCTTGACATGATAATTTCCCCCATGATGGTTATCATTGTTTCGATGACCATTGCCACCGGTATGATTATTATTGTGTTGCTGGTCATTACCTTTTGGTTGTGCTGACTCATTATCACGCTTCAATAACTGAGCCCTATTCACAACATCTGAATACAAACACAATTTGTGAGAAATGAGGTATTGACGTATATTGGGTTTTAAACCTCTTAGAAACATTCGCGTCATTCGCTCCTCATTATCGATCAAATGGGATGCAAACCGGGATAACTCCGCAAATTTAACCTCGTATTGCGACACAGTCATATTATTTTACTCCAACTTGATGAATTCCACCTCCTTCATGTGACGAATACTTTTGGGAAAGTACTTGTCGTTGAAAAACTCTTGGAACTTCTCCCAAGACATCTTGAGTGTGTCAGGCTGGGTACGCTTTTACGATTCCCACCAAGAATCGCCTCTTCACGCAACATAAAAAGGTGGCAAGGAACCTTTTGCTCCTCGAGCATCCCAAGACATCAAATATATTGGTGATCTCGCTTTAACCACGCCTCCGCCTTAAGTGGTTCTCGCTTTCCCAAAAACTCAAAGCGGTCCCAGCTCCTTGAATCACCGAAAGAGACTACCGTGGGTTGCCATTGTTCCCACCTGCATTTTGAACAGGAGTCTCTCTTACCTGATGTTGCATGAATTGCATAAAGCCTCTGAACGTCCCATCGTTCACTATTTCATCGGTGTTATTGTTTACATGAGGATTATTGTCTTCCTGTAGCACATTACCCTGGGTATTGATCGTTGGTGACTCAACGGTCTCATATGCTTCAATGCTTATCTCAACATTTTCGGATGCCATTTTTAAATACTCCCACAAAACAAGGGTTAGTTAACATATCACACATTATCCCTATACTCTGACCGACCAATTAAATACCAAATAAACTTAGGTAGGTCATACTAGTGAAGGAATTCCCCGTCTCTCCCCCTCCTAGTTCTTGTCTCACATCTCAGCCAGGAATCATATCCCTAAGCTTTGATACCAACTGTGACACCCCCAAAATAGGTATACAACACCCATCTTGAGTCTCCAAATACATGGTACATAAATCCAAGTTCAACTTAATTATACAACTGTCGTGTAAAATACGACAAAACATAAGCTGAGAGTTTAAACAAGAATAATGCCTTATAGATAATATCCACTCTCAATGGAGTCCTTATTACAATTTATTATCACACTATTTCATAGAATAGTGAGGACTACTAATGATATCATTTGGACCGTCACTCTGTTTCCCGACTAGTCCCAGCTACGTTCTCATTTCCTGAAGAGAACAGTGAAAGAAAGGGTGAGCTCAACTAGCCTAGTAAGAAATGTTATGACTAAGATAATGCAGAATAAATTATCCTTAGCTTTCAACAGTATAACAACTGATAGAATCTAATAGACAACAAGTTTTAGATCAACAATTGCAGTGAAATAAGCAATCCATTAGAAGAGTCAAGTAGAACATAATGTCTACTATCTCCTCTAGATTAAAAGTCCATCGTTAATATTTCATTCATGTAATACTCATCAACAGTTCTTTGTTATACCTAAGACAAAAAGAACTATCATCGCCTCTCTTCACCTGAACCACCAAAGATTATAATTAAATCCACAATT